>JAJOZX010000325.1:1072500-1285000 GCA_023014485.1 Bathynomus jamesi | reverse complement strand
CAGCCTTGAGGAAGAACATATTCTAACAGTTTATATTTTTCTATATAAAAGTGGACCACCCTAATATATATATATATATACAGGGCGTCCCAAAAAAATGTATACACACTTTAACAGCTGATAGCTCAATTGATGTTTCTTTCTTTCCAAGTTAAACCCATTAGAATTAATAATGGCAGTCAGACTAAGCTTTGAACAAAGAAAATTCATTTTAAAATGCTACTGGAAGTGTGAAAACGCAGTTGAAGTGCAAAGACAGTTTAGGAGGGAGTTTCAAACAGATCCACCAACGCGACTTACCATCACTCGAGATAAGTTTGAAGCCGATGGAACTGTTCAGAATGTCCACAAGAAGCGTTCCGGAAGACCACGGACATCGACAAGCCCCACAAAGCAAGAAAGAGTACTGGAAACGTATCACCAAAGTCCAAGAAAATCTGTGCGGCAAGCGAGTCGTGAGGTAGGAATTTCAGAATCGTCTGTCCAACGCATTTTGAAGCGCTGTCAATGGAAAAGTTACATTCCAAGATTAGTCCATGCTATTAATGAAGATGATCCGGACCGAAGAGTGGAGTATTGCGAGTGGTACTTGGCACGATGTGGATGTGGACTGGACGAAGGGGTTTCGTAGAATACCCTCCGCGTTCACCAGACCTCACACCACTAGACTTTTTTTATGGGGATACTTAAAAGACAAAGTCTACGCTATAAAACCTGCAACAGTCGCTGAATTGAGAGCAGCCATTGAACGAGAATGCACACAAATACCAAACGAAATGTTTCGTGATGTTTGCGATTCCATTGCTTCGCGTTATCAGCAGTGCCTGGACCAGAACGGACGTCAGTTTGAAAACAGGCGTTGACAAAACAATTAAATAATGTCTGTAGATTCTATTACATTTTGAAAATGAAATGTATTTTAATAAACACTGCCTTTATAATTATTTAAAGTGTGTATGCATTTTTTTGGGACGCCCTGTATATATATATATATATATATATATATATATATATATATATATATATATATATATATAGTGTATATATATATATATATAGATATATATGGTGTGTGTATATATATATATATGATGAATAAAACCACGAAGGAAAGGAAACACAAAATGGTGCTCAAGCGCTTTCGTCTAATGACATCCTCAGGAACACTGAAGTACATAAAAAGGTTAAGCCTATATATAGGTTACAGAAAGAAAAAAGAAAAAATAAATAACATACATACACACACACATATATATATATATATATACACATACATATCTATATATACAAATACATACATACATACATACATACATATATATACAATAAACAGAGAAGTAAAAATAAAAAATTAAAAATTAAAACCTTAAAGGATTACCAGTGAGGCGTACAGATTTGTAAGGAAAAATATCGATTTTTAGCACAAGATCAAATGGATTATAAAAATACAAATTTATACTGGAACTCTGCCCGGGTTTTAACACACTGCAGCCTATGGTCAGGTTTCGATATATAAAAAAATAAAATGCAAATTAAAAGTTAATAAAGTAGAAGACAAGTTTACCAAAGATTTAATGTTTTACCCTTCTTATCTAAATCTGTTTTAAAGGAATTCAAAATAACAGGATCGAGTTGAAAAAGACCTTTGCTTATGTTGAAGTTATTTGAAAGTTGGATAATGGCAGACTCAAGAATATTTCTATTAACAATGTTGCTTGAATGGAATAAAACTGAAGCATTATTCCAATCAATACAGTGGGCTAACTCTGACAAATGGACAAAAAGGGCACTGGACAACTGTCCTGTTCTAACGGAATATTGATGCTGTTTTATACGTGTGTGCAAATCCTTTCCCGTCTGACCTATGTAAAAGGAATCACATTGTTTACAACCAATTTTATAGATAATGCATGAATTATTGGTAGGGCTATTTTTTTTACTATGATATTTTTCACAATATTGTTATATGAAAATACTACATTAATATCCAAAAGTTTAAGTACATTAGCAATGCCTAAAAGAGAGAGAGTTTGTATATATATATCTGTGTGTGTATACATATATATATATATATATATATATATATAGTGTGTGTGTACCCCGCAAGGGGGTTCTAAGCTCGTGCTCTTGAGTGCTCTTTGTGCTCGTTTGTACGTGCTTGTTCCTGGAGGTTTCACGTGCGCCCTCCCGGCCCTAGCACCCAAGGATGATGGGGCTCGACCCTGCAGTCCTTGTCATCCTTGGTCTTTTTCCACTTCGACTGTCCCCTCCACCCTTTCTTTTTCCTCTGTCTTTCCTCTCACTTTTTCTTTGTTTTTCCGCTGAGATATGCCCTTTAAATAGAGGCGAATCGGTTCTTCCTGAACTAAAAAAAAAAAAAAAAATATAGTGTGTGTATCTGTATATATCTATATATATAGACACACACATATATATATAATCATTATATAATTCTTATATGGATCCTTATATTCATTGTTTTCATAGAGTACTTACGTTTGTATGGTTTTTATGTTCGAATGTTCATTTTTACATGAGAAACCAAAGTCGCCTGATGCGAGTTTGGATAGAATTTCGATCTTTGTTTCTATTTTTTTTCAGTGTCACAACCATGCGACCTAACATTTCTATGGTTTAGTCGTATCCATATTTCCATTTTTCATTTATGAGAGAATTTATTATAATTAATTATGGTTGTCTTGCATCTAACCCTCATCCCTAAATTTTATTAGATTATGCATGCACATTGAATGTGGTATGATTTGAACCCTTGTTTGTACTTCTTTATTCATTACTGCATTTCTCTAATTCATCTCTTCTAAATTTTTCCAATAATGACTTGTACTGTACGTACAAATTAAATAATAATGGCGTATTAATTATGAATTGACGTATGGCATAATTTGAAAAAACTACGACGGCATAAACTGATAAAGTAACTTCATTCTCTTCACGTTTTCTATACCTTGAATACTGAATCACGTGTTTAGTATGTGGATATCTTTCGTATTCAATGTATGATAAATTCTTTAACATAATAATAAAAACTTTACATTCTATACGTCATTATTTATATGTTGTTTATTCATACATCATTTCCTTTCTTGACCTTTATCTTTTGTTAGTTTTATTAATTATTCATTCAGCTACCTATTGTCTACCTGTTGTCAACCTAGTGTGTGAGTACCAATGTATGTACAAAACTTTATGCATTCGTACATGTTCGCAAATGATCATGATCACGTACGTAGTTACCTTACATGTAAGTATGTTCACATGTATTATTTTTATTTCTTTTCTTTAAATTAATTAATTTCTCGCAATACTCATAAATGCTTATGCAAGTGGTAAAATACTGCTAACCACAGCGGAAGCGAGCGCTTCAGAGATAAAAATCTCCTCTGGCTTGCTTCTAATTTATAAAACATTATCATGTGTGTTATTTTATATATATATATATACACCGTATGTGCCCATGTACTTTATGTTATATTCCTAACATCCTAATTGTCTATAAATATGAAACACTGTAAAAAAAAAATATAGTTAAATGTTTAATTGTAATTAACGATAATAATTTAATATAATATAATTAATATTCTTTAATGAAACTGTGATTAACGATAATAATTTAATATAATGTAACTAATGTACTTTAATAAAACTATAATTAAAAATAATAAGCGATGTGAATCAATTGGTAATTATAGTCATAATTGTAATAAAACAAAATTACAACGTACTCAGTGATGTACTTGGGATTGTACTTAATGTACGACCGGACATTATGTCGCCATTTAGGAATGTATACTCGGCGATATTGTTATTTTTTTCATTATTTTTTTCCCTTTGGGATAAATTTTTGATTTGTTATCTACTTTGGCAAATAATTGATGACTTGTTCTTTTTTTTAATTTCTTAATCGTTTTTAGATTTAGCTTAATAATGAGCCCTAAGTAACTTTTTGCAATGTTCATGTTTTGTATACATTCTCTCTTTATAAAAGATGAAGTCATATCTTGCCTAAGCATTTAATTGTAAATCTTAAACCTTTAAGTTTTGCTCATATGCATATCTTAGTATAAAGATGCATATTTCAATTTCCGTTTCTAATTAACTCGGCGGATCAGGAAAACATCAGATCTACAAATAAGCGATTTAAGTTAGGAATATGGCTTCCTCCTCCTATATCCTGTTTATCTGTTTAAACATTACCACAGTTAAAAGATTTACTTTATTTTCAAATATTGTGCAAAAATAATGCAGCCTTTTCGACATTTAATAATAATGATGTTAGCAGTTTTTGGGTATATAAACCCACAAAAATTCTTCCATGTTCATTCTGATTCAAACTACGAGGCTGAGCATTACCTGTAACATTTTAGCAGTAAATTACAGTAAGAAAAAGTCTTTATCTTGTCCTTCGAGCCGTGTTCTCTCCAGAGAACTTAGTCATTAAAATCTCCCGATACGTTACAAGAAGAATCGGGGGAAACCCTCATAGAATTTAATAAACCTCTCAGAATCCTCCGAGCCACTAAAAACGAACTCGGAGAGTAGTATAGAAGAAACTACTGCAAGTAACAGATCCGTTGCTGCCTCCTAACCAGAACCCCCGTCGACTTTGAACCAACGCAGGCCATAGACGGAGGGGTTAACAGTCTGGTGACCCTGCCAGGATAACAAAAACTGTCGAAACAACCCAAGACTATAGATAGACGAAGAAAGATAACAACTGGCGACCCTGCCCCAGGATAAGAAACTGACGACCTCTCCATCCAGGAATCTTCCAGTCTTCCAGATCCTGGAACTAGAACCAATATCCAGTTGACCAGCGTGTCACGACTTCCAGTTCGTCACATCCACCCTTGAACCGGTGTCTCACGACTCCAAGTTCTACATGCCTAGTTTTCATCCAAAAACAAGTGGCCAGCAAGACACGACTTCAGGACACGTCTCCAAGGATTTGAGAGTAGGGTCTTGTTAAGTACAGAACTCTTTTTTTAAAGTAATCTCTAAACATTTGAAAAGTCAGTATTATTAATATTTAATAATTAGTATCAAGCCAGAATTTACAAGAAACACAGTGAACATTCACTACACCAATGATACATTTTATTTATTGAAAATGAGTTATTTTCACTATTATAGTTAGTATAGAATAATTTTATCTTATGTACCAAACATAATATTACCGTACCTTCGATAACATTCGAGTGAAATGTTCTTTACATTTTTTATTTTTGTTTACAATTTTTTGAATTAAATTGACTTGAAATTATCGTGCAATTATTGTACATTATTATTATAATGCCCAAATTGTGCATTATTTGTGTATTTCTTGGAAAAAGAAAGATAGTTTATAGTTTACAGAAATACTTGATAGCAGTTCAAATAAGTCGGTTGCATCCAGAGGGACGACCGCCCCAGAGATTTATAGAAATACTTGATAGCAGTTTATGTAAGTCGGTTGCATCCAGAGGGACAACCGCCCTGGAAATTAATAGACTTCACTTGATAGCAGTTCGAGTGCAGTCAATTTCAGTTTCAAGTCAGTTTCAGTTCAAAGTCAATTTCAGTTTCAAGTCTCAGTCAGTTTCAAGTTAGTTTCAAGTCAGTCAGTCAGTTAGTTTCAAGTCAGTCAGTCAGTCAGTTTTCAAGTCAGTCAGTCATTCAGTTTCAAGTCAGTCAGTCAGTCAATCAGTTTTGAAGTCAGTCAGTCAGTCAGTTTCAAGTCGGTCAGTCAGTTTCAAGTCATTTGTAGTTAGTCCCAGTCAGTTGTAGTCAGTTGTAGTCAGTCTCAAGACCGTTGTAGTCAGTCCCAAGACAGTTGTAGTCAGTCCTAAGACAGTTGTAGTCAGTCCCAAGTCAGTTGTAGTCAGTCCCAAGTCAGTTGTAGTCAGTTCCAAGTCAGTTGTAGTTCAAGTCAAGTTCAAGTCAAGTTCAAGTCAGTTCAGTACAGTCAATTTAATTCCACCTTTTTTTGTTGTAAAAGAGAATTTAATTCAACCTGAATTTAAGAAAATTTAATCTAAGAGAATTTAAGATAATTTAATTCAACCTGAATTGACAGATTTGTCTCTTTAATTCAACCTTCTGTCTTTTTTGCATGCAGTAGTTGCAGTATATAAATATATAGGTAAAATTATATATTTTATTATTAAGAGAATTTAAGATAATTTAATTCAACCTGAATTTACAGATTTGCGTCTTTAAACCTCCTGTCTTTTTCGCATGCAGTAGTTGCGTATATAAATATATAGGTAAAATTATATATTTTATTATTTGTAACCAAAACCGTTTTTACAAATGTTTGTAACGATTTTTATAATTATTGTGATGGATATGATGACAGTAATAGTGTAGTTTGAACTCCTTTAATTTTTGTTCTAAGCAGTGTGACAATCAATGTTTACCTAAAGAGCAAAGTGCTCACGAAAAGACATTGTTAATTTCAGACATCATATCTCCCCGATTGGTCACTCGATTCCCCCGAATGGGATACTCTAAATTTACCTTGCTCTGTATGTTCGCGAAATTTACCCGTGTGACTGAACATAACCTCAATTCAGGTTGTTGTTTTTTTATTTTTAAGAGTATTATATGGAACCTATAACACAGTGTTCCGTTCGTTATAGTTCATAATTGACTTCTCTTTTTCAATTTTTATTTTTTAATTTTTTTTATTCGATTAATCTTGAGTAATTGTCGTTAAATTGATATTATACAATCTGTTAAGGTACCAAACGAAATTATAGCCAATTTTGACACTATACCAGAAGGCCATTTTTCCCCTTCTAATAGTTCTGTTACACTGTGCCGTCAAATCGTCAAATGAAAATTCAATTGTCGTATTGATACTTCTGGTTAATATTAATGGTTATATACTGTTCATATATGGCTGTGAATGATACTAGTCGAATTTAATTCTGTGTCGAAATTCAATTTTTTACTTTCATTAATTGTAAGTTCTTCTGACTGCGTTTTTTAATTACCTTAATATACATGCAACTGATTTCATTACGTAAAATCTCTAATCCTAATTGAATTTTATTACTTTTGACAAATATTCGAATTCATTTTCCTAACGTACCTCAAGTCACTTTTACATTAAAACTCATACGAATACCTTACCTTATGAACCTTATGTTGTTTCGTGCGTTGGCCTCTCTTCATACGGACGTCAAGCTGGTGGCCCCGCCTCTAGGTCTGGCTTGGTGGAGGAGCGAGTTGCTTTCTTGCGCTCTCCACCGTACATAGCCAGGCACGCCCGGCTCATCTGGTACCGTCCTGAGCCAGGCATCCAGTCTTCTCTTGAAGACTTCAACTTTGACCCCCGTTACGTTTCTGAAGTCCTTTGGAAGCTGGTTGAAAAATCTTGGCCCCCTGACATCCAAGTAATTTTCCTTCAGAGTTGAGGAGGTCCCTTTTCGGGCCTTTAATTTGGGAACACTACACATTCTGCCTTTCCTATTTTCCAGTGTTGTTTGAATGGTAATTGGGTTTAGTTTTAGGTTTGGTACCAGTTTTCGATCATTTTCCATATATAAATTATGGTGTACCTCTCTCTTCTTCTTTCCAGGGAGTACAGATTTAGTTTACGTAGTCTTTCCCAGTAGTTGAGTTCTTTGCAGCCATCAATCTTGGCTGTGAAATGCCTTTGCGTTTCTTCTAGTTTATTAGTTTCTTCCTTTTTATATGGGGACGTCAAAACTGAGCAGTATTCAAGTTTTGGTATAATCAGTGTTTTTAGCAGGGGAATCATTACTGTCCTGTCACTTCTCTTGAACGTTCTTAGTACCTGTCCTGCGACTCTTTTTGTTTTAGTTATCGCTACCTGATTTTGTGTTTCAAATTTCGCATCATCTCTCATTATTATCCCGAGATCGATCGCTTTCGTGCTTCTCTGAATTTCCTGTGTATCTGCAGTCTGTTTAAGTTCTTTTCTACCATATCTCAAGAGCTGAAATTTCTCGGTGTTAAATGACATGTTGTTGTCTTCTGACCATTTGTATATTTTGTTCGAGATCCTCTGCAAGGCCTCCACGTCATGTACATCGCTCATTTTTCTGCTGATCTTTGTATCGTCTGCAAAGAATGTTACTATACTGTTGCTGTTTACTCCGCTGTCTCCGTCTGTTAGCATGATAATGAACAGGAGTGGGGCCAGTACTGTCCCTTGTGGTACTGTGCTACGTACTTCCGATTCTGATGTGATATATCTTTAATTCTGACGACCTGCAGACGTTCTCTGAGGAAGTTGTAGATCCATTTTCCCACTTTGCCTGTTATTCCCATATATTTCATAATATGTGCTATTATACCATGGTCATATTTGTCGAAAGCTTTAGCAAAATCTGTGTATATAACATCGTAGTTTTCATTGCATTCCAATGCATCTAGGATACTGTTGTAGTGTTCTATTAGTTGCGATAGGCATTATCTACCTGATCGGAATCCATGCCGATTTTCGTTGAATCTTTCCCGTGTCTCCAGGAAATCATAAATTTTCTCTCTAACTATTCTTTCAAATACTTTGGTGAGGTGGGACGTCAATGACACTGGTCTATAGTTCTTTGCTTGAGATCTGTCCTCTCCTTTATATATAGGGACAATGTTTGCTCTTTTCAAGATGCTCGGTATTTCTCCAGTGTCTAGGGATCTTCCCCATATCCAGTATAAAGGTGTAGCTATTTCATTTTTACAGTCTTTAATCAATAATGCGTTCCAATTGTCCGAACCTGCAGCTGAATGTGGTTTTATTTGTACTATAGCTCTCGCTACATCTTCTGGTGTAAAATCAATGTCTGCTATATACTCTCCTTGCAATTCCTCTTCAAAGAATGCATTTATGTCAGGTATCGCTTTGTCACTTTTTGGGGTACTGAAAACTGATTCATATTGAGCTCTCAATGTATCAGATATTTCTTTTGGATCGTCGGTTAGTTCATTATTTCTCGTCCTTAAGGGCCCAATAGCGACGCGCGTTTTTGTTTTCCTTTTTGCATAGCTATAGAAATATTTTGGATTTTCCTTTATTGCTTCTACCGCCTTTTCCTCTTCCCTCTATATATGGTCCTTAATCAGGGCTTGTATTTCCCTATCGATACCCTCCAGTTTTTCTTTTATTGCTTTCCTGTCATTATCTCAGCAGTTGCCTAACTTCGCCTCCACTCTCTTCCTTTTGCGGAAAAATCTTCTTTGCCTCTCTAACCAGCTCCTCTTTTCTTTTGGCTGTGATTTCGGAGCATATTTTTCTAAAATTCTCAGCGATTTTCATTCCAAGGTTGTTAGCATTTCTTCAGTTGTTTTATCCTCGAAAATTGTTCTCCATCCTATTTAGGCCATGTGCGATCTGATTGCTTCCCAATTTATAGTATTGGAGTTTAAGTTAAAGGCCCCAAATTTACTTCTTTCCTCAATATGTTTATTGTCTTTTAATGCTGTCGTCATATTTGTTGATATCTCGATTAAGTTGTGGTCTGAGATAATGGTTGGGATTATTTTTATATCAGCAATCAAGTTCGTGTTATTCATGAATACCAGATCCAGGCAGTTATTTTTTCTGGTATTTTCTGTTATCTCCTGTGTCAGCATAAACTCATTTGTAAGAGCCATCAACATTTTTGCTTGCTCCTGGTCTTCTCTCGTGTCCCCCTTGTCCTGGTGAATATATATATTCCTATCCACATTTTTGTATTTTATAAATGGGAAGTTAAAGTCTCCGCAGATCATTATATTGGGGGATGGAGGATTTATTGCCGTTATTAGCTTTCTGATGTCATCAATAGCCTCCGAGAATTTTTCGGTTTGGGTGCTTGGAGGTCTATAGATGACTATTACTATCACGTTTAGTTTTTCTATTTTCACTGCTAGGAGTTCCACATAGCTGTTTGATTTACTTATTATCGTCTCTGTCATATGACCTTCCTGTATATATATAGCACAGCCACCTTTACGTCTCATCGTTCTATCCGTTCTTAGTAAGTTGAAGCCCTCTATATTTATCTCTTTCTTATCAATACAATGTTCGCAGTTTTCACAATTTCCTTGGCAATCTTTAAGTTGAGTTTATGTGAGGCATGCGATGTCCACGCTTGTTTCGTCCATAAATCCTTTCAGGTGCGAAACTTTGTTGAGTGATTGGTTTGGTCTTATTCCTTGAATATTAGACAGGACAATTTTTATGTTCTCTGCTTTTCGTTGCCCCTTGTGCATTTGAAGCTCGTTTTCCTTTGATATCGCTTGATTCGTTGCCCTATGATCCTCCGAGAGAGATCCGTTTCCGCCTACTTGTGCTGGTAGCTTCTTGCCCGGTAGCGGTTTGGCTCGGGGGTTTCCAGCTGTGTCAACTGCATGTGGATGACATTTAGCATCCGTAACGTGTCCGCGATGTTGAAAATATTTTCTTGTTCGCTTATTGTGTTCCTATTGCTGTTCCTCTTGTTATTGTTATTCCTATTGTCATTTAAACTTTTCCTTTGTTTTTTGAGTCCGTTGGGAGATGTTGATAGTAGCATTTTTTCCGAATTTGCAGGTTCCATATTTTGCGTAAGTCCTGCAAATGTCCGGGTGGTAGAATTTACATCCGTCTCCAAATTTAAAATGACCATTATTATGGAAAATATTGCATATTGGGGGATGTTCATATATACATTGTCCTCTTTTAAATCTGCAATTATCTTTTATATACCTGCATATAATTCCTTTCCCATATTTACTCTTGGCCTTTGTTTTTTGCTCCTTATTGGGGGAGAGTTTCACTCCGTTTTCTTGACTGCCCTCTTGTCTTGTCCTATTTGTGCTAGTTGTGTATATGTCCTTCGTTGCCCTTATGCTATGTGTTGTCTTTACACTCTTTGTCGCCTGTGTGTTTCCGGCCTCGTTTTGTGACGGTATTTCATTTTTTTCTATACATCATCATTAATACTACCTGTATTAGAATTTAATAATAATTCACTTAAACTTAAAGGATTTTATAATCCTACTCCCATTTTAAATTATTATACATTATTTTTAAACTTTGTTAATTCGAAAACTTTCCGAATCTCTTTCCCCCATTTAGACATATCACCAACCATTACACTCTGTACAGATTTGACCACAGATCTATACATCATCCATTACGTAATTCGATTTTTACCTACACTAGTCAATCAAATTAGTTTATTAACTGTACGATCATGATAAATAAAATTTTGTTAAAAATTTAACAATATCATTGGTTGTCTAACTTAATTGTTTGTCTAAATTAACGTATTAATCCTTTTATTCTGTTTGCATAAATTAAAGTATTAATCTTTGATTTTTTTATATTTTATAATAACTCTCTAAGCAAGTGTCATGTTAAAGATTTGATTGCTGTGCATTGTACTTAACCACCCCAACTCATGTGTTGTATATAAATTTGTAATTATAAAAACCATTACTCATCATTTAGTTTGAATTAGTTGGGATGTTATATTATTGTATTGTATTAATTGTGTTGTATTGTATTAATTGTATTGTATTAATTAATAACATTCAAGAGGGAAGAGCCCTGTAAAAATGAACAATGAATAATTCCTATATTATCATTATATAATTCTTATATGGATCCTAAAATTCATGGTCTTCATACAGTACTTATGTTTGTATGATTTTTATGTTCGAATGTTCATTTTTACATGAGGAACCAAAGTCGCTTGATGCGAGTTTGGATAGAATTTCGATTTTTGCTTCCTATTTTTTTTTCAGTGTCATAACCATGCGACCTAACATTTCTATGGTTTAGTCGTATCCATATTTCCATTTTTCATTTGTGAGAGAATTTATTATAATTAATTATGGTTGTCTTGCATCTAACATCCCTAAATTTTATTAGATTGTGCATGCACATTGAATGTGGTATGATTTGAACCCTTGTTTGTACTTCTTTATTCATTACTGTATTTCTCTAATTCATCTCTCCTAAATTTTTCCAATAATGACTTGTACTGTACGTACAAATTAAATAACTATGGCGTATTAATTATGAATTGACGTATGGCATAATTTGAAAAAACTATGACGTCATAAACTGATAAAGTAACTTCATTCTCTTCACATTTTCTATACCTCGAATACTGAATCACGTGTTTAGTATGTGGATATCTTTCGTATTCAATGTATGATAAATTCTTTAACATAATAAAAAACTTTACATTCTATACGTCATTAATTATATGTTGTTCATTCATACATCCATTTCCTTTCTTGACCTTTATCTTTTGTTAGCTTTATTAATTATTCATTCAGCTACCTATTGTCTACCTGTTGTCAACCTAGTGTGTGAGTACCAATGTATGTACAAAACTTTATGCATTCGTACATGTTCGCAAATGATCATGATCACGTACGTAGTTACCTTACATGTAAGTATGTTCACATGTTTTATTTTTATTTCTTTTCTTTAAATTAATTAATTTCTCGCAATACTCATAAATGCTTATGCAAGTGGTAAAATACTGCTAACCACAGCGGAAGCGAGCGCTTCAGAGATAAAAATCTCCTCTCGTTTGCTTCTAATTTATAAAACATTATTATGTGTGCTATGTTTTATATATTATATATATATATATATATATATATATATATATATATATATACAGTGGTGAGCTGCCAAAATTTTAAGAACCGGTTCGCTAAGCTGCCAAAATTTTAACCACCGGTTCGCTAAGCTGCCAAAATTTTAACCACCGGGTTCTGTATAAAAAATTCTGAATTCGGCAATAAAAAATTAACAACCCTTCCCACCCCACCCTTTCGCAATTTTAATTAAATTAATTATCTCGCTATTTGCCTTTTTCAAGTGTCTGCATTTTATGATTCAACTAGGTATTAATAACTGCATGACAATTAATTAGTATAGTTAATTAGAGAAATAGACGTTTCTAATGAAATCAGAAAAGAAGAATTATTTAATAAAAACCGATGAATCATATTATCTACATAGTTAAAATTAAATTGCTCAGTCAGCTTTAGCAATAATGAATTATTAGGCAAAACATAAATATCAGTACATCTACTATGCTCTCTTCAGCGTCCAGCAAAAAAGTTAACAACCGGTTCCTATTTTCAAAAGATTTTAACAACCGGTTCGCGCGAACCGGTGCGAACCGGGTCCAGCTCACCACTGTATATATATGTATACCATATGTGCCCATGTACTTTATGTTATATTCCTAACATCCTAATTGTCTATAAATATGAAACACTGTAAAAAACAACAACTATAGTTAACTGTATAATTGTAATTAACCATAATAATTTAATATAATGTAATTAATGTACTTTAATGAAACTGCAATTAACGATAATAATTGAATATAGTGTAACTAATGTACTTTAATGAAACTATAATTGAAAATAATAAGCGAATGTGAATTAATTGGTAATTATAGTTAGCACAATTGTAATAAACCAAAATTATAACGTACTCAGTGATGTACTTGTGATTTTACTCAATGTTATTTTTTTATTATTATTTTTCCGTTGGGATAAATTTTTCATTTGCTATCTACTTTTCCAAATAATTGATGACTTGTTCTTTTTTTAAATTTCTTAATCGTTTTTAGATTTAGCTTAATAATGAGTCCTAAGTAACTTTTTGCAATGTTTATATTTTGTATACATTCTCTCTTCGTTATAAAAGATGAAGTCATGTCTTGCCTAAACATTTAATTGTAAATCTTAAACCTTTAATTTTTGCTCATATGCATATCTTAGTATAAAGATACATAGTTCAATTTCCGTTTCTAATTAACTCGACGGATCAGGAAAACATCAGATCTGCAAATAAGCAATTTAAGATAGAAATATGGCTTCCTCTTCTTATATCCTGTTTATCTGTTTAAACATTACCACAGTTAAAAGATTTACTTTATTTTAAAATATTGTGCAAAAATAATGCAGCCTTTTAAACATTTAATAATAATGATGTTAGCAGTTTTTGGGGAGAAAAATCCAAAAAAATTCCTCCATGTTCATTCTGATTCAAACTACGAGGCTGAGCATTACCTGTATCATTTTTGCGGTAAATTACAGTAAGAAAAAGTCTTTATCTTCTCCTTCGAGCCGTGCTTTCTTCAGAAAACTTAGTCATTAAAATCTCCCGATACGTTACATGCAGAATCGGGGGGAACCCTCAAAGAATTTAATAAGCCTCTTAGAATCCTCTGAGCTACCAAAGAAGAACTCGGAGAGTAGTATAGAAGAAACTACTGCAAGTAACAGATCCGTTGCTGCCTCCTAACCAGAACCCCCGCCGACTTCGAACCAACCCAGGCCATAGAGGGAGGGGTTAACATATATATATATATATATATATATATATATATAAATGAACAATGAATAATCAATATTCATTTTTACATAAGAACCAAAATCGTTTAACGCGAGTTTGGATAAAAAATTTATTTGTAGCTTCCTATTTTTGTTTGTGTCACAACCCTACGATCTACCATTTCTATGGTTTAGTCGTATCCATTTTCCATTTTTCATTTGTTATAGAATTTATTATAATTAATTATGATTGCCTTGCATCTCACCCTCGTCCCTAGATTATGCATACACATTGCATATAACAGGATTGGAACCCGTAGTTGTACTTCTTAGTCATTAATACCCACTCTTTGTCTCTAATTCGTTCTTGTAAATCTTCCTAATAATGATTTGTACGATACGTATAAATTCAATAACTATGACGTCACATTTTCCCGTCATTAATTTCCCTTCATCATATCTCCAGTATTCAATGTATGAAAATTCTTTAACATCATAATAAAAACTGTACACTCTATAGAAGTCATTATTTATATGTTATGTAGTATAAATATAACTATTATTCGACCATATCCCCCCCCTCATACGTCCATATCTTATCTTGACCATTATCCTATGTCAATTTTATTAAATATTCATTTTGCTCGTTCCAACGCAAAACTTTATGCATTCGTTCGAAAACGCACAAATACGTTCTCGTATTATTTTTTTTATTTTTATTTTTTATTATATCACCTCCCGCAATGAACTCGAAAATGCTTAGGTAAGTGATCGAACTTGCTAATGACAGCAAAATCGAACGCTTCTAAGATAAATATCTCCTCTCGCTCTGATTTCAAATTTATAACATGTTATAACATATTATAACATATTATGTTGTATATAAATCCATACCGTATGTGCCCATGTACTTTGTATTATATTTCTAACATCTTAATTGTCTATTAATATGAAACACTGTAAAAACAAAACAAATTTATAGTAACTGTTTAATTGTAATTAACTGTAATACTTTAATTTAATATAACGTAATGTACTTTAATGAAACTGTAATTGAATGTAATGACTTAATATATAATGAAAGAATGTACTTTAATAGAACTATAATGGACAATCATAAGCGAATGTGAAGTAATCCATAATTGCAATCATAATTGTAATAAACCCAAACGAAAATGTACTCAGTCGTGTACTTAAATCGTACTTATGTACTACTATGAAATGATATCGCCTTCAGAAAAGAAGACTCGGCAAAAAAATAAGATTAGTTTTTTTTATTTTTATTATTATTTGGAATTTTTCAAACATCTGATCATGTGTTTAAAAGGGGGGAACTTAACCTTCAACTGCCTTCCCCCAACATTTAGGCTTATATTATACATGTATTTGACAAATGAACTTCACTTCATTACGGCTCTCGGCTTTGGTTCACTGCTACGAGACTCCCTTGTTAGCAGCCTCACTGCGAGGAGGGGACAGAGGCCCCTTGCCTCTTTAATTTTTTTAGATTCCGGCCTGAGCCATGGTCGAAAGAGGTCGAACCTCTACCCCTGTAAATTTAGAGCACTACCTGTGCATTTTTAGAAGTAAACTACAGTAAGAGAAACTTTTTATTTTCCCCTTCGAGCCGTGCTCTCTTCAGAAGAACTTAGTCAGTAAAGTCGATAAGTTATAAAAGAAAAGTCGATAATTTTAGTATCAGAGAAAGTATCAGAGTATTATAGAAAGAGAAGAATTAACAACCGTCGACCCCTAAAGCGAGAGAAAAGAATTAGAATGTTATAGAAGAAAAGTATCGCGAGAAGAAATATCCGTTGCTGCCTCCTAACCAGAACCCCCGTCGACTCCGAACCACCCCATAAGCACATAGAAGAAGGAGGATAACAGAGTGGCGACCCTATAGCCAGGATAAACATTTGGCGACCCTACTACCAAGATTAGAAGAAGATTTTAAGAAGAGGATTTTAACAAGTGCCCACTCTTTGGCCAGGATAGAAATTACCCTGCATCAGGATAAAACCAGTTGACCGGCGTGTGACGACTTCCAGTTCGTAACATCCACCCTTGAACCGGTGTGTCACGACTCCAAGTTCGCGCCTAGTTTTCATCCAAGAAGAAGTAGCCAGCAAGACACGTCTTCAGGACACGCCTCTAAGGATTTCGCCGTAGAACTTTTGTTAAGTACAGAGTTGGTTTTTTTAAGTAATTTGTAAACATTTGAAAAGATAGTATTATTAACAGTTAATATTTAGTATCAAGCCAGATTAACAAAAACACAGTGAACACTTCAGACACCAGTGATACATTTTTTTTTTAGTGAAACAGTAATTTTCACAGAAGTTAAAAGTAACAGAAGTTAAAAGTAACAGAAAGAGTTAATTTCAGAGAGAGTTAATTTCAGAGAGAGTTAATTTCAGATAGAGTTAATTTCAGTTATTTTCACTATTATAGTCAGTATAGAATAATTTTATTTTATGTGCCAAACATAATAGTACAGTATCTTCGCGTACATTAGAGTGAAATGTTGTTTACTTTTTTATTTTTGTTTGCAATTTTTTTCAAATTATTGAATTGAATTGACTTGCAAATTAAGAAAGAGAGAGTTTACAGAGAGTTTATAGAGATTTAAAGAGATACTTGATTGCATTTCAAGTAAGTCGGTTGCACCAAGAGGGACAACCAAACCCCAGAGGTTAATAGTCTCCACTTGATAGAGATCAAGTGCAGTCATTTTCCGTTTTCAGTTAATTTCAGTTAGAGAGTTTATCGTTTATAGAGATACTTGATTGCATTTCAAGTAAGTCGGTTGCACCAAGAGGGACAACCAAACCCCAGAGGTTAATAGTCTCCACTTGATAGAGATCAAGTGCAGTCATTTTCCATTTTCAGTTAATTTCAAGTTAGACAGTTTCAAGATACTTGATTGCATTTCAAGTAAGTCGATTGCACGAAGAGGGACAACCAAACCCCAGAGGTTAATAGTCTCCACTTGATAGAGATCAAGTGCAGTCATTTTCCATTTTCAGTTAATTTCAAGTTAGACAGTTTCAAGATACTTGATTGCATTTCAAGTAAGTCGGTTGGACCAAGAGGGACAACCAAACCCCAGAGGTTAATAGTCTCCACTTGATAGAGATCAAGTGCAGTCTTTTCCATTTTCAGTTAATTTGAAGTTAGAAGGTTGCATCCAGAGGGACAACCGCCCCAGAGATTTCAGTTCTATTCGAAGTCAGTTCTATTCGAAGTCAGTTTTATTCGAAGTCAGTTTTATTCGAAGTCAGTTTTATTCGAAGTCAGTTCTATTCGAAGTCAGTTTTATTCGAAGTCAGTTTTATTCGAAGTCAGTTCTATTCGAAGTCAGTTCTATTCGAAGTCAGTTCTATTCGAAGTCAGTTTTAAGTCCCAAGTCATTTCAATGCAGTCAATTGAATTCAACTTTTTCTTGTAGTTTAAGAGAATTTAATTTATGAAAATGTAATTTAAGAATTTAATTCAACCTTTTTTTTGTTGTTTAAGAGAATTTAATTCAACCTTTTTTTTTTGTTGTTTAAGAGAATTTAATTCAACCTTCTTTTTTTTTTGTAAAAGAGAATTAAATTCAACCTGAATTGACCGGTTTGCGTCTTTAGTTTAACCTTTTTTTGTTTGTAAGAAGGAAATTGACCGATTTGTCTTTCTTTTCATGCCATTGTTGCGTATATAAATATATAGGTAAAATGACATATTTTATTGTTTGCAACCAAAACCGTTTTTACAAATGTTTGTAACGAGTTTTATAATTATTTTGATTATATGATGAGAGAGAAATAGTGTAATAATTAATCAGTCATTTACCTAATTTATCCTGCTCTGTACGGTCGGGAAATTTACCCGTATGACCGCACATACCCTAAATTTCAGTCATTTAATTTTAATAAAACTTCTACACAATAAAACATATCTATTTGTCTATATGCAAACAAGTTTTCAGATTAAAATATCAAATAATTCAAATTCTATCAAATTTAACGAAAGAGTATGATTTTTCTACTTAACATGCAAAAATTATTAAACCTTTTTAATATTTTTTTTTATTATATAAAAATAATTTTTAATGGAAAATTTACCTGAAATTATTAAAAGAAAGGATTGTTCAAAATGCTTCCTTCCATTTCAATAACTTTTTTATTCTTGGCCGAAATTCATCTATGGCTCGATTTAATTTTATTTTTAAGAATATTATAAAATTATGTTTAGCTCATTAAAATGCATAGTTGATTTCTATTTTTAATTTGTATTTTCATTTTTTGTTCAATTAATCGTGAGTAATTGTCCTTAAATTTAGAATTTTATAATAATCGACCTTGAGCTTAAAGGATTTTATAATAATGATAATAATAATAATAATAATAATAATAATAATAATAACAATAATTGACTTAAACTTAAAAGATTTTATAACCCTAAACCCATCTTAAATTATTATACATTATTTTTAAACTTTGTTAATTCAAAAACCTTCCAAATCCCTACACATACACGCGCATGTATGCACACTATATATACTATATATACAAACCTTATGCTAATATCATTGGATATCACAATAAACTATTTCATTACGTGTAAGTGCTAACTATGCTATTTAGTCTTAATCATTTTTGCTTTCTAATATATCTTGCTCATGCATTTATTCAGTTAATTGAACAATCCTCTCAGCTAATCTGTCCCTCGAAATTGTAAGATACACACTTTGTACCTAGGGATCAAATGTAGAATTCGGACCCCAGCCTTCTTTAGTTAGCTTTATAAGGCTAACTAACGAAAATATCATGACCTAACCGAACCAATCGTCAAGGGCGTACAGTTAACCTAACGATTGGTTAGGTTAGGTTGTGATATTTTCGTTAGTTAGCCTTATAAAGCTAACTAAAGAAGGCTGGGGTCCGAATTCTACATTTGATCCGTACCTAGTACACACAAATGCACACTAGACCACAGGTCTATACATCATCCACTACGTAATTCGATTTTACCTACACTAGTCAATAAAATTAGTTTATAGATTGCACGATTTACATTTTTCCCTTTTATCTACTATTCATTTTGTATGTAATCCTTCCCACAGAAAAATAAAAATAAATTTTGTTAAAAATTTAACAATATCATTCTTTGTCTAACTTAATTGTTTGTCTAAATAAAAGTATTAATCATTGAATTTTTTATATTTTGTAAGCAAGTGTCATGGTAAAGATTTGATTACTCTGCATTGTACCCAACGCCCGAACTCACTTGTTCAGTATAAAAATTTATAATGTAAAGAAAAATTCGTCATCTAACTTGAATTAGTTAGGATGTTATTTTCTCATTTGTATTGTATTAATTGTACCCTATTATATTATTGTATAAATATTTTAAAGGGGAGAGCAATGTAAAAATGAACAATGAATAATCAATATTCATTTTTACATAAGAACCAAAATCGCTTAACGCGAGTTTGGATAAAAATTTTATTTGTAGCTTCCTATTTTTGTTTGTGTCACAACCCTACGATCTACCATTTCTATGGTTTAGTCGTATCCATTTTCCATTTTTCATTTGTTATAGAATTTATTATAATTAATTATGATTGCCTTGCATCTCACCCTCGTCCCTAGATTATGCATACATTGCATATAACAGGATTGGAACCCGTAGTTGTACTTCTTAGTCATTAATACCCACTCTTTGTCTCTAATTCGTTCTTGTAAATCTTCCTAATAATGATTTGTACGATACGTATAAATTCAATAACTATGACGTCACATTTTCCCGTCATTAATTTCCCTTCATCATATCTCCAGTATTCAATGTATGAAAATTCTTTAACATCATAATAAAAACTGCACACTCTATAGAAATCATTATTTATATGTTATGTAGTATAAATATAACTATTAGTCGACCATACCCCCCACCCTCATACGTCCATATCTTATCTTGACCATTATCCTATGTCAATTTTATTAAATATTCATTTTGCTCGTGAAACGCAAAACTTTATGCATTCGTTCGAAAACGCGCAAATACGTTCTCGTATTATTTTTATATTTTATTTTTTATTATATCACCTCCCGCAATGAACTCGAAAATGCTTAGGTAAGTGATCGAATTCGCTAATGACAGCAAAATCAAACGCTTCTAAGATAAATATCTCCTCTCGCTCTGATTTCAAATTTATAACATGTTATAACATATTATAACATATTATGTTGTATATAAATCCATACCGTATGTGCCCATGTACTTTGTATTATATTTCTAACATCTTAATTGTCTATTAATATGAAACACTGTAAAAACAAAACAAAGTTATAGTAACTGTTTAATTGTAATTAACTGTAATACTTTAATTAATATAACGTAATGTACTTTAATGAAACTGTAATTGAATGTAATGACTTATATATAATGTAAGAATGTACTTTAATAGAACTATAATGGACAATCATAAGCGAATGTGAAGTAATCCATAATTGCAATCATAATGTAATAAACCCAAACGAAAATGTACTCAGTCGTGTACTTAAATCGTACTTATGTGCTACTATGAAATGATATCGCCTTCAGAAATGAAGACTCGGCAAAAAAATAAGATTAGTTTTTTATTTATTATTTTTATTTGGAATTTTTCAAACATCTGATCATGTGTTTAAAAGGGGGGAACTTAACCTTCAACTGCCTCCCCCAACATTTAGGCTTATATTATACATGTATTTGTAAAATGAACTTCACTTCATTACGGCTCTCGGCTTTGTCACTGCTACGAGACTCCCTTGTTAGCAGCCTCGCTGCGAGAGGTGGCAGAGGCCCCTTGCCTCCTTAATTTTTTTAGATTCCGGCCTGAGCAATGGTCGAAAGAGGTCGAACCTCTACCCCTGTAAATTTAGAGCACTACCTGTGCATTTTTAGAAGTAAACTACAGTAAGAGAAACTTTTTATTTTCCCCTTCGAGCCGTGCTCTCTTCAGAAGAACTTAGTCAGTAAAGTCGATAAGTTATAAAAGAAAAGTCGATAATTTTAGTATCAGAGAAAGTATCAGAGTATTATAGAAAGAGAAGAATTAACAACCGTCGACCCCTAAAGCGAGAGAAAAGAATTAGAATGTTATAGAAGAAAAGTATCGCGAGAAGAAATATCCGTTGCTGCCTCCTAACCAGAACCCCCGTCGACTCCGAACCACCCCATAAGCACATAGAAGAAGGAGGATAACAGAGTGGCGACCCTATAGCCAGGATAAACATTTGGCGACCATACTACCAAGATTAGAAGAAAATTTTAAGAAGAGAGGATTTTAACAAGTGGCCACTCTTTGGCCAGGATAGAAATTACCCTGCATCAGGATAAAACCAGTTGACCGGCGTGTGACGACTTCCAGTTCGTAACATCCACCCTTGAACCGGTGTGTCACGACTCCAAGTTCGCGCCTAGTTTTCATCCAAGAAGAAGTAGCCAGCAAGACACGTCTTCAGGACACGCCTCTAAGGATTTCGCCGTAGAACTTTTGTTAAGTACAGAGTTGGTTTTTTTAAGTAATTTGTAAACATTTGAAAAGATAGTATTATTAACAGTTAATATTTAGTATCAAGCCAGAATTAACACAAAACACAGTGAACACTTCAGACACCAGTGATACATTTTTTTTTTAGTGAAACAGTAATTTTCACAGAAGTTAAAAGTAACAGAAGTTAAAAGTAACAGAAAGAGTTAATTTCAGAGAGAGTTAATTTCAGAGAGAGTTAATTTCAGAGAGAGTTAATTTCAGTTATTTTCACTATTATAGTCAGTATAGAATAATTTTATTTTATGTGCCAAACATAATAGTACAGTATCTTCGCGTACATTAGAGTGAAATGTTGTTTACTTTTTTATTTTTGTTTGCAATTTTTTTCAAATTATTGAATTGAATTGACTTGCAAATTAAGAAAGAGAGAGTTTACAGAGAGTTTATAGAGATTTAAAGAGATACTTGATTGCATTTCAAGTAAGTCGGTTGCACCAAGAGGGACAACCAAACCCCAGAGGTTAATAGTCTCCACTTGATAGAGATCAAGTGCAGTCATTTTCCGTTTTCAGTTAATTTCAGTTAGAGAGTTTATCGTTTATAGAGATACTTGATTGCATTTCAAGTAAGTCGGTTGCACCAAGAGGGACAACCAAACCCCAGAGGTTAATAGTCTCCACTTGATAGAGATCAAGTGCAGTCATTTTCCATTTTCAGTTAATTTCAAGTTAGACAGTTTCAAGATACTTGATTGCATTTCAAGTAAGTCGATTGCACGAAGAGGGACAACCAAACCCCAGAGGTTAATAGTCTCCACTTGATAGAGATCAAGTGCAGTCATTTTCCATTTTCAGTTAATTTCAAGTTAGACAGTTTCAAGATACTTGATTGCATTTCAAGTAAGTCGGTTGGACCAAGAGGGACAACCAAACCCCAGAGGTTAATAGTCTCCACTTGATAGAGATCAAGTGCAGTCTTTTCCATTTTCAGTTAATTTGAAGTTAGAAGGTTGCATCCAGAGGGACAACCGCCCCAGAGATTTCAGTTCTATTCGAAGTCAGTTCTATTCGAAGTCAGTTTTATTCGAAGTCAGTTTTATTCGAAGTCAGTTTTATTCGAAGTCAGTTCTATTCGAAGTCAGTTTTATTCGAAGTCAGTTTTATTCGAAGTCAGTTCTATTCGAAGTCAGTTCTATTCGAAGTCAGTTCTATTCGAAGTCAGTTTTTAAGTCCCAAGTCATTTCAATGCAGTCAATTGAATTCAACTTTTTCTTTGTAGTTTAAGAGAATTTAATTTATGAAAATGTAATTTAAGAATTTAATTCAACCTTTTTTTTTGTTGTTTAAGAGAATTTAATTCAACCTTTTTTTTTTGTTGTTTAAGAGAATTTAATTCAACCTTCTTTTTTTTTGTAAAAGAGAATTAAATTCAACCTGAATTGACCGGTTTGCGTCTTTAGTTTAACCTTTTTTGTTTGTAAGAAGGAAATTGACCGATTTGTCTTTTCTTTTCATGCCATTGTTGCGTATAAATATATAGGTAAAATGACATATTTTATTGTTTGCAACCAAAACCGTTTTTACAAATGTTTGTAACGAGTTTTATAATTATTTTGATTATATGATGAGAGAAATAGTGTAATAATTAATCAGTCATGTACCTAATTTATCCTGCTCTGTACGGTCGGGAAATTTACCCGTATGACCGCACATACCCTAAATTTCAGTCATTTAATTTTAATAAAACTTCTACACAATAAAACATATCTATTTGTCTATATGCAAACAAGTTTTCAGATTAAAATATCAAATAATTCAAATTCTATCAAATTTAACGAAAGAGTATGATTTTTCTACTTAACATGCAAAAATTATTAAACCTTTTTAATGTTTTTTTTATTATATAAAAATAATTTTTAATGGAAAATTTACCTGAAATTATTAAAAGAAAGGATTGTTCAAAATGCTTTCCTTCCATTTCAATAACTTTTTTTATTCTTTTCCGAAATTCATCTATGGCTCGATTTAATTTTATTTTTAAGGATATTATAAAATTATGTTTAGCTCATTAAAATGCATAGTTGATTTCTATTTTTAATTTGTATTTTTCATTTCTTTGTTCAATTAATCGTGAGTAATTGTCCTTAAATTTAGAATTTTATAATAATCGACCTTGAGCTTAAAGGATTTTATAATAATGATAATAATAATAATAATAATAATAATAATAATAATAACAATAATTGACTTAAACTTAAAAGATTTTATAACCCTAAACCCATCTTAAATTATTATACATTATTTTTAAACTTTGTTAATTCAAAAACCTTCCAAATCCCTACACATACACGCGCATGTATGCACACTATATATACTATATATACAAACCTTATGCTAATATCATTGGATATCACAATAAACTATTTCATTACGTGTAAGTGCTAACTATGCTATTTAGTCTTAATCATTTTTGCTTTCTAATAATCTTGCTCATGCATTTATTCAGTTAATTGAACAATCCTCTCAGCTAATCTGTCCCTCGAAATTGTAAGATACACACTTTGTACCTAGGGATCAAATGTAGAATTCGGACCCCAGCCTTCTTTAGTTAGCTTTATAAGGCTAACTAACGAAAATATCATGACCTAACCGAACCAATCGTCAAGGGCGTACAGTTAACCTAACGATTGGTTAGGTTAGGTTGTGATTTTCGTTAGTTAGCCTTATAAAGCTAACTAAAGAAGGCTGGGGTCCGAATTCTACATTTGATCCGTACCTAGTACACACAAATGCACACTAGACCACAGGTCTATACATCATCCACTACGTAATTCGATTTTTACCTACACTAGTCAATAAAATTAGTTTACAGATTGCACGATTTACATTTTTCCCTTTTATCTACTATTCATTTTGTATGTAATCCTTCCCACAGAAAAATAAAAATAAATTTTGTTAAAAATTTAACAATATCATTCTTTGTCTAACTTAATTGTTTGTCTAAATAAAAGTATTAATCATTGAATTTTTTATATTTTGTAAGCAAGTGTCATGGTAAAGATTTGATTACTCTGCATTGTACCCAACCGCCCGAACTCACTTGTTCAGTATAAAAATTTATAATGTAAAGAAAAATTCGTCATCTAACTTGAATTAGTTAGGATGTTATTTTCTCATTTGTATTGTATTAATTGTACCCTATTATTTATTGTATAAATATTTTAAAGGGGAGAGCAATGTAAAAATGAACAATGAATAATCAATATTCATTTTTACATAAGAACCAAAATCGCTTAACGCGAGTTTGGATAAAAATTTTATTTGTAGCTTCCTATTTTTGTTTGTGTCACAACCCTACGATCTACCATTTCTATGGTTTAGTCGTATCCATTTTCCATTTTTCATTTGTTATAGAATTTATTATAATTAATTATGATTGCCTTGCATCTCACCCTCGTCCCTAGATTATGCATACACATTGCATATAACAGGATTGGAACCCGTAGTTGTACTTCTTAGTCATTAATACCCACTCTTTGTCTCTAATTCGTCTTGTAAATCTTCCTAATAATGATTTGTACGATACGTATAAATTCAATAACTATGACGTCACATTTTCCCGTCATTAATTTCCCTTCATCATATCTCCAGTATTCAATGTATGAAAATTCTTTAACATCATAATAAAAACTGCACACTCTATAGAAATCATTATTTATATGTTATGTAGTATAAATATAACTATTAGTCGACCATATCCCCCCCACCCTCATACGTCCATATCTTATCTTGACCATTATCCTATGTCAATTTTATTAAATATTCATTTTGCTCGTGAAACGCAAAACTTTATGCATTCGTTCGAAAACGCGCAAATACGTTCTATTATTATTTTTATATTTTTATTTTTTATTATATCACCTCCCGCAATGAACTCGAAAATGCTTAGGTAAGTGATCGAATTCGCTAATGACAGCAAAATCAAACGCTTCTAAGATAAATATCTCCTCTCGCTCTGATTTCAAATTTATAACATGTTATAACATATTATAACATATTATGTTGTATATAAATCCATACCGTATGTGCCCATGTACTTTGTATTATATTTCTAACATCTTAATTGTCTATTAATATGAAACACTGTAAAAACAAAACAAAGTTATAGTAACTGTTTAATTGTAATTAACTGTAATACTTTAATTTAATATAACGTAATGTACTTTAATGAAACTGTAATTGAATGTAATGACTTAATATATAATGTAAGAATGTACTTTAATAGAACTATAATGGACAATCATAAGCGAATGTGAAGTAATCCATAATTGCAATCATAACTGTAATAAACCCAAACGAAAATGTACTCAGTCGTGTACTTAAATCGTACTTATGTGCTACTATGAAATGATATCGCCTTCAGAAATGAAGACTCGGCAAAAAAATAAGATTAGTTTTTTTTTTTTATTATTTTTATTTGGAATTTTTCAAACATCTGATCATGTGTTTAAAAGGGGGAACTTAACCTTCAACTGCCTTCCCCCAACATTTAGGCTTATATTATACATGTATTTGTAAAATGAACTTCACTTCATTACGGCTCTCGGCTTTGGTCACTGCTACGAGACTCCCTTGTTAGCAGCCTCGCTGCGAGGAGGTGGCAGAGGCCCCTTGCCTCCTTAATTTTTTAGATTCCGGCCTGAGCAATGGTCGAAAGAGGTCGAACCTCTACCCCTGTAAATTTAGAGCACTACCTGTGCATTTTTAGAAGTAAACTACAGTAAGAGAAACTTTTTATTTTCCCCTTCGAGCCGTGCTCTCTTCAGAAGAACTTAGTCAGTAAAGTCGATAAGTTATAAAAGAAAAGTCGATAATTTTAGTATCAGAGAAAGTATCAGAGTATTATAGAAAGAGAAGAATTAACAACCGTCGACCCCTAAAGCGAGAGAAAAGAATTAGAATGTTATAGAAGAAAAGTATCGCGAGAAGAAATATCCGTTGCTGCCTCCTAACCAGAACCCCCGTCGACTCCGAACCACCCCATAAGCACATAGAAGAAGGAGGATAACAGAGTGGCGACCCTATAGCCAGGATAAACATTTGGCGACCATACTACCAAGATTAGAAGAAAATTTTAAGAAGAGGATTTTAACAAGTGGCCACTCTTTGGCCAGGATAGAAATTACCCTGCATCAGGATAAAACCAGTTGACCGGCGTGTGACGACTTCCAGTTCGTAACATCCACCCTTGAACCGGTGTGTCACGACTCCAAGTTCGCGCCTAGTTTTCATCCAAGAAGAAGTAGCCAGCAAGACACGTCTTCAGGACACGCCTCTAAGGATTTCGCCGTAGAACTTTTGTTAAGTACAGAGTTGGTTTTTTTTAAGTAATTTGTAAACATTTGAAAAGATAGTATTATTAACAGTTAATATTTAGTATCAAGCCAGAATTAACACAAAACACAGTGAACACTTCAGACACCAGTGATACATTTTTTTTTAGTGAAACAGTAATTTTCACAGAAGTTAAAAGTAACAGAAGTTAAAAGTAACAGAAAGAGTTAATTTCAGAGAGAGTTAATTTCAGAGAGAGTTAATTTCAGATAGAGTTAATTTCAGTTATTTTCACTATTATAGTCAGTATAGAATAATTTTATTTTATGTGCCAAACATAATAGTACAGTATCTTCGCGTACATTAGAGTGAAATGTTGTTTACTTTTTTATTTTTGTTTGCAATTTTTTCAAATTATTGAATTGAATTGACTTGCAAATTAAGAAAGAGAGAGTTTACAGAGAGTTTATAGAGATTTAAAGAGATACTTGATTGCATTTCAAGTAAGTCGGTTGCACCAAGAGGGACAACCAAACCCCAGAGGTTAATAGTCTCCACTTGATAGAGATCAAGTGCAGTCATTTTCCGTTTTCAGTTAATTTCAGTTAGAGAGTTTATCGTTTATAGAGATACTTGATTGCATTTCAAGTAAGTCGGTTGCACCAAGAGGGACAACCAAACCCCAGAGGTTAATAGTCTCCACTTGATAGAGATCAAGTGCAGTCATTTTCCATTTTCAGTTAATTTCAAGTTAGACAGTTTCAAGATACTTGATTGCATTTCAAGTAAGTCGATTGCACGAAGAGGGACAACCAAACCCCAGAGGTTAATAGTCTCCACTTGATAGAGATCAAGTGCAGTCATTTTCCATTTTCAGTTAATTTCAAGTTAGACAGTTTCAAGATACTTGATTGCATTTCAAGTAAGTCGGTTGGACCAAGAGGGACAACCAAACCCCAGAGGTTAATAGTCTCCACTTGATAGAGATCAAGTGCAGTCTTTTCCATTTTCAGTTAATTTGAAGTTAGAAGGTTGCATCCAGAGGGACAACCGCCCCAGAGATTTCAGTTCTATTCGAAGTCAGTTCTATTCGAAGTCAGTTTTATTCGAAGTCAGTTTTATTCGAAGTCAGTTTTATTCGAAGTCAGTTCTATTCGAAGTCAGTTTTATTCGAAGTCAGTTTTATTCGAAGTCAGTTCTATTCGAAGTCAGTTCTATTCGAAGTCAGTTCTATTCGAAGTCAGTTTTTAAGTCCCAAGTCATTTCAATGCAGTCAATTGAATTCAACTTTTTCTTTGTAGTTTAAGAGAATTTAATTTATGAAAATGTAATTTAAGAATTTAATTCAACCTTTTTTTTTGTGTTTAAGAGAATTTAATTCAACCTTTTTTTTTTTGTTGTTTAAGAGAATTTAATTCAACCTTCTTTTTTTTTGTAAAAGAGAATTAAATTCAACCTGAATTGACCGGTTTGCGTCTTTAGTTTAACCTTTTTTTGTTTGTAAGAAGGAAATTGACCGATTTGTCTTTTCTTTTCATGCCATTGTTGCGTATATAAATATATAGGTAAAATGACATATTTTATTGTTTGCAACCAAAACCGTTTTTACAAATGTTTGTAACGAGTTTTATAATTATTTTGATTATATGATGAGAGAAATAGTGTAATAATTAATCAGTCATGTACCTAATTTATCCTGCTCTGTACGGTCGGGAAATTTACCCGTATGACCGCACATACCCTAAATTTCAGTCATTTAATTTTAATAAAACTTCTACACAATAAAACATATCTATTTGTCTATATGCAAACAAGTTTTCAGATTAAAATATCAAATAATTCAAATTCTATCAAATTTAACGAAAGAGTATGATTTTTCTACTTAACATGCAAAAATTATTAAACCTTTTTAATATTTTTTTTATTATATAAAAATAATTTTTAATGGAAAATTTACCTGAAATTATTAAAAGAAAGGATTGTTCAAAATGCTTTCCTTCCATTTCAATAACTTTTTTATTCTTGGCCGAAATTCATCTATGGCTCGATTTAATTTTATTTTAAGAATATTATAAAATTATGTTTAGCTCATTAAAATGCATAGTTGATTTCTATTTTTAATTTGTATTTTTCATTTCTTTGTTCAATTAATCGTGAGTAATTGTCCTTAAATTTAGAATTTTATAATAATCGACCTTGAGCTTAAAGGATTTAATAATAATAATAATAATAATAATAATAATAATAATAATTGACTTAAACTTAAAAGATTTTATAACCCTAAACCATCTTAAATTATTATACATTATTTTTAAACTTTGTTAATTCAAAAACCTTCCAAATCCCTACACATACACGCGCATGTATGCACACTATATATACTATATATACAAACCTTATGCTAAATCATTGGATATCACAATAAACTATTTCATTACGTGTAAGTGCTAACTATGCTATTTAGTCTTAATCATTTTTGCTTTCTAATATATCTTGCTCATGCATTTATTCAGTTAATTGAACAATCCTCTCAGCTAATCTGTCCCTCGAAATTGTAAGATACACACTTTGTACCTAGGGATCAAATGTAGAATTCGGACCCCAGCCTTCTTTAGTTAGCTTTATAAGGCTAACTAACGAAAATATCATGACCTAACCGAACCAATCGTCAAGGGCGTACAGTTAACCTAACGATTGGTTAGGTTAGGTTGTGATATTTTCGTTAGTTAGCCTTATAAAGCTAACTAAAGAAGGCTGGGGTCCGAATTCTACATTTGATCCGTACCTAGTACACACAAATGCACACTAGACCACAGGTCTATACATCATCCACTACGTAATTCGATTTTTACCTACACTAGTCAATAAAATTAGTTTACAGATTGCACGATTTACATTTTTCCCTTTTATCTACTATTCATTTTGTATGTAATCCTTCCCACAGAAAAATAAAAATAAATTTTGTTAAAAATTTAACAATATCATTCTTTGTCTAACTTAATTGTTTGTCTAAATAAAAGTATTAATCATTGAATTTTTTATATTTTGTAAGCAAGTGTCATGGTAAAGATTTGATTACTCTGCATTGTACCCAACCGCCCGAACTCACTTGTTCAGTATAAAAATTTATAATGTAAAGAAAAATTCGTCATCTAACTTGAATTAGTTAGGATGTTATTTTCTCATTTGTATTGTATTAATTGTACCCTATTATATTATTGTATAAATATTTTAAAGGGGAGAGCAATGTAAAAATGAACAATGAATAATCAATATTCATTTTTACATAAGAACCAAAATCGCTTAACGCGAGTTTGGATAAAAATTTTATTTGTAGCTTCCTATTTTTGTTTGTGTCACAACCCTACGATCTACCATTTCTATGGTTTAGTCGTATCCATTTTCCATTTTTCATTTGTTATAGAATTTATTATAATTAATTATGATTGCCTTGCATCTCACCCTCGTCCCTAGATTATGCATACACATTGCATATAACAGGATTGGAACCCGTAGTTGTACTTCTTAGTCATTAATACCCACTCTTTGTCTCTAATTCGTTCTTGTAAATCTTCCTAATAATGATTTGTACGATACGTATAAATTCAATAACTATGACGTCACATTTTCCCGTCATTAATTTCCCTTCATCATATCTCCAGTATTCAATGTATGAAAATTCTTTAACATCATAATAAAAACTGCACACTCTATAGAAATCATTATTTATATGTTATGTAGTATAAATATAACTATTAGTCGACCATATCCCCCCCCACCCTCATACGTCCATATCTTATCTTGACCATTATCCTATGTCAATTTTATTAAATATTCATTTTGCTCGTGAAACGCAAAACTTTATGCATTCGTTCGAAAACGCGCAAATACGTTCTCGTATTATTTTTATATTTTTATTTTTTATTATATCACCTCCCGCAATGAACTCGAAAATGCTTAGGTAAGTGATCGAATTCGCTAATGACAGCAAAATCAAACGCTTCTAAGATAAATATCTCCTCTCGCTCTGATTTCAAATTTATAACATGTTATAACATATTATAACATATTATGTTGTATATAAATCCATACCGTATGTGCCCATGTACTTTGTATTATATTTCTAACATCTTAATTGTCTATTAATATGAAACACTGTAAAAACAAAACAAAGTTATAGTAACTGTTTAATTGTAATTAACTGTAATACTTTAATTTAATATAACGTAATGTACTTTAATGAAACTGTAATTGAATGTAATGACTTAATATATAATGTAAGAATGTACTTTAATAGAACTATAATGGACAATCATAAGCGAATGTGAAGTAATCCATAATTGCAATCATAACTGTAATAAACCCAAACGAAAATGTACTCAGTCGTGTACTTAAATCGTACTTATGTGCTACTATGAAATGATATCGCCTTCAGAAATGAAGACTCGGCAAAAAAATAAGATTAGTTTTTTATTTTTATTATTTTTATTTGGAATTTTTCAAACATCTGATCATGTGTTTAAAAGGGGGGAACTTAACCTTCAACTGCCTTCCCCAACATTTAGGCTTATATTATACATGTATTTGTAAAATGAACTTCACTTCATTACGGCTCTCGGCTTTGGTCACTGCTACGAGACTCCCTTGTTAGCAGCCTCGCTGCGAGGAGGTGGCAGAGGCCCCCTTGCCTCCTTAATTTTTTAGATTCCGGCCTGAGCAATGGTCGAAAGAGGTCGAACCTCTACCCCTGTAAATTTAGAGCACTACCTGTGCATTTTTAGAAGTAAACTACAGTAAGAGAAACTTTTTATTTTCCCCTTCGAGCCGTGCTCTCTTCAGAAGAACTTAGTCAGTAAAGTCGATAAGTTATAAAAGAAAAGTCGATAATTTTAGTATCAGAGAAAGTATCAGAGTATTATAGAAAGAGAAGAATTAACAACCGTCGACCCCTAAAGCGAGAGAAAAGAATTAGAATGTTATAGAAGAAAAGTATCGCGAGAAGAAATATCCGTTGCTGCCTCCTAACCAGAACCCCCGTCGACTCCGAACCACCCCATAAGCACATAGAAGAAGGAGGATAACAGAGTGGCGACCCTATAGCCAGGATAAACATTTGGCGACCATACTACCAAGATTAGAAGAAAATTTTAAGAAGAGGATTTTAACAAGTGGCCACTCTTTGGCCAGGATAGAAATTACCCTGCATCAGGATAAAACCAGTTGACCGGCGTGTGACGACTTCCAGTTCGTAACATCCACCCTTGAACCGGTGTGTCACGACTCCAAGTTCGCGCCTAGTTTTCATCCAAGAAGAAGTAGCCAGCAAGACACGTCTTCAGGACACGCCTCTAAGGATTTCGCCGTAGAACTTTTGTTAAGTACAGAGTTGGTTTTTTTTAAGTAATTTGTAAACATTTGAAAAGATAGTATTATTAACAGTTAATATTTAGTATCAAGCCAGAATTAACACAAAACACAGTGAACACTTCAGACACCAGTGATACATTTTTTTTTTAGTGAAACAGTAATTTTCACAGAAGTTAAAAGTAACAGAAGTTAAAAGTAACAGAAAGAGTTAATTTCAGAGAGAGTTAATTTCAGAGAGAGTTAATTTCAGAGAGAGTTAATTTCAGATAGAGTTAATTTCAGTTATTTTCACTATTATAGTCAGTATAGAATAATTTTATTTTATGTGCCAAACATAATATAGTACAGTATCTTCGCGTACATTAGAGTGAAATGTTGTTTACTTTTTTATTTTTGTTTGCAATTTTTTTCAAATTATTGAATTGAATTGACTTGCAAATTAAGAAAGAGAGAGTTTACAGAGAGTTTATAGAGATTTAAAGAGATACTTGATTGCATTTCAAGTAAGTCGGTTGCACCAAGAGGGACAACCAAACCCCAGAGGTTAATAGTCTCCACTTGATAGAGATCAAGTGCAGTCATTTTCCGTTTTCAGTTAATTTCAGTTAGAGAGTTTATCGTTTATAGAGATACTTGATTGCATTTCAAGTAAGTCGGTTGCACCAAGAGGGACAACCAAACCCCAGAGGTTAATAGTCTCCACTTGATAGAGATCAAGTGCAGTCATTTTCCATTTTCAGTTAATTTCAAGTTAGACAGTTTCAAGATACTTGATTGCATTTCAAGTAAGTCGATTGCACGAAGAGGGACAACCAAACCCCAGAGGTTAATAGTCTCCACTTGATAGAGATCAAGTGCAGTCATTTTCCATTTTCAGTTAATTTCAAGTTAGACAGTTTCAAGATACTTGATTGCATTTCAAGTAAGTCGGTTGGACCAAGAGGGACAACCAAACCCAGAGGTTAATAGTCTCCACTTGATAGAGATCAAGTGCAGTCTTTTCCATTTTCAGTTAATTTGAAGTTAGAAGGTTGCATCCAGAGGGACAACCGCCCCAGAGATTTCAGTTCTATTCGAAGTCAGTTCTATTCGAAGTCAGTTTTATTCGAAGTCAGTTTTATTCGAAGTCAGTTTTATTCGAAGTCAGTTCTATTCGAAGTCAGTTTTATTCGAAGTCAGTTTTATTCGAAGTCAGTTCTATTCGAAGTCAGTTCTATTCGAAGTCAGTTCTATTCGAAGTCAGTTTTTAAGTCCCAAGTCATTTCAATGCAGTCAATTGAATTCAACTTTTTCTTTGTAGTTTAAGAGAATTTAATTTATGAAAATGTAATTTAAGAATTTAATTCAACCTTTTTTTTGTTGTTTAAGAGAATTTAATTCAACCTTTTTTTTTTGTTGTTTAAGAGAATTTAATTCAACCTTCTTTTTTTTTGTAAAAGAGAATTAAATTCAACCTGAATTGACCGGTTTGCGTCTTTGTTTCTTTAGTTTAACCTTTTTTTTGTTTGTAAGAAGGAAATTGACGATTTGTTTTTTGCACCGTTTTTACAAATGTTTGTAACGAGTTTTATAATTATTTTGATTATATGATGAGAGAAATAGTGTAATAATTAATCAGTCATGTACCTAATTTATCCTGCTCTGTACGGTCGGGAATTTACCCGTATGACCGCACATACCCTAAATTTCAGTCATTTAATTTTAATAAAACTTCTACACAATAAAACATATCTATTTGTCTATATGCAAACAAGTTTTCAGATTAAAATATCAAATAATTCAAATTCTATCAAATTTAACGAAAGAGTATGATTTTTCTACTTAACATGCAAAAATATTAAACCTTTTTAATATTTTTTTTTATTATATAAAAATAATTTTTATGGAAAATTACCTGAAATTATTAAAAGAAAGGATTGTTCAAAATGCTTTCCTTCCATTTCAATAACTTTTTTTCTTGGCCGAAATTCATCTATGGCTCGATTTAATTTTATTTTAAGAATATTATAAAATTATGTTTAGCTCATTAAAATGCATAGTTGATTTCTATTTTTAATTTGTATTTTTCATTTCTTTGTTCAATTAATCGTGAGTAATTGTCCTTAAATTTAGAATTTTATAATAATCGACCTTGAGCTTAAAGGATTTTATAATAATAATAATAATAATAATAATAATAATAATTGACTTAAACTTAAAAGATTTTATAACCCTAAACCCATCTTAAATTATTATACATTATTTTTAAACTTTGTTAATTCAAAAACCTTCCAAATCCCTACACATACACGCGCATGTATGCACACTATATATACTATATATACAAACCTTATGCTAAAATCATTGGATATCACAATAAACTATTTCATTACGTGTAAGTGCTAACTATGCTATTTAGTCTTAATCATTTTTGCTTTCTAATATATCTTGCTCATGCATTTATTCAGTTAAGTGAACAATCCTCTCAGCTAATCTGTCCCTCGAAATTGTAAGATACACACTTTGTACCTAGGGATCAAATGTAGAATTCGGACCCCAGCCTTCTTTAGTTAGCTTTATAAGGCTAACTAACGAAAATATCATGACCTAACCGAACCAATCGTCAAGGGCGTACAGTTAACCTAACGATTGGTTAGGTTAGGTTGTGATATTTTCGTTAGTTAGCCTTATAAAGCTAACTAAAGAAGGCTGGGGTCCGAATTCTACATTTGATCCGTACCTAGTACACACAAATGCACACTAGACCACAGGTCTATACATCATCCACTACGTAATTCGATTTTTACCTACACTAGTCAATAAAATTAGTTTACAGATTGCACGATTTACATTTTTCCCTTTATCTACTATTTTGTATGTAATCCTTCCCACAGAAAAATAAAAATAAATTTTGTTAAAAATTTAACAATATCATTCTTTGTCTAACTTAATTGTTTGTCTAAATAAAAGTATTAATCATTGAATTTTTATATTTTGTAAGCAAGTGTCATGGTAAAGATTTGATTACTCTGCATTGTACCCAACCGCCCGAACTCACTTGTTCAGTATAAAAATTTATAATGTAAAGAAAAATTCGTCATCTAACTTGAATTAGTTAGGATGTTATTTTCTCATTTGTATTGTATTAATTGTACCCTATTATATTATTGTATAAATATTTTAAAGGGGAGAGCAATGTAAAAATGAACATGAATAATCAATATTCATTTTACATAAGAACCAAAATCGCTTAACGCGAGTTTGGATAAAAATTTTATTTGTAGCTTCCTATTTTTGTTTGTGTCACAACCCTACGATCTACCATTTCTATGGTTTAGTCGTATCCATTTTCCATTTTTCATTTTGTTATAGAATTTATTATAATTAATTATGATTGCCTTGCATCTCACCCTCGTCCCTAGATTATGCATACACATTGCATATAACAGGATTGGAACCCGTAGTTGTACTTCTTAGTCATTAATACCCACTCTTTGTCTCTAATTCGTTCTTGTAAATCTTCCTAATAATGATTTGTACGATACGTATAAATTCAATAACTATGACGTCACATTTCCCGTCATTAATTTCCCTTCATCATATCTCCAGTATTCAATGTATGAAAATTCTTTAACATCAATAAAAACTGCACACTCTATAGAAATCATTATTTATATGTTATGTAGTATAAATATAACTATTAGTCGACCATATCCCCCCCACCCTCATACGTCCATATCTTATCTTGACCATTATCCTATGTCAATTTTATTAAATATTCATTTTGCTCGTGAAACGCAAAACTTTATGCATTCGTTCGAAAACGCGCAAATACGTTCTCGTATTATTTTAATTTTTATTTTTTATTATATCACCTCCCGCAATGAACTCGAAAATGCTTAGGTAAGTGATCGAATTCGCTAATGACAGCAAAATCAAACGCTTCTAAGATAAATATCTCCTCTCGCTCTGATTTCAAATTTTAACATGTTATAACATATTATAACATATTATGTTGTATATAAATCCATACCGTATGTGCCCATGTACTTTGTATTATATTTCTAACATCTTAATTGTCTATTATATGAAACACTGTAAAAACAAAACAAAGTTATAGTAACTGTTTAATTGTAATTAACTGTAATACTTTAATTTAATATAACGTAATGTACTTTAATGAAACTGTAATTGAATGTAATGACTTAATATATAATGTAAGAATGTACTTTAATAGAACTATAATGGACAATCATAAGCGAATGTGAAGTAATCCATAATTGCAATCATAACTGTAATAAACCAAACGAAAATGTACTCAGTCGTGTACTTAAATCGTACTTATGTGTACTATGAAATGATATCGCCTTCAGAAATGAAGACTCGGCAAAAAAATAAGATTAGTTTTTTATTTTTATTATTTTTATTTGGAATTTTTCAAACATCTGATCATGTGTTTAAAAGGGGGGAACTTAACCTTCAACTGCCTTCCCCCAACATTTAGGCTTATATTATACATGTATTTGTAAAATGAACTTCACTTCATTACGGCTCTCGGCTTTGGTCACTGCTACGAGACTCCCTTGTTAGCAGCCTCGCTGCGAGGAGGTGGCAGAGGCCCCCTTGCCTCCTTAATTTTTTTAGATTCCGGCCTGAGCAATGGTCGAAAGAGGTCGAACCTCTACCCCTGTAAATTTAGAGCACTACCTGTGCATTTTTAGAAGTAAAACTACAGTAAGAGAAACTTTTTATTTTCCCCTTCGAGCCGTGCTCTCTTCAGAAGAACTTAGTCAGTAAAGTCGATAAGTTATAAAAGAAAAGTCGATAATTTTAGTATCAGAGAAAGTATCAGAGTATTATAGAAAGAGAAGAATTAACAACCGTTCGACCCTAAAGCGAGAGAAAGAATTAGAATGTTATAGAAGAAAAGTATCGCGAGAAGAAATATCCGTTGCTGCCTCCTAACCAGAACCCCCGTCGACTCCGAACCACCCCATAAGCACATAGAAGAAGGGAGGATAACAGAGTGGCGACCCTATAGCCAGGATAAACATTTGGCGGACCATACTACCAAGATTAGAAGAAAATTTAAGAAGAGGTTTTAAACAAGTGGCCACTCTTGGCCAGGATAGAAATTACCTGCATCAGGATAAAACCAGTTGACCGGCGTGTGACGACTTCCAGTCGTAACATCCACCCTTGAACCGGTGTGTCACGGACTCCAAGTTCGCGCCTAGTTTTCATACAAGAAGAAGTAGCCAGCAAGACACGTCTTCAGGACACGCCTCTAAGGATTTCGCCGTAGAACTTTTGTTAAGTACAGAGTTGGTTTTTTTAAGTAATTTGTAAACATTTGAAAAGATAGTATTATTAACAGTTAATATTTAGTATCAAGCCAGAATTAACACAAAACACAGTGAACACTTCAGACACCAGTGATACATTTTTTTTTAGTGAAACAGTAATTTTCACAGAAGTTAAAAGTAACAGAAGTTAAAAGTAACAGAAAGAGTAATTTCAGAGAGAGTTAATTCAGAGAGAGTTAATTTCAGAGAGAGTTAATTTCAGATAGAGTTAATTTCAGTTATTTTCACTATTATAGTCAGTATAGAATAATTTATTTTATGTGCCAAACATATATAGTACAGTATCTCGCGTACATTTAGAGTGAAATGTTGTTTACTTTTTTATTTTTGTTTGCAATTTTTTTCAAATTATTGAATTGAATTGACTTGCAAATAAGAAAGAGAGAGTTTTACAGAGAGTTTATAGAGATTTAAAGAGATACTTGATTGCATTTCAAGTAAGTCGGTTGCACCAAGAGGGACAACCAAACCCCAGAGGTAATAGTCTCCACTTGATAGAGATCAAGTGCAGTCATTTTCCGTTTTCAGTTAATTTCAGTTAGAGAGTTTATCGTTATAGAGATACTTGATTGCATTCAAGTAAAGTCGGGGCACCAAGAGGGACAACCAACCCAGAGGTTAATAGTCTCCACTTGATAGAGATCAAGTGCAGTCATTTTCCATTTTCAGTTAATTTCAAGTTAGACAGTTTCAAGATACTTGATTGCATTTCAAGTAAGTCGATTGCACGAAGAGGGACAACCAAAACCCCAGAGGTTAATAGTCTCCACTTGATAGAGATCAAGTGCAGTCATTTTCCATTTTCAGTTAATTTCAAGTTAGACAGTTTCAAGATACTTGATTGCATTTCAAGTAAGTCGGTTGGACCAAGAGGGACAACCAAACCCCAGAGGTTTAATAGTCTCCACTTGATAGAGATCAAGTGCAGTCTTTTCCATTTCAGTTAATTTGAAGTTAGAAGGTTGCATCCAGAGGGACAACCGCCCCAGAGATTTCAGTTCTATTCGAAGTCAGTTCTATTCGAAGTCAGTTTTATTCGAAGTCAGTTTTATTCGAAGTCAGTTTTATTCGAAGTCAGTTCTATTCGAAGTCAGTTTTATTCGAAGTCAGTTTTATTCGAAGTCAGTTCTATTCGAAGTCAGTTCTATTCGAAGTCAGTTCTATTCGAAGTCAGTTTTTAAGTCCCAAGTCATTTCAATGCAGTCAATTGAATTCAACTTTTTCTTTGTAGTTTAAGAGAATTTAATTTATGAAAATGTAATTTAAGAATTTAATTCAACCTTTTTTTTTTGTTGTTTAAGAGAATTTAATTCAACCTTTTTTTTTTTGTTGTTTAAGAGAATTTAATTCAACCTTCTTTTTTTTTGTAAAAGAGAATTAAATTCAACCTGAATTGACCGGTTTGCGTCTTTAGTTTAACCTTTTTTTGTTTGTAAGAAGGAAATTGACCGATTTGTCTTTTCTTTTCATGCCATTGTTGCGTATATAAATATATAGGTAAAATGACATATTTTATTGTTTGCAACCAAAACCGTTTTTACAAATGTTTGTAACGAGTTTTATAATTATTTTGATTATATGATGAGAGAAATAGTGTAATAATTAATCAGTCATGTACCTAATTTATCCTGCTCTGTACGGTCGGGAAATTTACCCGTATGACCGCACATACCCTAAATTTCAGTCATTTAATTTTAATAAAACTTCTACACAATAAAACATATCTATTTGTCTATATGCAAACAAGTTTTCAGATTAAAATATCAAATAATTCAAATTCTATCAAATTTAACGAAAGAGTATGATTTTTCTACTTAACATGCAAAAATTATTAAACCTTTTTAATATTTTTTTTTATTATATAAAAATAATTTTTAATGGAAAATTTACCTGAAATTATTAAAAGAAAGGATTGTTCAAAATGCTTTCCTTCCATTTCAATAACTTTTTTATTCTTGGCCGAAATTCATCTATGGCTCGATTTAATTTTATTTTTAAGAATATTATAAAATTATGTTTAGCTCATTAAAATGCATAGTTGATTTCTATTTTTAATTTGTATTTTTCATTTCTTTGTTCAATTAATCGTGAGTAATTGTCCTTAAATTTAGAATTTTATAATAATCGACCTTGAGCTTAAAGGATTTTTTAATATAATAATAATAATATATAATAATAATAATAATAATTGACTTAAACTTAAAAGATTTTATAACCCTAAACCCATCTTAAATTATTATACATTATTTTTAAACTTTGTTAATTCAAAAACCTTCCAAATCCCTACACATACACGCGCATGTATGCACAATATATACTATATATACAAACCTTATGCTAATATCATTGGATATCACAATAAACTATTTCATTACGTGTAAGTGCTAACTATGCTATTTAGTCTTAATCATTTTGCTTTCTAATATATCTTGCTCATGCATTTATTCAGTTAATTGAACAATCCTCTCAGCTAATCTGTCCCTCGAAATTGTAAGATACACACTTTGTACCTAGGGATCAAATGTAGAATTCGGACCCCAGCCTTCTTTAGTTAGCTTTATAAGGCTAACTAACGAAAATATCATGACCTAACCGAACCAATCGTCAAGGGCGTACAGTTAACCTAACGATTGGTTAGGTTAGGTTGTGATATTTTCGTTAGTTAGCCTTATAAAGCTAACTAAAGAAGGCTGGGGTCCGAATTCTACATTTGATCCGTACCTAGTACACACAAATGCACACTAGACCACAGGTCTATACATCATCCACTACGTAATTCGATTTTTACCTACACTAGTCAATAAAATTAGTTTACAGATTGCACGATTTACATTTTTCCCTTTTATCTACTATTCATTTTGTATGTAATCCTTCCCACAGAAAAATAAAAATAAATTTTGTTAAAAATTTAACAATATCATTCTTTGTCTAACTTAATTGTTTGTCTAAATAAAAGTATTAATCATTGAATTTTTTATATTTTGTAAGCAAGTGTCATGGTAAAGATTTGATTACTCTGCATTGTACCCAACCGCCCGAACTCACTTGTTCAGTATAAAAATTTATAATGTAAGAAAAATTCGTCATCTAACTTGAATTAGTTAGGATGTTATTTTCTCATTTGTATTGTATTAATTGTACCCTATTATATTATTGTATAAATATTTTAAAGGGGAGAGCAATGTAAAAATGAACAATGAATAATCAATATTCATTTTTACATAAGAACCAAAATCGCTTAACGCGAGTTTGGATAAAAATTTTATTTGTAGCTTCCTATTTTTGTTTGTGTCACAACCCTACGATCTACCATTTCTATGGTTTAGTCGTATCCATTTTCCATTTTTCATTTGTTATAGAATTTATTATAATTAATTATGATTGCCTTGCATCTCACCCTCGTCCCTAGATTATGCATACACATTGCATATAACAGGATTGGAACCCGTAGTTGTACTTCTTAGTCATTAATACCACTCTTTGTCTCTAATTCGTTCTTGTAAATCTTCCTAATAATGATTTGTACGATACGTATAAATTCAATAACTATGACGTCACAGTTTCCCGTCATTAATTTCCCTTCATCATATCTCCAGTATTCAATGTATGAAAATTCTTTAACATCATAATAAAAAACTGCACACTCTATAGAAATCATTATTTATATGTTATGTAGTATAAATATAACTATTAGTCGACCATATCCCCCCCCACCCTCATACGTCCATATCTTATCTTGACCATTATCCTATGTCAATTTTATTAAATATTCATTTTGCTCGTGAAACGCAAAACTTTATGCATTCGTTCGAAAACGCGCAAATACGTTCTCGTATTATTTTTATATTTTTATTTTTTATTATATCACCTCCCGCAATGAACTCGAAAATGCTTAGGTAAGTGATCGAATTCGCTAATGACAGCAAAATCAAACGCTTCTAAGATAAATATCTCCTCTCGCTCTGATTTCAAATTTATAACATGTTATAACATATTATAACATATTATGTTGTATATAAATCCATACCGTATGTGCCCATGTACTTTGTATTATATTCTAACATCTTAATTGTCTATTAATATGAAACACTGTAAAAACAAAACAAAGTTATAGTAACTGTTTAATTGTAATTAACTGTAATACTTTAATTTAATATAACGTAATGTACTTTAATGAAACTGTAATTGAATGTAATGACTTAATATATAATGTAAGAATGTACTTTAATAGAACTATAATGGACAATCATAAGCGAATGTGAAGTAATCCATAATTGCAATCATAACTGTAATAAACCCAAACGAAAATGTACTCAGTCGTGTACTTAAATCGTACTTATGTGCTACTATGAAATGATATCGCCTTCAGAAATGAAGACTCGGCAAAAAAATAAGATTAGTTTTTATTTTTATTATTTTTATTTGGAATTTTTCAAACATCTGATCATGTGTTTAAAAGGGGGGAACTTAACCTTCAACTGCCTTCCCCCAACATTTAGGCTATATTATACATGTATTTGTAAAATGAACTTCACTTCATTACGGCTCTCGGCTTTGGTCACTGCTACGAGACTCCCTTGTTAGCAGCCTCGCTGCGAGGAGGTGGCAGAGGCCCCCTTGCCTCCTTAATTTTTTTAGATTCCGGCCTGAGCAATGGTCGAAAGAGGTCGAACCTCTACCCCTGTAAATTTAGAGCACTACCTGTGCATTTTTAGAAGTAAACTACAGTAAGAGAAACTTTTTATTTTCCCCTTCGAGCCGTGCTCTCTTCAGAAGAACTTAGTCAGTAAAGTCGATAAGTTATAAAAGAAAAGTCGATAATTTTAGTATCAGAGAAAGTATCAGAGTATTATAGAAAGAGAAGAATTAACAACCGTCGACCCCTAAAGCGAGAGAAAAGAATTAGAATGTTATAGAAGAAAAGTATCGCGAGAAGAAATATCCGTTGCTGCCTCCTAACCAGAACCCCCGTCGACTCCGAACCACCCATAAGCACATAGAAGAAGGAGGAAACAGAGTGGCGACCCTATAGCAGGATAAACATTTGGCGACCATACTACCAAGATTAGAAGAAAATTTTAAGAAGAGGATTTTAACAAGTGGCCACTCTTTGGCCAGGATAGAAATTACCCTGCATCAGGATAAAACCAGTTGACCGGCGTGTGACGACTTCCAGTTCGTAACATCCACCCTTGAACCGGTGTGTCACGACTCCAAGTTCGCGCCTAGTTTCATCCAAGAAGAAGTAGCCAGCAAGACACGTCTTCAGGACACGCCTCTAAGGATTTCGCCGTAGAACTTTTGTTAAGTACAGAGTTGGTTTTTTTTAAGTAATTTGTAAACATTTGAAAAGATAGTATTATTAACAGTTAATATTTAGTATCAAGCCAGAATTAACACAAAACACAGTGAACACTTCAGACACCAGTGATACATTTTTTTTTAGTGAAACAGTAATTTTCACAGAAGTTAAAAGTAACAGAAGTTAAAAGTAACAGAAAGAGTTAATTTCAGAGAGAGTTAATTTCAGAGAGAGTTAATTCAGAGAGAGTTAATTTCAGATAGAGTTAATTTCAGTTATTTTCACTATTATAGTCAGTATAGAATAATTTTATTTTATGTGCCAAACATAATAGTACAGTATCTTCGCGTACATTAGAGTGAAATGTTGTTTACTTTTTATTTTTGTTTGCAATTTTTTTCAAATTATTGAATTGAATGACTTGCAAATTAAGAAAGAGAGAGTTACAGAGAGTTTATAGAGATTTAAAGAGATACTTGATTGCATTTCAAGTAAGTCGGTTGCACCAAGAGGGACAACAAACCCCAGAGGTTAATAGTCTCCACTTGATAGAGATCAAGTGCAGTCATTTCCGTTTTCAGTTAATTTCAGTAGAGAGTTTATCTTTATAGAGATACTTGATTGCATTTCAAGTAAGTCGGTTGCACAAGAGGGACAACAAACCCAGAGGTTAATAGTCTCCACTTGATAGAGATCAAGTGCAGTCATTTTCCATTTTCAGTTAATTTCAAGTTAGACAGTTTCAAGATACTTGATTGCATTTCAAGTAAGTCGATTGCACGAAGAGGGACAACCAAACCCCAGAGGTTAATAGTCTCCAACTTGATAGAGATCAAGTGCAGTCATTTTCCATTTTCAGTTAATTTCAAGTTAGACAGTTTCAAGATACTTGATTGCATTTCAAGTAAGTCGGTTGGACCAAGAGGGACAACCAAACCCCAGAGGTTAATAGTCTCCACTTGATAGAGATCAAGTGCAGTCTTTCCATTTTCAGTTAATTTGAAGTTAGAAGGTTGCATCCAGAGGGACAACCGCCCCAGAGATTCAGTTCTATTCGAAGTCAGTTCTATTCGAAGTCAGTTTTATTCGAAGTCAGTTTTATTCGAAGTCAGTTTTATTCGAAGTCAGTTCTATTCGAAGTCAGTTTTATTCGAAGTCAGTTTTATTCGAAAGTCAGTTCTATTCGAAGTCAGTTCTATTCGAAGTCAGTTCTATTCGAAGTCAGTTTTTAAGTCCCAAGTCATTTCAATGCAGTCAATTGAATTCAACTTTTTCTTTGTAGTTTAAGAGAATTTAATTTATGAAAATGTAATTTAAGAATTTAATTCAACCTTTTTTTTTGTTGTTTAAGAGAATTTAATTCAACCTTTTTTTTTTGTTGTTTAAGAGAATTTAATTCAACCTTCTTTTTTTTTGTAAAAGAGAATTAAATTCAACCTGAATTGACCGGTTTGCGTCTTTAGTTTAACCTTTTTTTGTTTGTAAGAAGGAAATTGACCGATTTGTCTTTTCTTTTCATGCCATTGTTGCGTATATAAATATATAGGTAAAATGACATATTTTATTGTTTGCAACCAAAACCGTTTTTACAAATGTTTGTAACGAGTTTTATAATTATTTTGATTATATGATGAGAGAAATAGTGTAATAATTAATCAGTCATGTACCTAATTTATCCTGCTCTGTACGGTCGGGAAATTTACCCGTATGACCGCACATACCCTAAATTTCAGTCATTTAATTTTAATAAAACTTCTACACAATAAAACATATCTATTTGTCTATATGCAAACAAGTTTTCAGATTAAAATATCAAATAATTCAAATTCTATCAAATTTAACGAAAGAGTATGATTTTTCTACTTAACATGCAAAAATTATTAAACCTTTTTAATATTTTTTTTTATTATATAAAAATAATTTTTAATGGAAAATTTACCTGAAATTATTAAAAGAAAGGATTGTTCAAAATGCTTTCCTTCCATTTCAATAACTTTTTTTATTCTTGGCCGAAATTCATCTATGGCTCGATTTAATTTTATTTTTAAGAATATTATAAAATTATGTTTAGCTCATTAAAATGCATAGTTGATTTCTATTTTTAATTTGTATTTTTCATTTCTTTGTTCAATTAATCGTGAGTAATTGTCCTTAAATTTAGAATTTTATAATAATCGACCTTGAGCTTAAAGGATTTTATAATAATGTAATAATAATAATAATAATAATAATAATAATAATAACAATAATTGACTTAAACTTAAAAGATTTTATAACCCTAAACCCATCTTAAATTATTATACATTATTTTTAAACTTTGTTAATTCAAAAACCTTCCAAATCCCTACACATACACGCGCATGTATGCACACTATATATACTATATATACAAACCTTATGCTAATATCATTGGATATCACAATAAACTATTTCATTACGTGTAAGTGCTAACTATGCTATTTAGTCTTAATCATTTTTGCTTTCTAATATATCTTGCTCATGCATTTATTCAGTTAATTGAACAATCCTCTCAGCTAATCTGTCCCTCGAAATTGTAAGATACACACTTTGTACCTAGGGATCAAATGTAGAATTCGGACCCCAGCCTTCTTTAGTTAGCTTTATAAGGCTAACTAACGAAAATATCATGACCTAACCGAACCAATCGTCAAGGGCGTACAGTTAACCTAACGATTGGTTAGGTTAGGTTGTGATATTTTCGTTAGTTAGCCTTATAAAGCTAACTAAAGAAGGCTGGGGTCCGAATTCTACATTTGATCCGTACCTAGTACACACAAATGCACACTAGACCACAGGTCTATACATCATCCACTACGTAATTCGATTTTTACCTACACTAGTCAATAAAATTAGTTTACAGATTGCACGATTTACATTTTTCCCTTTTATCTACTATTCATTTTGTATGTAATCCTTCCCACAGAAAAATAAAAATAAATTTTGTTAAAAATTTAACAATATCATTCTTTGTCTAACTTAATTGTTTGTCTAAATAAAAGTATTAATCATTGAATTTTTTATATTTTGTAAGCAAGTGTCATGGTAAAGATTTGATTACTCTGCATTGTACCCAACCGCCCGAACTCACTTGTTCAGTATAAAAATTTATAATGTAAAGAAAAATTCGTCATCTAACTTGAATTAGTTAGGATGTTATTTTCTCATTTGTATTGTATTAATTGTACCCTATTATATTATTGTATAAATATTTTAAAGGGGAGAGCAATGTAAAAATCAATGAATAATCAATATTCATTTTTACATAAGAACCAAAATCGCTTAACGCGAGTTTGGATAAAAATTTTATTTGTAGCTTCCTATTTTTGTTTGTGTCACAACCCTACGATCTACCATTTCTATGGTTTAGTCGTATCCATTTTCCATTTTTCATTTGTTATAGAATTTATTATAATTAATTATGATTGCCTTGCATCTCACCCTCGTCCCTAGATTATGCATACACATTGCATATAACAGGATTGGAACCCGTAGTTGTACTTCTTAGTCATTAATACCCACTCTTTGTCTCTAATTCGTTCTTGTAAATCTTCCTAATAATGATTTGTACGATACGTATAAATTCAATAACTATGACGTCACATTTTCCCGTCATTAATTTCCCTTCATCATATCTCCAGTATTCAATGTATGAAAATTCTTTAACATCATAATAAAAACTGCACACTCTATAGAAATCATTATTTATATGTTATGTAGTATAAATATAACTATTAGTCGACCATATCCCCCCCACCCTCATACGTCCATATCTTATCTTGACCATTATCCTATGTCAATTTTATTAAATATTCATTTTGCTCGTGAAACGCAAAACTTTATGCATTCGTTCGAAAACGCGCAAATACGTTCTCGTATTATTTTTATATTTTTATTTTTTATTATATCACCTCCCGCAATGAACTCGAAAATGCTTAGGTAAGTGATCGAATTCGCTAATGACAGCAAAATCAAACGCTTCTAAGATAAATATCTCCTCTCGCTCTGATTTCAAATTTATAACATGTTATAACATATTATAACATATTATGTTGTATATAAATCCATACCGTATGTGCCCATGTACTTTGTATTATATTTCTAACATCTTAATTGTCTATTAATATGAAACACTGTAAAAACAAAACAAAGTTATAGTAACTGTTTAATTGTAATTAACTGTAATACTTTAATTTAATATAACGTAATGTACTTTAATGAAACTGTAATTGAATGTAATGACTTAATATATAATGTAAGAATGTACTTTAATAGAACTATAATGGACAATCATAAGCGAATGTGAAGTAATCCATAATTGCAATCATAACTGTAATAAACCCAAACGAAAATGTACTCAGTCGTGTACTTAAATCGTACTTATGTGCTACTATGAAATGATATCGCCTTCAGAAATGAAGACTCGGCAAAAAAATAAGATTAGTTTTTTATTTTTATTATTTTTTATTTGGAATTTTCAAACATCTGATCATGTGTTTTAAAAGGGGGGAACTTAACCTTCAACTGCCTTCCCCCAACATTAGGCTTATATTATACATGTATTTGTAAAATGAACTTCACTTCATTACGGCTCTCGGCTTTGGTCACTGCTACGAGACTCCCTTGTTAGCAGCCTCGCTGCGAGGAGGTGCAGAGGCCCCCTTGCCTCCTTAATTTTTTAGATTCCGGCCTGAGCAATGGTCGAAAGAGGTCGAACCTCTACCCCTGTAAATTAGAGCACTACCTGTGCATTTTTAGAAGTAAACTACAGTAAGAGAAACTTTTATTTTCCCCTTCGAGCCGTGCTCTCTTCAGAAGAACTTAGTCAGTAAAGTCGATAAGTTATAAAAGAAAAGTCGATAATTTTAGTATCAGAGAAAGTATCAGAGTATTATAGAAAGAGAAGAATTAACAACCGTCGACCCTAAGTGAGAAGAAAGAATTAGAATGTTATAGAAGAAAAGTATCGCGAGAAGAAATATCCGTTGCTGCCTCCTAACCAGAACCCCCGTCGACTCCGAACCACCCCATAAGCACATAGAAGAAGGAGGATAACAGAGTGGCGACCCTATAGCCAGGATAAACATTTGGCGACCATACTACCAAGATTAGAAGAAAATTTTAAGAAGAGGATTTTAACAAGTGGCCACTCTTTGGCCAGGATAGAAATTACCCTGCATCAGGATAAAACCAGTTGACCGGCGTGTGACGACTTCCAGTTCGTAACATCCACCCTTGAACCGGTGTGTCACGACTCCAAGTTCGCGCCTAGTTTTCATCCAAGAAGAAGTAGCCAGCAAGACAACGTCTTCAGGACACGCCTCTAAGGATTTCGCCGTAGAACTTTTGTTAAGTACAGAGTTGGTTTTTTTTAAGTAATTTGTAAACATTTGAAAAGATAGTATTATTAACAGTTAATATTTAGTATCAAGCCAGAATTAACACAAAACACAGTGAACACTTCAGACACCAGTGATACATTTTTTTTTTAGTGAAACAGTAATTTTCACAGAAGTTAAAAGTAACAGAAGTTAAAAGTAACAGAAAGAGTTAATTTCAGAGAGAGTTAATTTCAGAGAGAGTTAATTTCAGAGAGAGTTAATTTCAGATAGAGTTAATTTCAGTTATTTTCACTATTATAGTCAGTATAGAATAATTTTATTTTATGTGCCAAACATAATAGTACAGTATCTTCGCGTACATTAGAGTGAAATGTTGTTTACTTTTTTATTTTTGTTTGCAATTTTTTTCAAATTATTGAATTGAATTGACTTGCAAATTAAGAAAGAGAGAGTTTACAGAGAGTTTATAGAGATTTAAAGAGATACTTGATTGCATTTCAAGTAAGTCGGTTGCACCAAGAGGGACAACCAAACCCCAGAGGTTAATAGTCTCCACTTGATAGAGATCAAGTGCAGTCATTTTCCGTTTTCAGTTAATTTCAGTTAGAGAGTTTATCGTTTATAGAGATACTTGATTGCATTTCAAGTAAGTCGGTTGCACCAAGAGGGACAACCAAACCCCAGAGGTTAATAGTCTCCACTTGATAGAGATCAAGTGCAGTCATTTTCCATTTTCAGTTAATTTCAAGTTAGACAGTTTCAAGATACTTGATTGCATTTCAAGTAAGTCGATTGCACGAAGAGGGACAACCAAACCCCAGAGGTTAATAGTCTCCACTTGATAGAGATCAAGTGCAGTCATTTTCCATTTTCAGTTAATTTCAAGTTAGACAGTTTCAAGATACTTGATTGCATTTCAAGTAAGTCGGTTGGACCAAGAGGGACAACCAAACCCCAGAGGTTAATAGTCTCCACTTGATAGAGATCAAGTGCAGTCTTTTCCATTTTCAGTTAATTTGAAGTTAGAAGGTTGCATCCAGAGGGACAACCGCCCCAGAGATTCAGTTCTATTCGAAGTCAGTTCTATTCGAAGTCAGTTTTATTCGAAGTCAGTTTTATTCGAAGTCAGTTTTATTCGAAGTCAGTTCTATTCGAAGTCAGTTTTATTCGAAGTCAGTTTTATTCGAAGTCAGTTCTATTCGAAGTCAGTTCTATTCGAAGTCAGTTCTATTCGAAGTCAGTTTTTAAGTCCCAAGTCATTTCAATGCAGTCAATTGAATTCAACTTTTTCTTTGTAGTTTAAGAGAATTTAATTTATGAAAATGTAATTTAAGAATTTAATTCAACCTTTTTTTTTGTTGTTTAAGAGAATTTAATTCAACCTTTTTTTTTTTGTTGTTTAAGAGAATTTAATTCAACCTTCTTTTTTTTTGTAAAAGAGAATTAAATTCAACCTGAATTGACCGGTTTGCGTCTTTAGTTTAACCTTTTTTTGTTTGTAAGAAGGAAATTGACCGATTTGTCTTTTCTTTTCATGCCATTGTTGCGTATATAAATATATAGGTAAAATGACATATTTTATTGTTTGCAACCAAAACCGTTTTTACAAATGTTTGTAACGAGTTTTATAATTATTTTGATTATATGATGAGAGAAATAGTGTAATAATTAATCAGTCATGTACCTAATTTATCCTGCTCTGTACGGTCGGGAAATTTACCCGTATGACCGCACATACCCTAAATTTCAGTCATTTAATTTTAATAAAACTTCTACACAATAAAATATCTATTTGTCTATATGCAAACAAGTTTTCAGATTAAAATATCAAATAATTCAAATTCTATCAAATTTAACGAAAGAGTATGATTTTTCTACTTAACATGCAAAAATTATTAAACCTTTTTAATATTTTTTTTTATTATATAAAAATAATTTTTAATGGAAAATTTACCTGAAATTATTAAAAGAAAGGATTGTTCAAAATGCTTTCCTTCCATTTCAATAACTTTTTTTATTCTTGGCCGAAATTCATCTATGGCTCGATTTAATTTTATTTTTAAGAATATTATAAAATTATGTTTAGCTCATTAAAATGCATAGTTGATTTCTATTTTTAATTTGTATTTTTCATTTCTTTGTTCAATTAATCGTGAGTAATTGTCCTTAAATTTAGAATTTTATAATAATCGACCTTGAGCTTAAAGGATTTTATAATAATATAATAATATAATAATAATAATAAATAATAACAATAATTGACTTAAACTTAAAAGATTTTATAACCCTAAACCCATCTTAAATTATTATACATTATTTTTAAACTTTGTTAATTCAAAAACCTTCCAAATCCCTACACATACACGCGCATGTATGCACACTATATATACTATATATACAAACCTTATGCTAATATCATTGGATATCACAATAAACTATTTCATTACGTGTAAGTGCTAACTATGCTATTTAGTCTTAATCATTTTGCTTTCTAATATATCTTGCTCATGCATTTATTCAGTTAATTGAACAATCCTCTCAGCTAATCTGTCCCTCGAAATTGTAAGATACACACTTTGTACCTAGGGATCAAATGTAGAATTCGGACCCCAGCCTTCTTTAGTTAGCTTTATAAGGCTAACTAACGAAAATATCATGACCTAACCGAACCAATCGTCAAGGGCGTACAGTTAACCTAACGATTGGTTAGGTTAGGTTGTGATATTTTCGTTAGTTAGCCTTATAAAGCTAACTAAAGAAGGCTGGGGTCCGAATTCTACATTTGATCCGTACCTAGTACACACAAATGCACACTAGACCACAGGTCTATACATCATCCACTACGTAATTCGATTTTTACCTACACTAGTCAATAAAATTAGTTTACAGATTGCACGATTTACATTTTTCCCTTTTATCTACTATTCATTTTGTATGTAATCCTTCCCACAGAAAAATAAAAAAAATTTTGTTAAAAATTTAACAATAATTCTTTGTCTAACTTAATTGTTTGTCTAAATAAAAGTATTAATCATTGAATTTTTTATATTTTGTAAGCAAGTGTCATGGTAAAGATTTGATTACTCTGCATTGTACCCAACCGCCCGAACTCACTTGTTCAGTATAAAAATTTATAATGTAAAGAAAAATTCGTCATCTAACTTGAATTAGTTAGGATGTTATTTTCTCATTTGTATTGTATTAATTGTACCCTATTATATTATTGTATAAATATTTTAAAGGGGAGAGCAATGTAAAAATGAACAATGAATAATCAATATTCATTTTTACATAAGAACCAAAATCGCTTAACGCGAGTTTGGATAAAAATTTTATTTGTAGCTTCCTATTTTTGTTTGTGTCACAACCCTACGATCTACCATTTCTATGGTTTAGTCGTATCCATTTTCCATTTTTCATTTGTTATAGAATTTATTATAATTAATTATGATTGCCTTGCATCTCACCCTCGTCCCTAGATTATGCATACACATTGCATATAACAGGATTGGAACCCGTAGTTGTACTTCTTAGTCATTAATACCCACTCTTTGTCTCTAATTCGTTCTTGTAAATCTTCCTAATAATGATTTGTACGATACGTATAAATTCAATAACTATGACGTCACATTTTCCCGTCATTAATTTCCCTTCATCATATCTCCAGTATTCAATGTATGAAAATTCTTTAACATCATAATAAAAACTGCACACTCTATAGAAATCATTATTTATATGTTATGTAGTATAAATATAACTATTAGTCGACCATATCCCCCCCACCCTCATACGTCCATATCTTATCTTGACCATTATCCTATGTCAATTTTATTAAATATTCATTTTGCTCGTGAAACGCAAAACTTTATGCATTCGTTCGAAAACGCGCAAATACGTTCTCGTATTATTTTTATATTTTTATTTTTTATTATATCACCTCCCGCAATGAACTCGAAAATGCTTAGGTAAGTGATCGAATTCGCTAATGACAGCAAAATCAAACGCTTCTAAGATAAATATCTCCTCTCGCTCTGATTTCAAATTTATAACATGTTATAACATATTATAACATATTATGTTGTATATAAATCCATACCGTATGTGCCCATGTACTTTGTATTATATTTCTAACATCTTAATTGTCTATTAATATGAAACACTGTAAAAACAAAACAAAGTTATAGTAACTGTTTAATTGTAATTAACTGTAATACTTTAATTTAATATAACGTAATGTACTTTAATGAAACTGTAATTGAATGTAATGACTTAATATATAATGTAAGAATGTACTTTAATAGAACTATAATGGACAATCATAAGCGAATGTGAAGTAATCCATAATTGCAATCATAACTGTAATAAACCCAAACGAAAATGTACTCAGTCGTGTACTTAAATCGTACTTATGTGCTACTATGAAATGATATCGCCTTCAGAAATGAAGACTCGGCAAAAAAATAAGATTAGTTTTTTATTTTTATTATTTTTATTTGGAATTTTTCAAACATCTGATCATGTGTTTAAAAGGGGGGAACTTAACCTTCAACTGCCTTCCCCCAACATTTAGGCTTATATTATACATGTATTTGTAAAATGAACTTCACTTCATTACGGCTCTCGGCTTTGGTCACTGCTACGAGACTCCCTTGTTAGCAGCCTCGCTGCGAGGAGGTGGCAGAGGCCCCCTTGCCTCCTTAATTTTTTTAGATTCCGGCCTGAGCAATGGTCGAAAGAGGTCGAACCTCTACCCCTGTAAATTTAGAGCACTACCTGTGCATTTTTAGAAGTAAACTACAGTAAGAGAAACTTTTTATTTTCCCCTTCGAGCCGTGCTCTCTTCAGAAGAACTTAGTCAGTAAAGTCGATAAGTTATAAAAGAAAAGTCGATAATTTTAGTATCAGAGAAAGTATCAGAGTATTATAGAAAGAGAAGAATTAACAACCGTCGACCCCTAAAGCGAGAGAAAAGAATTAGAATGTTATAGAAGAAAAGTATCGCGAGAAGAAATATCCGTTGCTGCCTCCTAACCAGAACCCCCGTCGACTCCGAACCACCCCATAAGCACATAGAAGAAGGAGGATAACAGAGTGGCGACCCTATAGCCAGGATAAACATTTGGCGACCATACTACCAAGATTAGAAGAAAATTTTAAGAAGAGGATTTTAACAAGTGGCCACTCTTTGGCCAGGATAGAAATTACCCTGCATCAGGATAAAACCAGTTGACCGGCGTGTGACGACTTCCAGTTCGTAACATCCACCCTTGAACCGGTGTGTCACGACTCCAAGTTCGCGCCTAGTTTTCATCCAAGAAGAAGTAGCCAGCAAGACACGTCTTCAGGACACGCCTCTAAGGATTTCGCCGTAGAACTTTTGTTAAGTACAGAGTTGGTTTTTTTTAAGTAATTTGTAAACATTTGAAAAGATAGTATTATTAACAGTTAATATTTAGTATCAAGCCAGAATTAACACAAAACACAGTGAACACTTCAGACACCAGTGATACATTTTTTTTTTAGTGAAACAGTAATTTTCACAGAAGTTAAAAGTAACAGAAGTTAAAAGTAACAGAAAGAGTTAATTTCAGAGAGAGTTAATTTCAGAGAGAGTTAATTTCAGAGAGAGTTAATTTCAGATAGAGTTAATTTCAGTTATTTTCACTATTATAGTCAGTATAGAATAATTTTATTTTTGTGCCAAACATAATAGTACAGTATCTTCGCGTACATTAGAGTGAAATGTTGTTTACTTTTTTTATTTTTGTTTGCAATTTTTTTCAAATTATTGAATTGAATTGACTTGCAAATTAAGAAAGAGAGAGTTTACAGAGAGTTTATAGAGATTTAAAGAGATACTTGATTGCATTTCAAGTAAGTCGGTTGCACCAAGAGGGACAACCAAACCCCAGAGGTTAATAGTCTCCACTTGATAGAGATCAAGTGCAGTCATTTTCCGTTTTCAGTTAATTTCAGTTAGAGAGTTTATCTTATAGATACTTGATTGCATTTCAAGTAAGTCGGTTGCACCAAGAGGGACAACCAAACCCCAGAGGTTAATAGTCTCCACTTGATAGAGATCAAGTGCAGTCATTTTCCATTTTCAGTTAATTTCAAGTTAGACAGTTTCAAGATACTTGATTGCATTTCAAGTAAGTCGATTGCACGAAGAGGGACAACCAAACCCCAGAGGTTAATAGTCTCCACTTGATAGAGATCAAGTGCAGTCATTTTCCATTTTCAGTTAATTTCAAGTTAGACAGTTTCAAGATACTTGATTGCATTTCAAGTAAGTCGGTTGGACCAAGAGGGACAACCAAACCCCAGAGGTTAATAGTCTCCACTTGATAGAGATCAAGTGCAGTCTTTCCATTTTCAGTTAATTTGAAGTTAGAAGGTTGCATCCAGAGGACAACCGCCCCAGAGTCAGTTCTATTCGAAGTCAGTTCTATTCGAAGTCAGTTTTATTCGAAGTCAGTTTTATTCGAAGTCAGTTTTATTCGAAGTCAGTTCTATTCGAAGTCAGTTTTATTCGAAGTCAGTTTTATTCGAAGTCAGTTCTATTCGAAGTCAGTTCTATTCGAAGTCAGTTCTATTCGAAGTCAGTTTTTAAGTCCCAAGTCATTTCAATGCAGTCAATTGAATTCAACTTTTTCTTTGTAGTTTAAGAGAATTTAATTTATGAAAATGTAATTTAAGAATTTAATTCAACCTTTTTTTTTGTTGTTTAAGAGAATTTAATTCAACCTTTTTTTTTTTTGTTGTTTAAGAGAATTTAATTCAACCTTCTTTTTTTTTGTAAAAGAGAATTAAATTCAACCTGAATTGACCGGTTTGCGTCTTTAGTTTAACCTTTTTTTGTTTGTAAGAAGGAAATTGACCGATTTGTCTTTTCTTTTCATGCCATTGTTGCGTATATAAATATATAGGTAAAATGACATATTTTATTGTTTGCAACCAAAACCGTTTTTACAAATGTTTGTAACGAGTTTTATAATTATTTTGATTATATGATGAGAGAAATAGTGTAATAATTAATCAGTCATGTACCTAATTTATCCTGCTCTGTACGGTCGGGAAATTTACCCGTATGACCGCACATACCCTAAATTTCAGTCATTTAATTTTAATAAAACTTCTACACAATAAAACATATCTATTTGTCTATATGCAAACAAGTTTTCAGATTAAAATATCAAATAATTCAAATTCTATCAAATTTAACGAAAGAGTATGATTTTTCTACTTAACATGCAAAAATTATTAAACCTTTTTAATATTTTTTTTTATTATATAAAAATAATTTTTAATGGAAAATTTACCTGAAATTATTAAAAGAAAGGATTGTTCAAAATGCTTTCCTTCCATTTCAATAACTTTTTTTATTCTTGGCCGAAATTCATCTATGGCTCGATTTAATTTTATTTTTAAGAATATTATAAAATTATGTTTAGCTCATTAAAATGCATAGTTGATTTCTATTTTTAATTTGTATTTTTCATTTCTTTGTTCAATTAATCGTGAGTAATTGTCCTTAAATTTAGAATTTTATAATAATCGACCTTGAGCTTAAAGGATTTTAATAATAATAATAATAATAATAATAATAATAATAATAATTGACTTAAACTTAAAAGATTTTATAACCCTAAACCCATCTTAAATTATTATACATTATTTTTAAACTTTGTTAATTCAAAAACCTTCCAAATCCCTACACATACACGCGCATGTATGCACACTTTATATACTATATATACAAACCTTATGCTAAAATCATTGGATATCACAATAAACTATTTCATTACGTGTAAGTGCTAACTATGCTATTTAGTCTTAATCATTTTTGCTTTCTAATATATCTTGCTCATGCATTTATTCAGTTAATTGAACAATCCTCTCAGCTAATCTGTCCCTCGAAATTGTAAGATACACACTTTGTACCTAGGGATCAAATGTAGAATTCGGACCCCAGCCTTCTTTAGTTAGCTTTATAAGGCTAACTAACGAAAATATCATGACCTAACCGAACCAATCGTCAAGGGCGTACAGTTAACCTAACGATTGGTTAGGTTAGGTTGTGATATTTTCGTTAGTTAGCCTTATAAAGCTAACTAAAGAAGGCTGGGGTCCGAATTCTACATTTGATCCGTACCTAGTACACACAAATGCACACTAGACCACAGGTCTATACATCATCCACTACGTAATTCGATTTTTACCTACACTAGTCAATAAAATTAGTTTACAGATTGCACGATTTACATTTTTCCCTTTTATCTACTATTCATTTTGTATGTAATCCTTCCCACAGAAAAATAAAAATAAATTTTGTTAAAAATTTAACAATATCATTCTTTGTCTAACTTAATTGTTTGTCTAAATAAAAGTATTAATCATTGAATTTTTTATATTTTGTAAGCAAGTGTCATGGTAAAGATTTGATTACTCTGCATTGTACCCAACCGCCCGAACTCACTTGTTCAGTATAAAAATTTATAATGTAAAGAAAAATTCGTCATCTAACTTGAATAGTTAGGATGTTATTTTCTCATTTGTATTGTATTAATTGTACCCTATTATATTATTGTATAAATATTTTAAAGGGGAGAGCAATGTAAAAATGAACAATGAATAATCAATATTCATTTTTACATAAGAACCAAAATCGCTTAACGCGAGTTTGGATAAAAATTTTATTTGTAGCTTCCTATTTTTGTTTGTGTCACAACCCTACGATCTACCATTTCTATGGTTTAGTCGTATCCATTTTCCATTTTTCATTTGTTATAGAATTTATTATAATTAATTATGATTGCCTTGCATCTCACCCTCGTCCCTAGATTATGCATACACATTGCATATAACAGGATTGGAACCCGTAGTTGTACTTCTTAGTCATTAATACCCACTCTTTGTCTCTAATTCGTTCTTGTAAATCTTCCTAATAATGATTTGTACGATACGTATAAATTCAATAACTATGACGTCACATTTTCCCGTCATTAATTTCCCTTCATCATATCTCCAGTATTCAATGTATGAAAATTCTTTAACATCATAATAAAAACTGCACACTCTATAGAAATCATTATTTATATGTTATGTAGTATAAATATAACTATTAGTCGACCATATCCCCCCCCACCCTCATACGTCCATATCTTATCTTGACCATTATCCTATGTCAATTTTATTAAATATTCATTTTGCTCGTGAAACGCAAAACTTTATGCATTCGTTCGAAAACGCGCAAATACGTTCTCGTATTATTTTTATATTTTTATTTTTTATTATATCACCTCCCGCAATGAACTCGAAAATGCTTAGGTAAGTGATCGAATTCGCTAATGACAGCAAAATCAAACGCTTCTAAGATAAATATCTCCTCTCGCTCTGATTTCAAATTTATAACATGTTATAACATATTATAACATATTATGTTGTATATAAATCCATACCGTATGTGCCCATGTACTTTGTATTATATTTCTAACATCTTAATTGTCTATTAATATGAAACACTGTAAAAACAAAACAAAGTTATAGTAACTGTTTAATTGTAATTAACTGTAATACTTTAATTTAATATAACGTAATGTACTTTAATGAAACTGTAATTGAATGTAATGACTTAATATATAATGTAAGAATGTACTTTAATAGAACTATAATGGACAATCATAAGCGAATGTGAAGTAATCCATAATTGCAATCATAACTGTAATAAACCCAAACGAAAATGTACTCAGTCGTGTACTTAAATCGTACTTATGTGCTACTAATGAAATGATATCGCCTTCAGAAATGAAGACTCGGCAAAAAAATAAGATTAGTTTTTTATTTTATTATTTTTATTTGGAATTTTTCAAACATCTGATCATGTGTTTAAAAGGGGGGAACTTAACCTTCAACTGCCTTCCCCCAACATTTAGGCTTATATTATACATGTATTTGTAAAATGAACTTCACTTCATTACGGCTCTCGGCTTTGGTCACTGCTACGAGACTCCCTTGTTAGCAGCCTCGCTGCGAGGAGGGGGCAGAGGCCCCTTGCCTCCTTAATTTTTTTAGATTCCGGCCTGAGCAATGGTCGAAAGAGGTCGAACCTCTACCCCTGTAAATTTAGAGCACTACCTGTGCATTTTTAGAAGTAAACTACAGTAAGAGAAACTTTTTATTTTCCCCTTCGAGCCGTGCTCTCTTCAGAAGAACTTAGTCAGTAAAGTCGATAAGTTATAAAAGAAAAGTCGATAATTTTAGTATCAGAGAAAGTATCAGAGTATTATAGAAAGAGAAGAATTAACAACCGTCGACCCCTAAAGCGAGAGAAAAGAATTAGAATGTTATAGAAGAAAAGTATCGCGAGAAGAAATATCCGTTGCTGCCTCCTAACCAGAACCCCCGTCGACTCCGAACCACCCCATAAGCACATAGAAGAAGGAGGATAACAGAGTGGCGACCCTATAGCCAGAATAAACATTTGGCGACCATACTACCAAGATTAGAAGAATTTTAAGAAGAGGATTTTAACAAGTGGCCACTCTTTGGCCAGGATAGAAATTACCCTGCATCAGGATAAAACCAGTTGACCGGCGTGTGACGACTTCCAGTTCGTAACATCCACCCTTGAACCGGTGTGTCACGACTCCAAGTTCGCGCCTAGTTTTCATCCAAGAAGAAGTAGCCAGCAAGACACGTCTTCAGGACACGCCTCTAAGGATTTCGCCGTAGAACTTTTGTTAAGTACAGAGTTGGTTTTTTTTAAGTAATTTGTAAACATTTGAAAAGATAGTATTATTAACAGTTAATATTTAGTATCAAGCCAGAATTAACACAAAACACAGTGAACACTTCAGACACCAGTGATACATTTTTTTTTTAGTGAAACAGTAATTTTCACAGAAGTTAAAAGTAACAGAAGTTAAAAGTAACAGAAAGAGTTAATTTCAGAGAGAGTTAATTTCAGAGAGAGTTAATTTCAGAGAGAGTTAATTTCAGATAGAGTTAATTTCAGTTATTTTCACTATTATAGTCAGTATAGAATAATTTTATTTTATGTGCCAAACATAATAGTACAGTATCTTCGCGTACATTAGAGTGAAATGTTGTTTACTTTTTTATTTTTGTTTGCAATTTTTTTCAAATTATTGAATTGAATTGACTTGCAAATTAAGAAAGAGAGAGTTTACAGAGAGTTTATAGAGATTTAAAGAGATACTTGATTGCATTTCAAGTAAGTCGGTTGCACCAAGAGGGACAACCAAACCCCAGAGGTTAATAGTCTCCACTTGATAGAGATCAAGTGCAGTCATTTTCCATTTTCAGTTAATTTCAAGTTAGACAGTTTCAAGATACTTGATTGCATTTCAAGTAAGTCGATTGCACGAAGAGGGACAACCAAACCCCAGAGGTTAATAGTCTCCACTTGATAGAGATCAAGTGCAGTCATTTTCCATTTTCAGTTAATTTCAAGTTAGACAGTTTCAAGATACTTGATTGCATTTCAAGTAAGTCGGTTGGACCAAGAGGGACAACCAAACCCCAGAGGTTAATAGTCTCCACTTGATAGAGATCAAGTGCAGTCTTTTCCATTTTCAGTTAATTTGAAGTTAGAAGGTTGCATCCAGAGGGACAACCGCCCCAGAGATTTCAGTTCTATTCGAAGTCAGTTCTATTCGAAGTCAGTTTTATTCGAAGTCAGTTTTATTCGAAGTCAGTTCTATTCGAAGTCAGTTTTATTCGAAGTCAGTTTTATTCGAAGTCAGTTCTACTCGAAGTCAGTTCTATTCGAAGTCAGTTCTATTCGAAGTCAGTTTTATTCGAAGTCAGTTTTATTCGAAGTCAGTTCTACTCGAAGTCAGTTCTATTCGAAGTCAGTTCTATTCGAAGTCAGTTTTTAAGTCCCAAGTCATTTCAATGCAGTCAATTGAATTCAACTTTTTCTTTGTAGTTTAAGAGAATTTAATTTATGAAAATGTAATTTAAGAATTTAATTCAACCTTTTTTGTTGTTGTTTAAGAGAATTTAATTCAACCTTTTTTTTTGTTGTTTAAGAGAATTTAATTCAACCTTTTTTTTTTGTAAAAGAGAATTAAATTCAACCTGAATTGACCGGTTTGCGTCTTTAGTTTAACCTTTTTTTGTTTGCAAGAAGGAAATTGACCGATTTGTCTTTTCTTTTCATGCCATTGTTGCGTATATAAATATATAGGTAAAATGACATATTTTATTGTTTGCAACCAAAACCGTTTTTACAAATGTTTGTAACGAGAGTTTTATAATTATTTTGATTATATGATGAGAGAAATAGTGTAATAATTAATCAGTCATGTACCTAATTTATCCTGCTCTGTACGGTCGGGAAATTTACCCGTATGACCGCACATACCCTAAATTTCAGTCATTTAATTTTAATAAAACTTCTACACAATAAAACATATCTATTTGTCTATATGCAAACAAGTTTTCAGATTAAAATATCAAATAATTCAAATTCTATCAAATTTAACGAAAGAGTATGATTTTTCTACTTAACATGCAAAAATTATTAAACCTTTTCAATATTTTTTTTTATTATATAAAAATAATTTTTAATGGAAAATTTACCTGAAATTATTAAAAGAAAGGATTGTTCGAAATGCTTTCCTTCCATTTCAATAACTTTTTTATTCTTGGCCGAAATTCATCTATGGCTCGATTTACTTATTTTTAAGAATATTATAAAATTATGTTTAGCTCATTAAAATGCATAGTTGATTTCTATTTATAATTTGTATTTTTCATTTCTTTGTTCAATTAATCGTGAGTAATTGTCCTTAAATTTAGAATTTTATAATAATCGACCTTGAGCTTAAAGGATTTTAATAATAATAATAATAATAATAATAATAATAATAACAATAATTGACTTAAACTTAAAAGATTTTATAACCCTAAACCCATCTTAAATTATTATACATTATTTTTAAACTTTGTTAATTCAAAAACCTTCCAAATCCCTACACATACACGCGCATGTATTCACACTTTATATACTATATATACAAACCTTATGCTAAAATCATTGGATATCACAATAAACTATTTCATTACGTGTAAGTGCTAACTATGCTATTTAGTCTTAATCATTTTTGCTTTCTAATATATCTTGCTCATGCATTTATTCAGTTAATTGAACAATCCTCTCAGCTAATCTGTCCCTCGAAATTGTAAGATACACACTTTGTACCTAGGGATCAAATGTAGAATTCGGACCCCAGCCTTCTTTAGTTAGCTTTATAAGGCTAACTAACGAAAATATCATGACCTAACCGAACCAATCGTCAAGGGCGTACAGTTAACCTAACGATTGGTTAGGTTAGGTTGTGATATTTTCGTTAGTTAGCCTTATAAAGCTAACTAAAGAAGGCTGGGGTCCGAATTCTACATTTGATCCGTACCTAGTACACACAAATGCACACTAGACCACAGGTCTATACATCATCCACTACGTAATTCGATTTTTACCTACACTAGTCAATAAAATTAGTTTACAGATTGTACGATTTACATTTTTCCCTTTTATCTACTATTCATTTTGTATGTAATCCTTCCCACAGAAAATAAAAAAGATTTTGTTAAAAATTTAACAATATCATTCTTTGTCTAACTTAATTGTTTGTCTAAATAAAAGTATTAATCATTGAATTTTTTATATTTTGTAAGCAAGTGTCATGGTAAAGATTTGATTACTCTGCATTGTACCCAACCGCCCGAACTCACTTGTTCAGTATAAAAATTTATAATGTAAAGAAAAATTCGTCATCTAACTTGAATAGTTAGGATGTTATTTTCTCATTTGTATTGTATTAATTGTACCCTATTATATTATTGTATAAATATTTTAAAGGGGAGAGCAATGTACTGTAAAAATGAACAATGAATAATCAATATTCATTTTTACATAAGAACCAAAATCGCTTAACGCGAGTTTGGATAAAAAATTTATTTGTAGCTTCCTATTTTTGTTTGTGTCACAACCCTACGATCTACCATTTCTTTGGTTTAGTCGTATCCATTTTCCATTTTTCATTTGTTATAGAATTTATTATAATTAATTATGATTGCCTTGCATCTCACCCTCGTCCCTAGATTATGCATACACATTGCATATAACAGGATTGGAACCCGTAGTTGTACTTCTTAGTCATTAATACCCACTCTTTGTCTCTAATTCGTTCTTGTAAATCTTCCTAATAATGATTTGTACGATACGTATAAATTCAATAACTATGACGTCACATTTTCCCGTCATTAATTTCCCTTCATCATATCTCCAGTATTCAATGTATGAAAATTCTTTAACATCATAATAAAAACTGCACACTCTATAGAAATCATTATTTATATGTTATGTAGTATAAATATAACTATTAGTCGACCATATCCCCCCCCACCCTCATACGTCCATATCTTATCTTGACCATTATCCTATGTCAATTTTATTAAATATTCATTTTGCTCGTGAAACGCAAAACTTTATGCATTCGTTCGAAAACGCGCAAATACGTTCTCGTATTATTTTTTTATTTTTATTTTTTATTATATCACCTTCCGCAATGAACTCCAAAATGCTTAGGTAAGTGATCGAATTCGCTAATGACAGCAAAATCGAACGCTTCTAAGATAAATATCTCCTCTCGCTCTGATTTCAAATTTATAACATGTTATAACATATTATAACATATTATGTTGTATATAAATCCATACCGTATGTGCCCATGTACTTTGTATTATATTTCTAACATCTTAATTGTCTATTAATATGAAACTGTAAAAACAAAACAAAGTTATAGTAACTGTTTAATTGTAATTAACTGTAATACTTTAATTTAATATAACGTAATGTACTTTAATGAAACTGTAATTGAATGTAATGACTTAATATATAATGTAAGAATGTACTTTAATAGAACTATAATGGACAATCATAAGCGAATGTGAAGTAATCCATAATTGCAATCATAACTGTAATAAACCCAAACGAAAATGTACTCAGTCGTGTACTTAAATCGTACTTATGTGCTACTATGAAATGATATCGCCTTCAGAAATGAAGACTCGGCAAAAAAATAAGATTAGTTTTTTATTTTTATTATTTTTATTTGGAATTTTTCAAACATCTGATCATGTGTTTAAAAGGGGGGAACTTAACCTTCAACTGCCTTCCCCCAACATTTAGGCTTATATTATACATGTATTTGTAGAATGAACTTCACTTCATTACGGCTCTCGGCTTTGGTCACTGCTACGAGACTCCCTTGTTAGCAGCCTCGCTGCGAGGAGGGGGCAGAGGCGCCTTGCCTCCTTAATTTTTTTAGATTCCGGCCTGAGCAATGGTCGAAAGAGGTCGAACCTCTACCCCTGTAAATTTAGAGCACTACCTGTGCATTTTTAGAAGTAAACTACAGTAAGAGAAACTTTTTATTTTCCCCTTCGAGCCGTGCTCTCTTCAGAAGAACTTAGTCAGTAAAGTCGATAAGTTATAAAAGAAAAGTCGATAATTTTAGTATCAGAGAAAGTATCAGAGTATTATAGAAAGAGAAGAATTAACAACCGTCGACCCCTAAAGCGAGAGAAAAGAATTAGAATGTTATAGAAGAAAAGTATCGCGAGAAGAAATATCCGTTGCTGCCTCCTAACCAGAACCCCCGTCGACTCCGAACCACCCCAGGGCCATAGACGGAGGGGTTAACATATATATATATATATATATATAGTATGTGTATATATATATATATATATATATATATATATATTAGGGTGGCCCTTAAGTGGTGCTAAAATTTTAAGTTACGATTGTTTTTGCTCTCACCCTTCAGTTGGATTCTATGTCACTAGAAAATTGGAACCACAAAATTTTAGTGAGATATAAGTATATATAGGGTGTGCTCAAGGACTTCAAACTTTCTCTCTCGACTCTCATATATTAGCAAATAGGCGTGATGGGTTATTGGTAGAATTTGCTTATTATGTGACTTGCCGTATTATATATGGTTAATTTGAAACAAATAGTAGCGATGATCTTATGCTCTTTTATGCTAAACGACATTACACTTTCTTTTTATCTAGGTATATAGATTTTTTTATGATGGCTAGCGGAACTCGAAAAAAACATACGGTTTATTTGCTTGAACATACTCAAAATTGTTTATCAGGTGCAAAATTGCCGAGTAATGGGGATGTTATGAGGTACTATCTTTATTTGCTTCAGTTGATTAAGAATAAGCACAAGGCTGCTCAGTTGACGATAGCGGAAGTGGAGACTTTTTGTAAGGTGGCGAGGATTCCACTGCAGCCAGTTCAACATGCAGTGAAACAGTTGGAGAGTCTGATGAAGAAGTGGGATCTCTTGAAAAAAAATCAGTCCCGGAAGACGGATATACAAAGGAAGAAAGAAGAAGAGCTGAAATCCTGCTTTGATGACCTTTTCGACGTTGCTCACCAAAATGCTATGGTGTTGATGACGAATGAGGAGAATAAAGCATTCCTTTTGGCACAAAGAGAGAAGGGCAGAAGAGGCTCCATTGCTGGAATTGATATGACTTTGGCTAAAAAGGAGGAAGTTGCTACGAAGAAGCGAACTCGGAATGATGAATTTAAGAAGAAACATGAAATAGAGAATCTCGTACTTAACAGAAAAATCGTCCTGGATTCTTCTTCATCTTCCACAGGTGAGAACACCACGGACTCAGAGAATGAAGGAGCTGTTGGAGGAGTCGTAGTGTCATCACCTCATCCAAAAAGAGGCCGCAAGAATATCCTTCATCCAGAAGTTCTTTCGTCGTTGGATCGCACTAAAACTAGTGACCGTGATGCGGTCTTTACCATCGCGTCAGTGATCAGTGTTTCCGGTCAGAACGTTGGGGAATACAACATCAACAGAGCTTCTCTGCGACACACCTACAGCAAAAGGAGCTCTCAAAATCCTTGCTCACTTATGGTACTTGAGTGAAGATCTGGTGCGTCTTGCCTTCTTTGACGGAGACTTGGATTTGCAAGAAAAAAGAGCTATGGTTAAGAATATACAACGGGAAGGACAACATGACGCACCAAAACGAATTCATCTGAATAAGAGTGACATCCAAGGTAAGAAACTCAGCGACTTCGTGTCTGCTAGGATGAAGGTTTTGTTCACCCAGCCAGTACTTACTGGCAGAAGCAGTGATCAAAAATCTTCGAGTAGTGAATGACGCTGCTGAAAGGGGAGTTGCATTGATGCAGGAATATAATAGACTCCTCAGCAAGAACGAAGAACAGACCCAGTTTGTCGTTCAAATTAGCCAAGAGCATCGGAAGAAGTACCCCGATTCCAAGAAGGATACCATTCTCAAAGGCATATCAGACTCTTCTTGCAACCTTTAAATAAGGGTTGTGTTGTGCTAACTTTTCAGTTCAATTTCTTATCACCTTTAATTTTAATAAAAGTATTTTTTGTTGTTTAAAAATCTTTTATTAATTGAATGAAATAAATAAAAAAAAAATGATGGGGCTTTGCAAATGATATGGGGATCTAATAAGCTAAATTTGATTATCTGCAAAGTCGTGCCCAGCTCAAATCACATTATTTTGAGTCCCATCGCTGCAGAACTGCATTGGGATGATGTTCCAGGGTAGCGGTCAAACTCACTATATATGTAAAGATCATTAATTTTATACATCTAGTTCACAAAATCAAGTAAAATTGTAATAGCAACCAAGCAGCTTGTTGTTAGAAATATATTAATAAAAACTAATTGTACAACTTTTTACATTAAATGAATACTGGATTTGAGTGTGAGTGAATCCGTAATGTACTGTATTATAAAAGGCAACTACAGAGTTAGGATGCTTAAAATTTCGGACAGCTTGAGCACACACTAAATATTGTCCAAACGCTATAAAATTTTGCATGAAAAACTTTCTCAATAGGAAGCATCTAATTAGGCGGTGAGAAAGAAAAAAATAAAAAGTGACAAAATAAGGGCCACCCTAATATATATATATATATATATATATATATATATATATATATATATATATATACAGGGTGTCCCAGGAGGAAATGTCAAGAATGCACCATTTCACTCATTGGGTATTTCTAAGTAGAAAGTATTATATCGATATGGGTCTGATTTCCAACCATTACCGAGATACAGGCCTCTACATTTGGGTAATTAAAACATAATAAAAAGGCAATCTTAGATACTATTTAATGACACTTGTGGTTTACAAAAAGTACAAACATGCAATACACTATTGCACTTATTGCAGAATGGTTTCAAAGTGACCCCCTCCTTCTTCAATGCACGCGGCGAGCCTCCGATCACGCGGCGAGCCTCCGATCCATCGAGTCTTGCCAAGGAAAACGCGGAAGTTCATTTCTGAGGTTTATGAACGCATCCTGTATACGTGCAACCAACTGCTCCCTAGTTTCGGGCTTACCCCGCTGATAAACGTTACTCTTCAAGAACCCCCACACAAAAAAAATCTAGCGGAGATAAGTCAGGCGAACGAGGAGGCCATGCCACAGGTCCTCCACGTCCAATCCACCTTCCCGGAAAGAGTAGAGGCCTGTATCTCGGTAACGGTTGGGAATCAGGCACATGTCGATATAATACTTTCAACTTAGAAATACCCAAAGAGTCAAATGGTGCATTCTTGACATTTCCTCCTGGGACACCCGTACTGTATATACACAGGGTGATTCATCAAAGAGTACATTAAAGTGGAAGATGAAATCCTTGGATAATTCTAAACCACAATGTCTCTATGGTAAAATGTCAGATTCTGCATAGTTTCCATGCTACAATACATTTAAGATGTTGCATTAATGGGAGTGAATATGAAGTGAAACCCCCGTAGGTTTTTGTAATAATTTATTCACAGATTTCTACAGTGACCCCTCTTTGTTACAACCTAAAGGAAATGTTCAAAGTTGCCCCCATCTGTCAATGCAGGCTTGTACACGTCGTACCATTGAATGTCTGACGCGTTCCAGAATGCCTGGACTATGTTTAATTTGCTCGCACCTGTCACGAACACGTGGCCATAATTCCTCTCTTGTTTGACCCCCATAGGGAAGGGGAGGAGGAGGGGAGGTAATGTGGACTGGCTGGTGTGCGCCCCAGACCACTCCCATCGTTGCCACAGGACGGGGCGAACCCATATCACCATCCACTGTGTGGGAGGATACGTCGTATTACAAGTTTTTACTGATTTGATTGCCAAATTTGTAGATCATACAAATATTCCTGAATTGGCTATTGTTTACATGTTATGCCAATCTGTACTGAAGTGATAAGGTAATGTTGTGATATTTCCTAACATCGTAACTGCACTTCGTAATTGTATCTATCACTATCTGTTATCTTACTTCTGTAGGTGACGGTCAGGTGCCGTACCAAAGTGCACTACAACATGGAGCAGTACACAGATGGTGAATATGCTGATATGCACCTTGTGTTAGGGGCAGCAGGTGGAAATGCTGCACAGGCTGTACGGCTGTATGAAGAACGGTATCCAAACAGAAGGCTGCCAAACCCCCGAACATTCATCGCTGTTGATCGGAGGCTGAGGGAAAGGGGATCTTCCCGTCGATTTACAGCAGATATTGGAGGACATAACTGACACAGGGACGCCACAGACGAGCAAATTCTGAATCTGGTAGAAGATAATCCATCTACTAGTACACGAACAGTTGGAGCTGTTGTGCATGTGCTACAGTCAGCCGTTTGGAGGTGCCTGCATATAACCTCCTGTACCCATATCATCATCAGAAGGTCCAAGGGCTGGATCCTGACGACTATCCACGACGGATCGAATTTTGTCAGTGGTTTTTACGACACCATGCCGTTGATCCTAGGTTCACTAGTAATGTTTTATTCACAGATGAGGCAACATTCGCAAGAGATGGTACTTTCAACATTCACAACATGCATACATGGGCGGAGGATAACCCTCACTCAACATTACGTAGAGCACACCAGGTGAGGTTTTCAATAAACGTATGGGCTGACATTATTGGAGATAACATTATCGGCCCTTATGTGCTGCCACAGTGGCTGACCGGAGACGTCTACAGGCATTTCCTCGAGGAGACACTGCCAGTGCTACTTGAAGATGTGCCACTGCAAGTACGACGTCGCATGTCTTTCATGCATGATGGTGCACCTGCCCATTTTAACCGTGCATCAAGGGAATATCTGGATACTGTTTATCCCAACAGGTGGATAGGGCGTGGTGGCCCCGTTCCCTGGCCACCCCGCTCCCCAGATCTTAACCCTTTGGGTTTCTACCTGTGGGGCCATTTAAAGACGTTGGTGTATGATATAGAGGTTCAAACAAGAGAGGAATTATGGCCACGTGTTCGTGACAAGTGCGAGCAAATTAAACATAGTCCAGGCATTCTGGAACGCGTCAGACATTCAATGGTACGACGTGTACAGGCCTGCATTGAGGCAGAAGGGGGCAACTTTGAACATTTCCTTTAGGTTGTAACAAAGAGGGGTCACACTGTAGAGATCTGTGAATAAATTATTACAAAAACGTACGGGGGTTTCACTTCATATTTACTCTCATTAATACAACATCTTAAATGTATTGTAACATGGAAACTATGGAGAACCTGACATTTTACCATAGAGACATTGTGATTTAGAATTATCCAAGGATTTCATCCTCCAATTTAATGTACTCTTTGATGAATCACCCTGTATATATGTTAACCCCTCCGTCTATGGCCTTGGTTGGTTTGAAGTCGAAGGAGGTTCTGGTTAGGAGGCAGCAACGGATGTGTTACTTGCAGTAGTTTCTTCTATACTACTCTCCGAGTTCTTCTTTCGTGGCTCGGTGGATTCTGAGAGGGTTATTAAATTATCTGAGGGTTCTCCGATTCATTTTATAACGTATCGGAAGATTTTAATGACTAAGTTCTCTGAAAAGAGCACGGCTCGAAGGAGAAGATAAAGACTGTTTCTTACTGTAATTTACTGCTAAAATGTTACAGGTAATGCTCAGCCTCGTAGTTTGAATCAGAATAATCATGGAAGAAATTATTGGGGTTTATATACCCCGATTCTACTAATATCATCATTATTAAATGTTGAAGAGGCTACATTAGTTTTGCACAATATTTGAAAATAAAGTAAATCTTTTAGCTGTGGTAATGTTTAAAGGAATAAACAAGATATTTGAAGATGAAGCCATATTTTTATATTAAACAGCGTATTTTCAGATCTGATGTTATCATGATTTGCCAAGTTAACTAAAAGTGGAAATTGAACTATGCATCTTTACACTAAAATATGCATATGAGTAAAAATTAAAGGTTTAAGATTTACAATTAAATGCTTAGGCAAGACATAACTTCATCTTTTATAACGAAGAGAGAATGTATACAAAATATGAACATTGCAAAAAGTTTCTCAGGAATTATTAAGCTAAATCTAAAAATTATTAAGAAATTTTAAAAAGAGCAAGTCACCAATTAATTATTTGGCAAAGTAAAAAGCACATCCAAATTTATCCCAACGGAAAAGTAATAATAAAAAAATAATAACAGTATCGCCGAGTATACATTTCTAAATGGCGACATAATGTCGGGTCGTACATGTAGTACAATCCAAAGTACATCAGTATATCACTGAGTACGTTGTAATTTTGGTTTATTACAATTACGATTACAATTACCAATTAATTCACATTCGCTTATTATCGTTGATTATAGTTTTATTAAAGTACATTAATTACATTATATTAAATTATTATCGTTAACTAAAGTATATTAATTACATTATAAATTATTATCATTAATTACAGTTTCATTAAAGTACATTAATTACATTATATTAAAGTATTACAGTTAATTACAATTAAACAGTTAACTATACCTTTGTTTTGTTTTTAGTGTTTCATATTTATGGACTATTAAGATGTTAGGAATATAACACAAAGTACATGGGCACATACGGTATATATATATATATATATATATATATATATATATATAACACATAATAATGTTCTATAAATTCGAATCAGATCGAGAGGAGATTTTACGTTTTCAGATGTCAATTTATGCTGTGATCATCGAATTGCATACACTTGCATAAGCATTTTCGAGTTCATTGCGAGATGCGAAATAATTTAAAAAAAACAAAAAAGAAAAAAGAAATATACATGCGAAAGTATTTGCACGACTTTCAACGAACAGGTATGGATGACAACATATAAATAATGACTTATAGGAGTGAAGTTTTTATTATTAAAGAATTTACCATATATTGAATACGGAAGATGTCCACATACTAAACAGTGATTCAGTATTCAAGGTATGGAAAACGTGAAGGAAATTAAGTTACTTTTATGACGTCATAGTTATTTACTTTGTACGTACCATATAAGTCATTATTGGGAGAAATTAAAGGAGACGAATTAGAGAGACACAGTTAAGGGACATTTGCTTTTCACAGCGAATTTCTAATGGCACAAACATGAATACTGCTCAACCATAGAAATGGTAGGTCGCATGGTTGTGACACTGAAAAAAAAATAGAAACCAAAATAATCGAAATTCTATCCAAACTCGCTCAGGCGATTTTGGTTTCTTATGTAAAAATGAACATTCAAACATAAAAACCATACAACATAAGTACTGTATGAAAACAATGAATATAAGGATCCATATAATAATCATATAATGATTATAGAGGAATTAGTCATTGTTCATTTTTACACACACACATATATATATATATATAATATATATATATATATTATATATTATATATATATATATATATATATAACCCGAGAAGGAATCACAAATTAAATTATTACCTAATTACTCACATCTCAAAGGTAGAGACTTCTGCTGGTTCAAACGGAGGATCATTGCAGATATCAATAACATTTTGTGTGGAGAGATGATCATTCTGTTCAGTCGCGGCGAAAAGGTGAAGCGTAGCCCCTGCATAGAAATCCCCGTCTTCAAACAATTTCGGGGAGCTGTAAAGTTCTTGTGAATAACTCATGACGAAGGGACTGTATTTTCTTATTCACTGGTAAAAATAACTGCTGTGAGTTCCAGCTGAAAATACCCACTTTTATATATGTGATCCTGATTGTAGCCACCCCCAATATTCGAATCGCGAGTTTCCTGTTGGCCTTATGTGAATTTGGGTGGGGTCATAAGTGTAAGCAAGACTTTCCACCAACAAGAGATCCTGGACTCGTTCTCACGCCCCGCCCATTGGGTTGTATTTGGACGAGTAGCGAATTCTGTGGGGCGTGTCAAATATTACTTATCCATTCCATGGATTTCTTTAAAGATGAAACAGGACCGTAAGAGAGAGAGAGAGGAGAGAGAGAGAGAGAGAGAGAGAGATAAGTTTTGTTTGGAAAATAAAATTCGTTTTTCTGAGGTGTCAAGCAAACTGATGCATATCGAAGTGTATTTAAGACAAAAACAACAGATGTCCACGCAGGTGGGTTTTGCTTCTAGGCGCCGATCTGTCGCAATCTAAATTCCATCGAACCGATGCCTCCTTCTAGAGCCAAAAACAATATTCTTTATCAAATGTTTTATTATATATATATATATATTATATATATGTATATTTGTGTCTTCAAGATAAATTTATATTGAAACAAAATAATTGGATAAAAGAGGAAAAATTTATGTTACCCCGAAATAGAATCTATTTGCACGAAAGACGAGAAATGAAAGTTATCCCGAAATACAATCTATTTTTAATATAGTTATATTAATATTTTTTGTAATAAGGTTTAAGGATAAAATTGTATATTAAATATAATTTTATATTAAAACAAAATAATTGGATAAAAGAGGAAAAATTAATAAGTTACCCCAAAATGGAATCTATTTTTATTATAAAGTTATATTAATATTTTTGTAATAAGGGTTAAAGATAAGGGGTTCCAAAAAACCTTAGACCCCCATTTCCAGCTTACAGGTTTACTTATATCGAAATAGTTTTTAGTGATTATAAAAATATATAATTTATTTATTGCAGGTATTAAAATTACTCTAGCTGATAAAGTGATAATATAATGGCTTCTCAATTAATTGGTGATTCGGATAGGCAACGTGCGACAGATCGTATACGAGCAATAACATTTCGAGAAGCTCGTGATGCTGGAGCCACCTTTATAGCACGTTCATGGGTTGCCAAAAAGTTGCGAAGAAGTGAGGACTTCGTCAAAAGAAATTGGAATAAAACTTTGGATGAATGTGAAATGGATACAACCAATTCTGGGCGCCCAAATTTGCCGCTCTCTCAGGAAACAAAGGACATCATTGAAAGCGGTACGCGTAAGCGGAAAAACAGCTGTGCTAAACTTTCTAGAGAGATCGAAGTGTTGAGAGGAAAGATCGTTAGTGGTGAGATCATTCGACTGTACCGTCATAGGCAAGGTTTAAAGCCTTGGCATGAACTTCCAAAGCCAAGAAAAACTCAACGTAACATCGATGACAGAATGTGGTTTGCCCATTATCTTGAAGATTGGGATGTGGATTTCATGCATTTAGCTGTCTCCGATGAATTTTTTGTTTACGTAACACGTCGGCCTAACTACCAAAATGATCGAGTGTGGGCCACAACACCAGATGAAATCGACGACAATGAACATTATCGCGAATTATTAAAAAGTCCAGACTGTGTTGGTGTGTTTCTTTTGTTCACTGCAAAGAAGCTCATGTGGGTGCTGAAGCCAAATGGTCAGAGTTGGGATGGACAGTATTTTAGTGATATTATTCTATCCCAGCATGTTATTCCTTTTCTAAGAAACCCAAACAATGTTATGGATGTCGATCAGGTCACACTTCTGCACGATAAGGCCCCCTGCTTTAAGGCATTAGCCACTCAACAGTTGTTGCGGAACCATGAGATCGATTTCTTTGGAAAGGAAGAATGGCCAGGAAATTCTCTTGACCTGAACGTCTGTGAACCATTGGATCAGTTATAAAGGACAAGGTTGAATGTCTCTTGTTTCAAGAACCTGCAGCAAATCGATTTTCGAAGGATACAATGACGCAACACATTGAAACTGTTTTAGCAAATTTGCGTAACGATCAAGATCTATTCACATCACTTTTGGCAAGCTACCCAAAGCGAATTCAGGCTGTCTTGGAAGCCAATGGCGGGAACACCAAGTTGTAAGGTATGTTTAGTTTTACTGTATCTCTAATGGTTTAGGCCATGGGCGGGGGGGGCTAAGGTTTATTGGAGCCCCGTATATTGGTGTCTTAAAGATAAATTTGTATTGAAACAAAATAGTTGGCCAAAAGAGGAAAAATGAAATAGTTACCCCTAATTTAATTTCTATTTTGTTTTAAAAACCATATTATGCTTTTTGTGTTATAGTTTAAGGATAAAATTGTGTATTGTGATGAAAATTTGTTTTTGTATTAAACTTAGTTTATCTTCGATTTTTGGTTTAAAAGATCGCTTACCAAATGTCAAATTGGCCTCGTGGTATTATACCATGAGAAGCTCAATAGAAAATCTATTGGCGTTGCTTTTTTTGAGAACTTTTTTGAGAACTGTGGTGGTGGTTGTGTAATGCTGCTTCACCACCAATTGTCTAAGTATAGACGCTTGGTTGTGGCCCTCATATCGGTTACGTGTTGATGGGATGAGCTCCTAAAAGTCTATATTTAGACGATTGGTTGTAGTCCTCATCTCATCATGTGCTGTTGATGGGATGAGCTCCTAAAAGTCTGTACTTAGACGATTGGTGGTGATGTGGTGTTTTTGTATGTGTGGTGGTTGTGCTCGTATATATTTTGCTATTGGGGCTTTGCATGCATCTGTTTATATATATATATATATATATATATATTATATATATATATATATCTGTGTATATGTGTGTGTGTGTGTGTACGTGTGTTTAATAATAGGGGCTCTATAGGCGTATAGTCAGGGAGTGTATGTGCGTTTGTGCGCGCTTTTAATTCGTTCGAAGGTTGTTAATTTTTACAGGCCATTTATGCCTTCTAAACCAACTGGCGGATTAGGAAAACTGTCAACTGGCTGCTTAAGCCAACTGGCGAATTTCGAATTCTAAGCCAAGTGAAGCTATCTGAGCTCTCATTAAGCTTCTGCACCGGCAGAAGCTGGATGGTCTCTTCCTCTCTCTCCTCTCTCTCTTAGATTAGGTATACCCATTTGTGGAGTGAGGCCGTCCCAACTTCTCCCCCATCTTTCTGGGAGGCTTCCCCCCCCCCGTCTTTTTTTTAGCACCCTGGAGGTTGACACTGGGGGAGGGGGGTCGGCACCTTGCAACATGGGGGGTGGCACTGGCACTCATTTAATCAACATTGCAATTGCATATGCACTCTACCATTTTACGGCCATACTACCGACCTGTGACCCACCTCGACCCGTCTTGAATTCAGTCCCATGTGACCCGCAGACCCGTGACCCGCTGATCCGTTTCCAACTCTGGTTTACAGTCTCGGTACATGCGTCACACAGAAATTTGATCCCCGTGATTTGTTTGGCATTCGACAGAAGGGATATTTTCCTGTCATCCCAAGTCATACAGATCAAGTCGTGCAATTTTTGACAGAAATCACACCTGATTGCTACATTTTCAATTGTTTCTAAATTACAATCTGTAAATTAGGTGAGAATTTGAACGTATGACTGTTATTTATTACTGTAGTCGCTCAAAACACAAATTATTTTTTTTCATTTTTCTTTCGCTGGGAGGTGGTCACGAGTGGTTGGGTTTTATGATCTGTTTCCTGCCTTGTTCCAAACTTCTGGAAATCCTACCATGTTTTTATTAAATATACTGTATACTTTAATATGTACTTTAATATATGACGTTTTTGATGACGTTATGGAAAAAATAGGTCCTGCTCCAACCAGAGTACTCTAAACACAACCTAGGCTACGTTGAAGATGGAAGACCTAGGCTAAAAATTAACCAGCCTAGCTATGTGTCTATAAACAGGACTTCCGTACTCTTTTGTTAAACAATTACAGCTGAAATGTTAGCTTATTTAACCTAAATTTAATAACTGAAGGGAAATTTATGAACCTCTTACCTTGAAATTATATATAAATTCAATTTCTTGACACCAATAATGAACTTTTTTATTCCGGCTTCTTTTCGTCTCTAGCCCCTCCCTGTCATTCTTGTTATTCTTCCTATCCCGATCTTTTTCTTCTTCCCAAAACCATGTTGCCACTTATAGCTATGGGATCTTTTTTCTTTTCATCCCATATTTGTTTCTTCGTTGGTGTCTTTTTAATTTTTCTCAGCAAGAGTTCAAGTTCTCCTTCTGATTTACTTTTATTGTTATTATTTTTGAGTGTCAATGTAGCTTATCCAAGATTAGGTACTCCCAAATTTTCCACACATTGGGGCCGGCCAGAAAGAAAAAAATTGCATGTGAAACCCAATTTTTTCTTTAATATTTGTTAACCCATCTTAGATTACCTATAATTTACGTTTTATTTGTTATTCCATTTTTGTTTTTCCTCACTTTTTAGTGTAAAAAGTGTAGCATTTTATAAAGTCCTCACTCTTTTCAAAATGAAAGGGTGTTTTTTTTAAATTTATTTTCCATAGGAAATATTACAATACTCCAGCCCTTATCTTTTGTTGTAACTTCTGCCTAGCTTGTAGAGCAGTTGAACATTGTGGTTTACTATTTGTGGTATAGGTTATTGTAGTAGTAGGACTAGTTACATCATTTATTGAACAGGTTAGGTTTGGTATAGTTTGGGTCAAATTTTGATCATCATCAGAATCTATTATGGATTCATCTTCATGATCATTTTTGTTAACAGTAGTTGGTCCTACTTGTTGGGGGTATAAGAGTGATACATCTCTTATAGTTACACCTGAAGCAGTTTTAAGTTTTACAACCCTGGTTAATCCATCTTCCCCAGTTTTTAGTTCTAAAACTCTACCTAATGGCCAACACGGTCTTGGTGTATTTTGTCTAATTAGAACTACATCTCCTACCCTGATTTCATTAACCCAGTCTTTGTTTTGTATATATTTATGCCTTTCTCTCAACCCAACAAGGTATTCATCACTCCATTGCTTTTTAAATTTTGTTTTTATATTTGTTATTTGTGATAATCTATTTTGCAAATCATGATTATTATCACTCCAAGGTGGATCATCCAAGGAGATATTGTAATCAGGTAGAGGGTTAATGACTTCTCCCTTAATCAAATGATTTGGGGCGAGAGGCTCTACATCATTAATATTATCCCCTACATAAGTAAGAGATGTGTTATTGACAACATTCTCAATTTCACTAATGAGAGTGAGAAGTTCAAAGAATTCAATTTGTTTTTTACCTACTGATTTCTTTAGGCAATTCTTTATTGTTTGGATATTCCTTTCCCAGATTGCTCCATACCATGGTGATGCAACAGGGATGTATTTCCATTTTATTTTGTTATTTTGTAGATATGTTATGGTATGTGAATTTTGTAATATGTCATTTATTTGGTTTTCACCAGCCTTGAAATATGTTGCATTATCTGTCCAAACAATTTTGGGTACATAATGCTTAGCACAAAATCTTCTAAAACTATAGACAAATGATTCTGCAGAGAGATCACTCACTATGTCTAAGCTGACTGCTCTAGAAGATGAACATGTGTAAAGTATGATGTACATTTTTTGTTCTGTTGTTCCCAGACCAACAGTCAAACTTCCTGTATAGTCTATGCCAACTGTTTCAAAAGGCCTATTAAAGGTGACTCTCTCTGTTGACAAATCAGGAGGATTGGTCTTCCTGAAAGATCTGGAATTAATCCTTTTGCAGGTGACATAGTTATTTAAAACTGTCTTTACAGTCATTCTGCCTTTGGGTATCCAATACAACTTCCTAATGGCATTTAATGTTTGTGGAACACCCATGTGATAAAGTTCATTGTGTTTCTCTCTCATAACACTGGTATGCATCAATTTTGCTGTCAAGGGTTTTGTAAGTGATTCTTATAGAGTTTTTCCTGCTGATTTCGAATCTGCAACCCGTTTTTCTTAATCAGCTCAGGTTATCCGGCTATGGCCTCATAAGTAAAATAGAATTTTTCGTGATTTTGTCAAAGCGGAATTGGAACAGTAACATCTATCATCACTTGTTTCACTTGTATAATATCTTTTTTTACTTTTCAGGCATATAGATAAAATATTTCATAATGAATAGAGCGTGTAAAAATGATCCCAATAGATTCTGCTACATATGTGGGACGGTTACCATGCCAAATAACCAGTCCCAAATCACTAAATTTGTGAAGACAATGTATAGAGCATACTTTGGAATTAAGCTAGGGGACCAGGACAAAAATTTCGCCCCTCATATGTGCTGCAAGACGTGCATTGAAAATTTGAGAAGATGGAGCAAAGACAGAGCGAAATCTTTGCCTTTTGGAATTCCCATGATTTGGAGAGAAGGAAAGGATCACGTGACAGATTGCTATTTCTGCATGACAAACCTCCAAGGTGGGCTTATAAATTTATTTTTCTTAAATATTTTGAAATCCTCGTATGAAACTTGACATAATATTCACCATAATGTAATATTCACCATATATAGCATAATATTCACCATAATGGTAATCATACATTTACATATACATATTGTTATAGAAAATACATTTACACATACATATTGTTATACAAGTTACATTTACATATACAATGATTGTATATTTTCTTTCTTTTTCATTCATATTGTCCCCGAAGGGACAATATGAATGAAAAAGAAAGAAAATATACAGACTCCATCGATCTATTTCATATCTTACAGACCGCAGCCTTCCCTCACGTGCCGCCACTGTCTGAATGCTTCTTCTATTTCATATGCAAGTTTTATATCCATGTTTCTGTGTTTCTATTTTCAGGAGTTAACAAGAAGAATAAACACATTGTTGTATACCCTGACATTCCTTCTGCTATGAGACCTGTACCCCATGGTCCTGGAATTCCAATACCCGACCCACCTCAAACCCTGGACTTCGATGATTCTGATGATGAATCAATGACCAATGCCAATGACCAGTCCCAGTCGTATATACCTCAAAATACCGCTTCAAATGAGCCGAGGCCTCTCAACCAGGCCAAACTTAATGATCTTACCAGGGATTTAGGACTTTCCAAATTAGTTGCCGAGATCTTGGGCTCACGACTTCGAGAGGACAACTTGCTGGCTCCGGGAACAACATTCTCCTGGTATAGAAAACGAGAGGAAGAATTCCGCAAGTTTTTTGCAGTGCACGAAAATACCTCTTCCTTAGTGTACTGCTGCAATGCTGAGGGGCTAATCGAATCCTTGGGCCTGCCATATAACGCATCAGAATGGAGGCTATTTATAGACTCGTCTAAACGAAGTTTGAAAGCAGTACTTCTCAACATTGGGAATAGGGTTGCATCAGTTCCTGTAGCACATTCCATACAACTTACTGAGAGCTACGATAACATGAAAATTTTACTGGATGCTCTCGTATACGACCAACATAACTGGAGGATCTGTGGAGATTTGAAGGTAATACTAATATCATAAGTAAACTATTGCTATTGACTATGTTGTTTTCCAAAGGTTATTTGAGAGCGTATAAGAACACTTAACTTCCCCACAGAAGTGATACAGTCCAATGCATAGATTTTTTTATCTGATAGAACAAATTCTCTAAATTCTTTAAATATTTTCATTTTTTTTCAGATTGTGGCATTTGTATTGGGAATGCAAGGGGGATACACGAAATACCCATGTTTCCTCTGCAAATGGGATAGCCGAGCGGATGAGAAGCACTATGCACAGCGTGAATGGGCATCCAGAGAGAATTTTGAACTGGGTCGCATAATGTCGTTTCAGTGCCCCTTGTACCACCAACAAAAATTTTGCTCCCACCACTTCATATTAAGCTGGGCTTGATGAAAAATTTCATCAAATCAATGAATAAGGAGGGTTCAGCATTCCGATATCTCGAGAGTAAATTTCCTCATATATCTGATGCTAAACTAAATGCTGGGGTTTTTGATGGTCCTCAAATTCGAACTTTGATCAAGGATACTTAGTTCGAAAACGCAATGACTCCAACTGAGAAGAATGCCTGGCAGGCATTCAAATCAGTTGTCACTGATTTTCTTGGCAAGCGTAGAAGTCCAGAATACGAGTCCGTTGTCGAAAACTTGATGGAAGCTTTCAAAGCTCATGGGTCGCGCATGTCCATAAAAATGCATTTTTGTGGTCCCACTTGGACTATTTTCCTGAAAATTGCAGGGATTATAGTAAGGAACAGGGTGAACGATTTCACCAAGATATCAAAATAATGGAAGAGAGGTACCAGGGAAACTGGGATATGAATATGCTGGCGGACTATTGCTGGTGTTTGAAGCGAGACGTGCCCGAAGAAAAACACAGACGGGAAGCCAAAAAAACTTCATTCCTTCCTCAATAAACTTTTTTCCATATTCATTGTATGAATAAAAGTATTTATTCACACAATGTTTTCATTTTTCACGAGTGTTCTTATAATATCACTCGTATCTACAGTGTTTAAGCTAAAAAAATCAATAAATTTGGGGATAAAATTGGACTTATAATAAATGGCCAATAGAGAAAAAACCTGACCTGATTGAGGAAAACCAATGTCATTTTCGAATTCAGCATGGTCGAATTATATAATATGAGTTGAAAAAACCCTCACAGCAGACAAAAAAATTTCATATGCATACCAGTGATAATTAGAGTTGTAATATGATGGAACCTAGGAAAAAGAAGGGGTTGTTTACTGTTATATGTGATTTGTGATTTGTTTAATCTACCCTTACATCTTAATAAGCCAACTTTGTCAATGTAGAGATTCAAGTTTATTACCACAGGGGGTACTTTGTTCATTTGTTTACCAATTGTTAGAAAATCTATTTCATTTTTGTATTCTGTTTGTTGTATGTGGTTAATCCAATATTTGGTAGCTGGACTTGTATTCATTTCATTATCATTATTTCTTTGTTTATTTATTTTCTTTAAACAGTTGTGAATGAATCTGAGACAGTAAGATGTTACCCTTACAAGTTTGCCAAAGTCAGAATAATTGTTATAATCTAATAGTGGCTCAACTTTATTTGTGGTTATCATGTTAAGCTTTACATTAATTTGTTCCGCTGTCCACATTGTTTCATCCTGAATCAATTCAGGTCCATGAAACCAATTTTTGTTTGATTTTAGTAATTTACAGGATAATCCTCTTGTAAGAAGGTCTGCAGGATTTTTTGTTGGAATGTATCTGAAGGTTATGTCCAAATTTTGTCTAGCTTCTTTAATGTCTCTTAATCTGTTACGGACAAAAATGTTTTTTGAGTTTAACTCATCAGAGTTGATCCCGCCAAGCAGATTTGACTGTCAAGCCAAATATATGTATTTGTGATGTTTAATCATGGTAGACTTCATGGAGAAATCCTGTTATTTTTACAGCTAGATAACCTGCAAGTAGTTCAAGCTGAGGAATAGTTTTCTTTTGTTTTAAGGGTGTTACTTTCCCCTTGGCATAGATCAAATGACTGCCATCCTCACCTACAAGGTAAGCGCAACAGCCATACACCTTTTCACTGGCATCGCCAAATACATGCAAGGTTTGAGGTGTATCTCTGTGTCCACAAACTCTCGGAATATTATGTTTTGTAGTTTATTGAGATCTTTAGCTAACCTTTTCCAGCTATCTTGTTGTTTATTGGTTATAGGATCATCCCAGTCTACTTTCTGTTTCCAAAATTCTTGTAAAAGAACCCTGGATCTGATAGTAGAAGGAAGGAGTAAACCCATAGGATCAAATATTTTTGAACTTTCGGATAAGATCTTTCTTTTTGTGTTAGCTGTTGTATTTAAGGTGTAGCCTTTTGTGCAGAGTGAGTCATAAACTTTAGAATCTGAGTTCAAATCCCAGATCATACCTAATGTTTTCATCCTGTTTGTTGGTTCTGTCAATCCTTTGTCTTCTGATTTTATTTTTTTATTTAGTCTCTCATTATTTGTGATCCACTCTCTTAATTCAAAATTACCTTCTTTCACTATTTTATCTGCTTTTATGTAAACTTCATTTAATTCTGACTCTGTTTTGGTTGATCCTACAAGGTTATCTACATAGAAGTGATCTTTCAAGAACTGAACAGTTAAATCATTTTCATCATACAAATTTAAGTGATGTTTGATGGTTAAAGCCAATAAAGTAGGACTTGCATTTGCTCCAAACAAAACCACATTAAATTTAAATGTTTTAAACCAGTGCTCTTCAACCTGGGCGGTACCGCCCACTAGTGGGCGAAGGATCTCATTAATCTAAAGGTAATTGCAATTAATTTTATTGTTTTATGCAGGGTATATAACTTTTAGTTTGAGTTTTTGCATTTTTAATTTTGGTGGGCGATACGGAGATTCAAAAGTTACAAAAGTGGGTGGTAAGCATAAAAAGGTTGTAGAGCACTGTTTTAAACCCTTTATTTAAGTCATATGGATCATTAAACCACAAGAATCTTAGTTGATCTTTGTCATAGTCATTTTTCAGATGAATTCTCAAAAAAGCTTTGCTTATATCACTTTGAACTGCATAGTCATCTAATGTAAATCTTAGAAGGATTTTCAAAAGGTCTGAAATAAGATTAGGCCCCTCTATGAGACAGTCATTCAAGTTATGCTTATTGCCATCTTTAAGACTACAGTTATACACAACTCTAAGTTTCGTTGTGGGTGCATCCTTTCTATAGACTCCTGTGTGAGTAAGATAATGGCAGTTGTCTTTTTTAAAGGGGTGATCTTTAACTTCCTCAATGAAGCCTTTTTCTAACTGGTCCTTGAAAACATCATCATGCATTTTAATTCTGTTGTCATTTTTTAATCTTTTCATCAAATTATAGAGATGACCTTAAGCTACCTTTAGATTATCATTTCATTTTGGACTATTGATCTTCCAGGGTAGTTCAATTGAATAATGGCCATTTTCGTACATGATTGTATTTTCAAAATTTTCAACCATTAATTGATTTTCGATCACCATCTTGCACCCCGACTGACTCTAATAGCCAGAGCTTTTGTACACCTTTATCTAATTCTTCAGTTGTTAATGATTTATTTAATATTTCAGTATTTATGTCATAATTTGAGTTGTGTAAGACCTTGTCATAATAGGGCGAGTTTGTTAGTCATATATTTTTATTTTTCATTGTTATTTTATATTTATCTGTGTCCCAGTGGAGCTCTACCCCAGTGAGTATCTAGAGCTATCCCATCTCCTATTCTGACTATGCCCTTTTGAATTAAGTGAATATAATCAGCTCCAATTAACATTTGAACATTATCTATTGTATCCTAATTTAAATTTTTATCTGCAATTTTATATTGCTTTTTAAGTTGTTGTATTACTTGTTTTAAATTTGGTATTTTAAATTTTTGTTGACCAACTTGTTCAATGATTACTGCTTCTATGTTTGTTGTTTTATTCTCTGTGGGTATATCCAGATCTAAATTGACTGTACTATATTTTTCTTTCTGTTCGTTTTCTTTGACAAATGATGCTATACACAATTCTTGTTCATTTTTATGAGTTTGTAGGCCTAATTGATTAACTAATGATTGATCTACAAATGTTTCCTATTAGACATCTTATAGGCGTTGTCCCACCTTTTTTATTTTTTAAATCTAAAGTTATTGTAGGTAGGAGTACACTAGAATTTTTATTGACATTATTTATTGATACATGTCCACTAAATGTTTTTTCATTTTTCTTTGTGTTTTGTTATTTGAATTTTTTAAATGAATCACAAAGACAAGAGACATGATTTAAACTTTCACAATTAACACATTTGAATCTTATTTTTGTTTTGCAGTCTTTGTTAGTATGTCCTGCAGCTGTGCATTTAGTACAAAGGTTTAACTGAGAACACCTGTTTATTCGGGATTCTAAGTCTACATATTTAGTACATCGTGTGCTATTGTGATCATCAGCTGGAACAAAATTTACACTTACGTACAAATTCTGTTGTAACATTAAAATTTTGTAGTGTAGGAGTTAGACCTATCACTTTTTGTTCTGATTTGTCTTTTTGTTGTTGTTGTGGCTTTGGTTTTGTTTGAATTTTCTTTGTTTAGTTTATTTGTAGATCAGTCTTTGTTTGGTTTATTTGTGAATCAATCTTTGTTTGTGAATTAATCTTTGAAGATTTATACATTGACAAAACATTTGGAAATTCATTCCTTATTTCACCAAGGGTAGGGTATGTATTTCCTGTTATTCTTTGGAAAATATCCCTAATTTGGGTAGGTAAACAATCAAATATTATGGCTTAGATAAACCATGCTGATTTCTCTAGATCTACTGTATGTCATTATTTTGTAGATAACCTAACATGCATTCAATTTCACAATATAAATTGTACAGATCCTGATGGTTATCCTTGGCTGGTTTTATATTTTTTAGTTTTATTGCTAAATTATTTACTATTTCTTTTTTATTTAGGAAATTTCTTTCTAGTAATTCGAGAGCTATTTTATGTGAGCTGCCTATTGCTGGTACGGCATCAACCAGTTTTAGGACTGGGCCCTTTAAATAATTAAGCAGATAACTGAATTTGTCAACATCAGATATATAATCTTTGTTGCCAATTAAACTATCAAACTTTTCCAGAAAAGACTGAAATTTTGTTCGATAACCCTCAAATATTGGTACTTGTAATGTTGGTAACTTGGCTTTTAGTTGTTTATTGTCATCATTAGAAATGGATACATTTCTGAAGGCCTCAATCAAACTTTCATTTGTAGCTTCTAAATTATTTGGTAGATTATCTAAAGTAGCATATAATTCATTTATGTGAGAATCTATTTCAAAAATATTCTGCTCTTGTTCACACAAAAGTGCTGTATATGTCTCTTCGCCAACATTTAACTCATCAGTTTCTGTAACAATTTCCTCGTCTATAATTATTATTTCCTGTTTAATTCTATTTAAACCACCCAAAATAGTATCATAATCCCTTTTATTTGGATTTTCTTTGCTATTAAAGCTAGTTAAAAGCCTGGTAATGACTCCCTTCCTTGCTGATCTCTTCCTTTTTAATGATTTAATCTTTGCCTCAATTGCTTCACATTCAGCCATATTTTGTTTTTCCAAAAATAAGTCCCCAAAATCCTAAAACCCTTTCAACTCTATAAATAAGCTTTATTTTATATTATGTATACAATACTTAAGCTTTATTTTGGTTAAATAGGCTAGGCTTCGGATTACCCTTATTCAAGAATTTTACCACATTTATGGCCAAATGATAAGTTTTGAAGTATTTGAATTATTTCTTATTTTTATTTTTAGTTAGGGCTTCGTAATTTATTATTATTTATATGTAGTAAATATTTGAAAAAGCCAAACATGGAATAAATTCTGTTCAGATGTCAAAATGTTTGATAAGACGTAATTTTTTCTCTTTTTGTTTTTGTTTTAATTGTTTTGTTATTTTATTCAAGGTTAAGGTTTTCACAGCAAATAACCTTTCCCTACACGGGCCACTATTTGAGATATGGAAAAAAATAGGTCCTGCTACAACCAGTGTAGCCTAAACACAACCTAGGCTACGTTGTTAAACAATTACAGCTGAAATGTCAGCTTATTTAACCTAAACTTAATAACCGAAGGGAAATTTATGAACTTCTTACCTTGAAATTATATATAAATTCAATTTCTTGACACCAATAATGAACTTTTTTATTCCGGCTTCTTTTCGTCTCTAGCCCCTCCCTGTCATTCTTGTTATTCTTCCTATCCCGATCTTTTTCTTTTTCTTCCCAAAACCATGTTGCCATTTCTAGCTATGGGATCTTTCTTCTTTTCATCCCATATTTGTTTCTTCGTTGGTGTCTTTTTAATTTTTCTCAGCAAGAGTTCAAGTTCTCCTTCTGATTTACTTTTATTGTTATTATTTTTGAATGCCAATGTGGCTTATCCAAGATTAGGTGGGTCTTCCATTTCGGTACTCCCAAATTTTCCACAACGTCACACTTGTACTGAATGGACCTATACTGTATCGATCGCCAATCTCGTGTATTTTGGACAACTTATAAAAGGCTATTTGCAATTCTCCTTTCTGCATCCTCTCCTTAACCAAACCATGTATGTTTTCATGTATGGTATGCGATATGTCGACGATGTCTTTTCGTTTTGGCTTCAAAATCACGACTGATTCATTTCTTACAAACTTCAATAGTCTTTCAACTTCCACCTCCATCACAAAATGGGAATCAATTCAAGAAATTAGAATGCACTTCATGGGTCTCCACATAAATTTATCCTTAGCTACCCCGAATCGTCGCCACAGTACTTTGTCCCACGCTTGCCAAATGAACAACAAAATCAACAAATATAGGATTGGTTCCTCGCCAGAGAATCTATCTACGATATCCTTAGTGCAAGCTAAATCATTTACGCCTTCACTCTTGATGAGTACTTTCATCATCCCTCGCAAATCACTATTCAAGATATGTCGGTGAAAATGGTTGAAGTTTATCCAGGCGACTTGTCCAGCTGGCTAGTACAGGTTAGGTTATCCGGACTTAAATTCGCTGCAACGGCAAGCGAAACTAACTAATTTCATATTTACATAAGCGAGTACTCTTAATAGTGCCATCAACTAGGGCGCTCTTTCATTGTATTAATTCTGCAGTCCTATTACTTTCGCAGAGTTGTTGAATCTTCTTTAATTAAACCTCGTTAATTAAACACTTTCCCATCCTTTTTCAACGCTTTGGACTCTGTCCAATCGATTGCATTTTTAAAAGTATTTTGTTTATTTTAAACAAAGCAGTTAAAAAAAACATTCCTCAAAAATTAGGTTTTAATTACTGTTTTACATTTCACCATCGTCATGGTCGGCTTTGTCAAGCATGTTTTACGTCATCCATTCTAAAAAATACGTTTTCTCCACCATTTTTCCTTTAAATATTTCTTACCCCCTAGCCGACACTTCCATTTTCACCTTTGCTGCTCCTGACATTTCTTCATCAGCTATTGAAGAAGGTCCTAAGTGGTGTTGCAAAAAAAAGTAGGAATTTTTTCCCCAGGATATACCAAACTTCGAAATACCTTAATTTTTTTATTACTTGACTTCCACCGGCATCTTCAACAGTTGCCAAACGATTTCTGACTTGATCAATATTTTTTCATAAATTAAGCTTATTCAAATTTATATTATGGTTCTCAGTAGAAGCCAGGTTCGTGTCGCATCCGCTGCGTTTGGAGTGGCGAAAAGACTTGTCGCTGCAATGCTCAAAGAATTTAAGTCAAATCGACGTCATTTGCCAATTGGTCAAGTCAAAAATGTTGGTCAAGTCCGAACTCGTTTGCCAACTGTTGAAGATGCCGGTGGAAGTCAAATAATAAAAAATTAAGGTATTTCGAAGTTTGGTATATCCTGGGGGGAAAAATTCTAATTCTTTTTGCAACACCCCTTACACACGAAAAAGTATCCGCAATGATTATTTTAAATCCGAGTAGAAACACCTTAATTTATATTCTACAAAAAAATAATCAAACATTTCAAGAGTACACTCTTGGTAGAAAGAAAGTAGATGAAACAGCTCATTTCTTGGCAAACATTGTAGTCTGAAGTAAGAAAATGAAAAAGTACTTCTTTAAGGGTAAACGGAACTTTCAAAACTTTCAAAAGTAACTTCGGATATTCAGAGATCGCTATGAACATATCATGAAATTTGTTTTATGAAACGTGTTATTACATCTCGAGATTATGATAATCCCCATTGAACATCAGAGTAACTACCATTTTCTTCTGATAAAGCTGAACTCTTCGCTCAAACTTTCGCTTACAACTCAACTCTGGACAATTCCGGTGTTGTTCCTTCATCTCCTCCCCCCTCCGACCTTATATGTCTGAAATTGAAAACTCTTCCAAAGATGTCTTTTCTGCCGTATTTGGGCTCAACTCTAGGAAGACGTACGATCCTGATGGTGTTCATCCTGCTGTTCTTAAGAACTGTGCTTCTGTGCTGACACCTTGCCAGGCAAACTCTTTTCTCTTTGTCTTTCATCTGGTACTTCTCCTTCCTGCTGGAAGTTTGTTTTCCTTCAGCCTGTCCCAAAGACAGGCGAACGGTCCATCGATTAAGAACATAAGCACGCTGGCCATACCCTGTAATACCGCACAAAGCAGAATTCATATAGACCTTTTTCACGTTCTATTGTGAAACACATCCTTCAGTTTTTAAAAGTTTTAAAGAGTTCTGACCAGCCCTTTTCCTATGCAAAGAAAGCACGAGTTGAAAGATTTCAAATTTGTAGCCTGTTTGTACGCGTCATGGTGGTGAAAGAGGTCTGTATTGAGTTTGCTTTTATGGTATTTCAACACTGCAGTAATAAAATCACTGAATATAATATAAATATACAGTTAAAGAATCCAGTGAATCACTAACATAATTGCTTTAATTTCATACCTTTCTGAAATTTTTGAATCTATCCTTAACAGAAAGATTCTTAAACACTTTTCTTCTCAAAATCTTCTTTCAGATCGTCAGTATGGGTTCCGCAAGGGACGCTCTACCGGCGATCTTCTTGCATATCTCTCTGACTCTTGGTCATCCTCCTTTCGGGATTTCGGTTAAACTTTTGCTCTTACGCTTGATATATCAAAAACTTTTGATAGAGTCTGGCACAAATCTTTAATTTCCAAACTGCCCTCTATCCTTCTATCTGTGCCTTCATCTCTAATTTCCTTTTTGGACGATCTATAACTGCAGTTGTAGATGGCCACTGTTCTTCTCCTAAAGCTATCAACATTGGTGTTCCTCAAGGTTCTGTCCTGTCACCCACTCTTTTCCTTTTATTTATTTATGATCTCTTAAGTCGCACTCCCTGTCCTATCCACTCCTTTGCCGATGATTCCACCCTTCACTTCTCCACCCGCTTCGCAAAGCGTCTCTCTCAACATAGTCAGGGGGCTTAATCCAAAAAATCACCCCGATTGTTCCCTTTGTTCCAAAAGTACCATGTTTTTACCAGGGGTAGATATGACCATAAGCATTCATTTTTTTGCGGGAGCCAACATGGGCTCTCCCTGTGGCGGCCATTATGGACGAATCCAAGATGGCCGCCATCTGGTCTGACATTGGGCGATAAAATAACAACCAATCATAGTAGAACAGCAAATAATGACACTTTTTGTATGTTTTTGAGTATAGAGAATCCAGTTCTGATATTTGTTTTTTAATTCAAGATATACGTCAGGTCGTATATATCCACATTTGATATTATTTTATAAGAAATGTACATTTTATGTCAATTGAATCATGATACATAATTATTGCACTTAGATTTGTGGTTGTAACAGCTATATTAACTTTTACATTGGATTTCTACTGACATTTTGTCCACTATTAATCTATTTTTTATTATTTTTGCAGGTGTTGGCATACCTGTATTCCTCTGAAGCAAGTCTATGCGGTGGTGGTCTTCTTCACATTCTAGTCTCTTCAGGCCTGCAGATATGAAGATCTCGTTAGTGTGTAGTTAGTAGTGTGTAGTAGAACATTAATACCTCAACATGTCTACTAACATAACTGGAATTAATTGGACACTGTGTTGCCTATGTCAGTCCAGCAAAGACGAGGCATTACAACAGCCAAAAGAACAGGGATATTCATCTCTTGAAAGAGATCTGAATGATTTTGTGCAGCTCAATGCTGTTCCATCTGGTATCAAGGTTAGTGAGCTCGATGATGGCTCAGGAATTGCAGCAACCCTCCAATCACATGCTGCAGTGTATCATAAAAGTTGTAGGAGTGCATGCAACAGTTACAGGGTAAAGCGGGCACGAGGAAAAGTGGCCACGCAAGATGAATGTGCAGCTGGGATAAGTCCGAAGAAACTCAGATCAAGTTACGGATCACCTCCAGAAACATTATTCTGCATCATATGTCTGGGTGAGGATCAGCATGATCTTCATAGAGCCTTAAGTGACAACATTGATCAAAATCTGAAGAATTGGGCAAAAACAACTAACAACTGGCATTTATATGGGCGCTTGACTGCAGGTTCTGATGCACATGCAATGGATGCATGTTATCATGTACAATGCTATTGGCGGCTTCGTGATGGAGCTCGTGCAGTTGAACGTCGATCTTCAAGTGAACCCAAGCCTCCCCCATTTGATCCCATGGTCATAGCACAGTTAGTGGCATTTGTGGATGACTCTCAGTCTGAGGTCCACAAGTTGTCTGACTTACGGGAAATGTACAAGATAATGATGTCAGATCTAGGACATCCCTGTTCTGGTAGAGAACCTCATGCAACAAGATTCAAAGACCATCTGCTTGAGCATCTTCCTGAGTGGGCTTCCTATGCACAGGGGAGAGATGTATTCATTAGCCACAAGGCAAAAGTGGGTGCTGTGCTAGAACAAAGCTATCATTCCTCACAAATCAATCAAGATGAAGCTGTGTTATTGATACGTGCTGCTATGGCACTACGAAAGCGAATCCTTCAGAAACAAGAGCCATTTAATGGTTCATTCTCTCCACAATGCCTGACGTCCCCCATAGAAGAAACACTGTTAGGTTTCATCAATGTTGTCCTCCAGGGTCCTAAAGGTAATATCGATAAACATAGTAGAGAGCAATCCAACAGTGATGCTGAACTGGGCACAAGGGCGAAGATTGCGTGCACACTGTGCCAACTGCTGATATTCAACACAGTAAAATATGCATCTTCATCAGACAGCACCCAAATCCGTCACAATAGGGATCGTGAAACGCCATTCCCACTTTACCATGGTATTAAACTGCATGGAGATGCCAGATTCAAGCACCAGATAGAGAATGCCCATCACCTTGGGCTCTCTGTCTCATATGACCGTGTGATGGAAGTCAAAACACAGGTAGCTCGTGCTGTTTGCAAGAGACACACTGAAGACGGTATTGTTCTACCCACAAATACAAGACTTTCAGTTTTCACTACACATGATGTAGACAATCTGGACAGCAACAAAACGGGAAATTTGTCACGTGGTGATTTTCATGGAACATGCATTACTGTGACCAATCACCTATCCAAAGAGAACTTGGGAATTCGTCGACCAGCAATCACACTTGATCCATCTGATACATCAAAACCCAAGTTGCCGGATAGTTATGTAATTGTTCCTCCCATCGAACTCAACACCCGTGACATTCTTGTGCCCAGAATCAACGAAGGTCAAGTTCGGCCGAACCACAGCCTGGTCAACGGTGCCAAAGTAAAAGATGATGCATGGATAGCACATGTTGGAAGAGTGCTGGAAAAGGGTGAGCTTGAAAAACGTGATGTGGTTACGTGGTCAGGCTTCAACTCTCAGCTCATGGATGATGCATCAATAAAGCCAAAGGCAGAGACTGGTATACTCCCCTTATTTCCTGATAAGGCAGCTTCTGCATCAATGATGAAGCACACGATGGAGATTGTGAAAACTACGACTGAGTTCATAAACCCTGGTCAAACCCCTGTCCTTGGGGCTGATCAGCCTCTCTTTGCCATATGCAAACAGTTACAGTGGGAGTTTCCTGACACACTGGGTGAGGATAAGTTTGTGATGCAGTTGGGAGCTTTACATATCGAGGATAAGTGTCAGCTGATGATGGGCAAGGTGCTACGAGGTTCCGGATGGGACACAGCTCTAGCTCAAGCAGATGTCCTCTCCTCTGGACGTGCCCAGTCAGCTCTCGATGATCACCACATAAAGCGTACACGATATGCTCATCAAGTGTCACTTGTTTCCCTCTCTCATTTGAAGCAAAATGCATACTTGCAATACACATCCAATGTGCTGGGGCCTTGTGAGTCATATGAGATGTGGTGTGCAAGGAAATCTGCAAATGTTCACATGTTCAAATATTGGTCACTAGTGATTGAGCTTGAGCTATTGATGTGTCGATTTGTGCGCTCATTAAGAGAGGGTGACTTCCCTCTCTATGTCCAGGTGTGTGATGAACTATGTCCATGGTTCTTTGTGCTGGACCACACTAACTATGCCCGCTGGTTGCCGATTCATGTCAGAGATATGGTTGGTCTTGCTGAAAGCCATCCACAGGTGTACGCAGAGTACCTCAAAGGGAACTTTACAGTCCAAAAGTCTGCTCGTACATTCAGCCTCATCGCGAAAGATCAATCTCATGAGCAGATGAACAAAGTACTGCAGGGCTGTGGTGGAGCATCTGACCTCTATGACAAAACAGAAGCATTAGCATTGTACATGTTGGCAGGTCCTGAATGTGTCAGAATGATAGAAGAGTTTGAGAATGCTCAGAAACTTACAGAAGGACCAACTGGCCACCACGAAACAGCACCTGGGCTACAGTCTAGGTTTTTGAAGGATGTCAAGTCATTCACAAAGGTGGTGTCTGAACTGGGCAACCCCTTCCTGGCCACAAATCAGGAGCTTGTAGCCCTTGACACACACGATGTTATGGAGAATGAAGTAGCAGCATCACTGTCACAGATACAGGAAGTTGGCCAAGCCCTTCATGAGGAGTATGTAAAGACTAGGCTGGACAAAGGGACAGTTCCTATATCAAACACTATAAAGAAAAACAATGTGTACACATTCAGCAATCGGCCAGACCCACGCAAGAAGAGTAGCAAAGTGGGGGTACAGAAGCAAAACACAGTGCTCATTACTCAGCTATTCCTGTCTCTACAATCACGTCCAGATGCGGATATGACAGAATTTTTCACATACGAGAATCAGCGAGCCCCCTTCACTCTCAGACCGAGGTTCACTCAGAGCTGGAAATAAATCAGACATTCTTGCATGTGTCAATGCACCAACTGGATCTGCCAATCCTGCTAAACAAGTGACAGTTCAGTTGTATGACATGGCCGCCATCGTCCACATTGTGCGTCCAAGTAGAGCATCAACATTTGCTGAATATGTATCTCTACACATCATACCTTTCATTAAAGCACAGATGACTGACACAGTTGAGCGCGTCGATGCCGTGTGGGATACCTATCCTGAAGACAGTCTGAAATCACTTGCACAGCAGCGGCGTGGTTCAGGAGCACGTACTCGACTTGATCCAGATAGTGATGGTACCACACCCATTCCCAAACGAGACTGGCAGTCATATTTGAAAAATGTGGAAAACAAGAAGGAACTGTTCGTCTTTATCAGTAAACAGCTGATCAAGATTGACATGGGTGGAAAACTCCTCCTCAGCACTGAATTAGAAACTGTGCTCTCCAATAAAGCATTTGATATATCAGGGCTCCAACCATGCAACCACACAGAGGCAGATACGCGGATCATTCTGCATCTTGCTCACGCATCATCTCAGGGTCACAAGAAAGCATTCATCCGCACTGTTGACAGTGACATAGTCGTTCTTGCCATTGCTTTCTTTCAACAGCTTGACCTAACAGAACTCTGGATTGGTTTTGGTAGTGGCAAATATTACCGAGACATCCCAGTGCACAGCATTCAATCACAGCTTGGTCCATCAAAGTCGCTGGCTCTACCTCTGTTCCATGCACTAACAGGCTGCGACACTACGTCTCAGTTTCTTGGATGTGGGAAGAAGACAGCATGGACTGCATGGAATAATACACCAAACTTAACTGAAACCATGATCAAATTGACTGAAGACCCCGAGTCCTTCAGTCTAGTATCTCCTGAAATGACACACATTGAGAGGTTTGTTGTGCTCATGTACAGTAAAACATGTGGACAAGCATCTGTAAACGTAGCCAGGCACCATCTGTTTTCTAGTGGCAGTCGATCATTGGACAGCATACCACCTACCCAAGCTGCCCTCTTCCAGCATATCAAGAGGTCATTGTTGCAGGCAAGTTTTGTGTGGAAGCAGTCAACCACATGCCATCAGACACTCCCTGCTTTTGATAAATGGGGATGGGAATATGACAAGCGCAGCAACCAATGGCTCCCTTTCTGGACAACTCTCGCTGATGCCAGTAAGGCATGTGCTCTTCTCCTTCATTGCGGATGCACTAAAGCCTGCAGAGGGAATTGCAAATGCAGTAGTGCTGGAATTCGATGTACGACACTCTGCAAGTGTGAGGGTGGCTGCCTGAACAATGACGACTATTAATCAGTGAACAGCCATCTATTGGATAGACATTATCATGAGATGCAGTACTGTGAGTAAAAGGAATAAAGAAGATTGTACTTGCGTATATACTAAAGTTTAATAGCAAAAGATGTTGATGCTGACTCTTATTTTTTATCAAGTTAACTATGTAACCTGTACTAGTATTGGTACTCAAGTGGATGTCATTTTGGACAGCGGCCATTTTGATTTGGCCAATATGGCCGCCACAGTGGGAGCCCAGCTTCGCTCCCGCAAACATTCAAATTAGTATGGTCATAGCTACCTGTGGTCCAAAAATGGCACTTTTGGAATGATTTGAACAATTATATGATTAAGCCCCCTGACTAACACTCACTCCACGATTCGCTTCATAATAATAATGATTGGGGTTGTTTAACCTCCTTTGCAACATCTAAGGTCATATGACGGAGGGAACATACAGCTTTACGTGGGATCCGAACCACGGGTCGCTACATAATCTGGACACGAGGACGGTCTCCCATCCAACTACTACCCAGACCCAATGTCGCTTAACTTCGCTGATCAACGGGAAGCGGTGTTACGCCATTTGCTTAGCAAGGCTGTGGTACACCTGACCACTGATCTTTCTGCCATCCCTGATTGGGGTAGAAAAAAACCTTGTGGCTTTCAATGCCTCAAATCTCAGTTTCTTCATCTGTCTCTACTCGTCACAGTCTTCCACACGACTATCCCCTTACCTTCAATAACACAATTCAATCCTTCCTATTCTCTTAACATTCTTGGCGTTTCCTTTTCTCGTAATCTTTCCTGGAAAGATCACATATACTCTCTTTCCAAAATAGCAAAATAGCTTCTTGGAGGTTGGTTGTGTTATACCGCCTCCGCAGTTTCTTCACCCTCAACTCAGTTGCAGTCTCTGTCCATGGGTCTTGTTCGCCGTGTATGGAGTATGCTTCTCATGTGTGGGGTGGTTCAACCCAACAGCTTACTTGATCGGGTGGAATCAAAGGCTTCTCGTCTCATCAATTCCCAGCCTCTTACTGACTGTCTTCAGTCTCTCTTTCTCCGCCGCAATGTTGCCTCACTCTCTCTTTACTATCGTTATTATAACGGACATTGCTCTTCTGAACTCTCTAACTGCATGCCTCCTCCTTTAAGGAGAGCACGCAGCACCAGACTTTCTATATTTTCTCATTCCTTTTCTGTCCAACTCTCTAACGTAAGAGTTAATCGGTATTTTCAATCTTTCATCTATTCAACTGGTGAACTCTGGAACAATCTTCCTCAATCCATCTTTCCTCCTGTCTATGACCTCCCACTTTTCAAGCGCAGTGTGTAAACATCTCAAAATCCCCCGGCTTGATTTTGACTCTCTTCCTCTATGGGCATTCTACCTTGGCCTCTCCTTCCTACATAAAAAAAAAATTATAAAATACATTTGCGCAAATGGCGTCTCATGACGTCATGATACCATACGAAGAAATCGTTTTCATCGTCTTTCGCATCATCAGATTGGTCAGTTCACCAAATTTAATGACATTGTGCCTGACCCTTTCACCACGGATGATACTTCTGAATGAATACTCAAAATGACTCTTGAAACACCTTCTACCTTGTATGTAAAGTACATTTAGGCCTGTTTCAATATTCACAGTTTTAGACGTAGTAGATGATTTTCATAGTTCTGAGCAAAAAGTGTTTCAAATATAGGTTTCCATAGACCGTTTGAATAAACTCTGAAGGTCGAGAAATAATATTCACACAATGAAGGATAATGAAAGACAGACGCAGGTTCAGCTTTGTTTTAATAACAAAAATAATCATCCAAATAAATTATATTTTTATTTCAATTAATAAATAATTCACTTTGTTTAATAAATGTTCCTGAAAATATGGTTATTATTATTATTGATATAAATATGAAGTTGTAAATTACGCATTTTCATTAACAAATAAGTTTAACATTATGGTGTATTTTAATTCTTTTTAATATGGCACAGGCGAACGGTCCATCGATTAAGAACATAAGCACGCTGACCATACCCTAGAGTACCGCACAAAGCAGAATTCATATAGACCTTTTTCACGTTCTATTGTGAAACACATCCTTCAGTTTTTAAACGTTTTAAAGAGTTCTAACCAGCCCTTTTCCTATGCAAAGAAAGCACGAGTTGAAAGATTTCAAATTTGTAGCCTGTTTGTACGCGTCATGGTGGTGAAAGAGGTCTGTATTGAGTTTGCTTTTATGATATTTCAACACTGCAGTAATAAAATCACTGAATACAATATAAATATACAGTTAAACAATCCAGTGAATCAGTAAAATAAAATAATAATAATATATATATATATATATATAATTATATATTGAACCCTAATTTTAAGCTTAAATTACTGATACAGATAATGTTTACAGGACTCTATGCGTAGAAGACAACACATTTATACTGTACGTGTGTCGTATTGTAAGCTCTTCATGATTCCCGCAATCAGCAAAAAATATTTTAAGAAGGGGAAATTTGAAAGGCGAGGTATAGAAACGTTTCTATGCAATAAAGTATCGCATCTAAGATTTATCTCCTCGCCTAAATCACACTTTCTCAAAGATTCACAGACACCTTCCACGTGGCGAGGAAACATTCCACTTAATATAGTCACTTTTAATAAACAAATTGTTAGTTATAGGGACCTCTAGTATGCATCTCGTGAACAGAGAATTTCATCGACACTAAGGACCTAACTTAACTTAACTTAACTTAACTTAACCTAACCCTAAAAAAACAGAAACTTGTTGATAAAATGTTACGTCGAGAAAATGATGTTATCCCGAGTTAAAGCTGATGTATAAGCAAGTTTCAAACTTTAATATATACGAAGGTCATATTGGGTCATTGGTACATAATGGAAGGCTTATTAATTCAACTTTCTATTCACTTTTTAATGCGTACATTTACATACAGTGAAGCAAATTAAGTGTGATTTAGTATTTCGTGTTGAAAGAGACCAATTACTTCTTAGTTTTTAATTGGCCTCTTATCTACAGTATATACAGATGAATTACTCATAGGATTGTTTTATTAATTAAAAAATAAAGTGTGCTTCATATATACACAACATGGTAATTAATGAGGAGTATTTCATATTTATTTCCTTATATAGTTGGACTAATTGGCTTGTTACGTGGGAAAAGTACAACACAATTAACGAGACGAATCATAACCAGTTTAATGCTGAACATTTACAGTATATGGTACAGATTGTTCGATAATAGAAATAACTCAATGTTTACTAAAAAAATGGACGTGGAGACTGTAATTACACTGATTATATTGTCAGCGTCTGTCCAAATACATTTATATGGAAAACAGTAACCAGAGTACATTTTAAGCAAAATGAATTACACCTTTTAACAAAATGAAAATGAAAAGCATGTCCTTCATGGAAGTTGGTAATACAGTCAATCTAGAAAAGCTGCCCGCCCCTACCATCAAAAAAATTCTTTTTACTCTTCCTCATCGACAAATCCGCAGCACTAATTAACTAAAATGAGTAATAAATAGATCAAATTAATAATAATAATAATAATGTATGGGGTTGTTTAACCAGCGACAAAGGTCATGTGACAGAGTGGGCCTACAGCTTTACGTGGGATCCGAGCCATCTGGGGGTCGCTACATCGTCTAAACGCGGAGGACGGTCACCCATTTATTTTTGGAACAGACCGAACGTCTCTTAACCTCGCTGATCAAACGAGTAAATAAATAAATATAAGCAAGAGACAAACTGTTCGAGGTTTGCTTGACAATATAATATATTGTCAAGCAAATCCCATATTATGTAGCGTTAAATATAAAGTAAATTCGTGAATCAGTGACGCAGCAGCATTACTGATTTTCAAGAAGGCACGAAGAGAAAAAGTAAAAAGATATTCGCTGAAAGTGATGTACAGTAATTCACGAAAATTCCAGAGCTAATTAAATTACACAAATATTCAAATATCATGAATTAAGTACATCCCAAAAACTGGTAATAAAAAAAGACAATCTTCCAGCTTAACGTCTAAATTATTATTTGGATATCGAATCCACCCGTTCATGTGTTAAAGATATTAAAATTAGTTGGTTTTAAAAATGGGAGATTTAACGCTAATGCTAGAGATAAAATTTGCTTTTCATTTACTGAAAGTTGTAGTTGAGAGACCAAAAACTTGGAAGTCCGACAATAAGGTCCTTCAACCGTACACATACGTTAAAATTACACTAATTTAATAGTTTTCGGAATACACAATAAACAATCTGATCCCTACATTTACATTTAAGAATGTTTGGTTATATGCAAGGTATCTTCAGTTTTCAAAAAAATTTTTTTGCACATTTATGACACATTACAAAAGCTTTCACAATATGAAATAATTAGAATGTTGCCTTTCCAAAAGAAGGTATTTTCTTTTAAAGTTTACGGCTCCAACAATGGCGACGTAAATGTTATAATTCCAACTTTCGATAGGGATCAGTTGGGTATAAATTGGAAGTCAGACGTAGTTGGTTTAGCTCCCTATTATGAACAGTTCTAAAGTTTTAAACTTTTTCAACATCTTAAGTTTTTAAAATAAAGAAAATCTAAAATGTCACCACTAAGTAATTTTTATAATTCAAAGCCAAACAAAGTTTGGTTAATATTAAGTTTCGGAGACACCAGATTTCGGTGATCCGCCTATTTCATCCATCGGACTAATCAGGGTGGGTCTTTTGCTGTCATTTTTGGTTGATTAGTTGTTTCCCACGTGAACAACGTTAGGCCAGTCAGAATCCTTGTAAAAATTTTGACTTTGTCAAAAAACTAGTGTCCTTAATATTTAATATTTACCCAAATTCGTAACCCATTAATAAACAAACGACAATGAAATCTTAAGAAACTTATTCTAATATAATTCCATTATTATATCCCAACCTGACAAAAACGTAGCAATATTCCTTCCAAACAAAATAGACCATAGTGAACTCAAAGTTAATGACATTTTATCAGATGCAAGCAAATCTTACAAAGCAAGTGTAAAATTCTTGATACGTTCACTACGATCAGAGAATAAAATAATAAGCATTTCAACAAACTTCATGACACGATGACCAAAGAACTTTACGATAATTTGTATTTATCAGTCTCACCACCATGCAGGAATCCTGTATTTTCTCTCCAAATACATAACAAAATATCCAAATTCCACCCATTCTTTCTTTCAACTTTCAGAACTCATGACACTAGCTAGTGTAAACAAATTTAGCAGTTCTTTTTCTGAATGACCTTGTCACAACTCAATATACAGTTCAAAATTTATATGAATTTACCAAGGTAATTCTTTCATTTCATAATGATAACCACTTAATTACAAATAGTTTTAACATAGAATCTGTATATACACATACCAGTAAACAAAGCCTTAGAAATTTGTGTTAATTTAATATACAACACTGACAAAAACATTTTAAATTTAAATGTACAACAATTTCATAATCTTTTAACTCTAGCAGTTTCAGACACATTTTATTTTTAATAACCAACGGTGCCGACAAACTCTGGCAATGGAACATTCCCCCCCCCTCTCCCCCGCCAACACACACTCAGTGCAACGTTGGCAAACATTTTTTATAGTTATCCTTAACAAATATGGTTAGAAGAACGCTTCCCATAGTTCAACCAACGACTTTCTATAAGGTATGTAGATTATATCATTATTATTTACAGAGAGGAACCAGTCCACTTCATCCTCAATTATTTAAACAGTAAACACAGCATCCACTTCACCGTAGAAGTAGTCAACAACTCCTACTCTTAGATATAAAAGTTACCCGACAAAATAACCAATTTCGCACCTTCTTATACTATAAACCCACTCATACAAAACTATGAACAAATTATTTGAGTGGTATTCTTTCTTTTACAAATTTTGTCAACAAATTATGATCTTTCGGGACTTTCACTTAAGTTCATCATCTTTTTCATAAAACAATAAAATATTTGAGAAACATTTTGTTAAATATAATTACCCAAAACATTTAATTTACAAAACATGAACTTTAAACAAAATATACCAGCCCATAAATCTTGAACAAAGAACCAACAAGAGATGCAATATTTCTGATTTTCACAAAATCTGAAATATTGTTCTTACCAGCAGCCATGGTCCCAAATCCGGATAAGGTAAAAAAAAAAAAACCTACAAAATTTTAGGGTGGATCGATTTTACATTTGTTTCGATTTCCATATTCTAATAGAGACAAAAACTTGCGCATGCATGAGAAAATAGCCTCTGCAAAATCTTAGCTTAATAGGTAATCATCTTCTGCCCCCGGCAGAGCGATGAAAATCATATTTTAGTAGTGAAAAACGTATTTTTAAACCCTAGCCTAGAGTCATAAAATTTTGCGTGTGTGTTATTTCATGCCTAAGCAACGATATAAATGCTATGGGAAATATATAAATGCATTATTTAAGACAAAGAGCCGATCTGAAAATATGTATATTATACATATTTTCAGATCGGCTCTTTGTCTTAAATAATGCATTTATATATTTCCCATAGCATTTATATCGTTGCTTAGGCATGAAATAACACACACGCAAAATTTTATGACTCTAGGCTAGGGTTTAAAAATACGTTTTTCACTACTAAAATATGATTTTCATCGCTCTGCCGGGGGCAGAAGATGATTACCTATTAAGCTAAGATTTTGCAGAGGCTATTTTCTCATGCATGCGCAAGTTTTTGTCTCTATTAGAATATGGAAATCGAAACAAATGTAAAATCGATCCACCCTACATCCGCCCTTTACATATTTACTTGTAGTAGTTGTTCAGCGAATTATATCGGCAGTTCAAGCTGCCATTTCGAACCTTGAGTGAATGAACACAACGGTATCTCTACCAGAACATCCCAAGCACTCAATGAACCCTCCAAATCCTCAATTAGAAAACATGATTACTCACATCACCCCTCTGTCCCATCCTCTTTGAAAATTATAGAACGCAATAAATAATAAATAACAATAGTGATTCGTACACTGGAATCATTACTTATATAAAAGATCAAACTAAGTCAGTGCGAAAAATGAGGAAGGGTGCAGTGACAAGACCTAGGGTCGGTACGAAAGTAATGCCGCTTATTTTTTAGTTCGTAAATACAATAAGAGGCATTACTTTCGTACCGCCCCTCGTATTTGGTTTAACCAAGTTCTTCTTTTAAATAGAACAAGTTTTTTTCCGGCTGGTGGCGTTACTGCTCGTACATCAGTTGAACGAAGGACGTAAAACTGAGCAACCAACCAACAGGACCAAACCTATCCTCGACGATAACAGATCTTCCTTCGTTCCACAACAGGTTTCATTCATATACAGTAGCCTATATATTAATAATCACACTATAAACAACACTCACACCGTATCCATAATTTCAGATATGTAGAAATCAACTAGTAAAGAAACAAAAGTAAAGTTAGTAACAGCTACGACAATCCATGCAGGCATTCAATGCAAGCTAATTGTTTTACTTTGTTTTATTTTATTTCATAATCCACTTTCGTATCTTATTTTGGAAATAATTTTAGACTGTATTCAATATATTAAGAGCTCTATACCATTTTTTATAAAGGTATACCATTGAAGTGGTAAGATGGCTTACCGAAACGTTTGGTTTTAATAAACATGTTCAGAGCATCAGTTCTTCCATCACTACATTTACCAAGAAAGAAGCCCCTAATTGAAGTTATACTGTATATAGTGCATTTTATTTTAGATCATATGGTAAGGCATATTTTTAAAATTTTGTACGGGCACAATAACTTCCATTCAAGTAACCTCTGATAATAAAATCTTGTACTGGGTGATCCAGATAAATGGGACCCATAAAAAAAGCCAAATATTCTTAATATTTAATTCCTTTCATAAAAACTATATATCATTCGAAAGAGTAGAGTTACAAGTTTATTATGAAATATTTATTTTTTTAAAATGACTCCTTTCAAATGTGCTCCATTAGTTGCCAAGCATTCCAGTGTTCTCGCTTGTAAGTTCTACATCACTTTTGCAAGAGTGTGCGGTGGTATGGCCTGTATCTCATTTGTGATGGCGGCCTTCAATTCTTGCAAGGTCGTTGGGTTATTTCTGTAGACCCTACTCTTTAAATATCCCCAGAGATAATAATCTAAGGGAGAAAAATCCGGAGACCTTGCGGGCCATTCAACGTCTCCAAATCTTGAGATTAACTCGCCTGGAAACGTTTGACGCAAAACTGCCATGCAGTTCCTCGTGGTATGGCAGGTAGCTCCGTCTCGTTGGAACCAGTGGTTTTCTAGACAAAGATCTCTTAATTTAGGAATAAGGAAATCGGTCAACATTTTTTCGTAGCGATCACCATTTACAGTGACCGTGTTTCCGGTGGAATCCTCGAAAAAGTACGGCCCTATGATCTGAGATGCAGTAAGACCACACCAAACAGTTACACGCTGACTATGCAACGGGACTTCGGTAATATTCAATGGATTTTCTGTTGCCCAGAAACGACAATTTTGTTTGTTTACAGTTCCATTCAAGTGAAAATGGGCTTCGTCTGACATAATCAAAGTTGCTAGAAAATTGGTGGTGTCATTTACCTTCTGTTGGATCCATTGACAGAATTGTCGTCTTCGTGCGAAATCTCCATCGTTTAGTTGTTGCACTGTTTGAATTTTATATGGAAAGAGCATTAAATGTTGCTTGAATATACGGTGTGTTGTTGTTCCATATCCAACTCCTAACAGCTGAGAAGCACGTCTGATGCTTATGTTAGGATTATCCTGTACAATTTCATGAGTTCTGTTAATGATCTCGTCTATCCTTGCTGTGCGCACTCTTCCAGTTGGTTTTCTTTTTCCAATGCTGCCAGTTAGGGAAAAATTTCTGACACGCCGACGGATTACTTTCTTAGAAGGTGATTTTGACATCTGAAAATTTGTCTTGAAAGATCTTTGAGCTGAAACTACACTTCTTCCATGCTCATAATATTGCTCAGTTATGAAACGCAGCTGTTCCACAGTCCATGCAGTCATCTTGAAGGGTTAGTTTTAACTAACACTTTTATTTTGTTTTGTATCTTATCTTGTCTTGTATTGTCAAAACCTATACAATCCTGTACAAACTTGTAACTATCCTCTTTCGAATGATGCTTATGATTTTATAAAAGGACTTATACTTTAAGAGTTACAGGGGTTTCTTTTGGGTCCCATTTCTCTGGATCACCCTTTATAATGAAGCGTTTGGAAGAAAATGAAAACCGACTACTTATCCCTTTTAAGCATATTCAACAACCACTAATCGACACTGGTTTTTTACTTGTGTTCAAAGAAATGCCCCATCGTTTACTAACTAATTCATGGAGAAATTTAACAGCTTTTCAGTTTTCGTTGTGAAAACAGAGAAAATCCGATCCATAAACGCACGTATTTTGATACAAGATGCGATAATGTAAGTTTCAATTTATGGAAATCTTTTGAAACAGGAGTTATAGAAATCATGATGAATTTATTTGTTTATCTAAGAGTATAGGGACCCTTTTTTAAAGCATATTTGTTATGAAAACGTTTATATGTGAGCTTCAAGAACTATTTCTAAGATATGACATTTTGGTAAAAAATATCCTGATATACACTTGCCAAGAGTACGAGAAGAAACTCAGCCAAATGGTTACAAGGGCAAAACAGGCATACAGCACATGATCAGCAATAACATTCCCACATGTGTTTATTTAACTCTCTCTCTCTCTCTCTCTCTCTCTCTCTCTCTCTCTCTCTCTCTCTCTCTCATAGCATTTGAAAATGTTCGAATGATTCTGTAAATAAATTTTTTTTTTTTAGAACAAGAAATCGGAAAGCAAACATACTAATACATTTTCTTTTACAATCAATACATGTTGCACAATGCCATTGTTGTATGAAGATTAAATGCATGTTTACAATGTTTACAAAAATTTTATTTCCTGTAATATAATATATATATTATATATATATATATATATATATATATATATATACGAGGAGAAATCACGTATAAAGAGTATAGAAAATGAAAATTCCCGGTCCAAAATTTTTATTGAGCTGTAAAGATAAATAAAGGTCAATGGGTACCCACCTCACCTGGTGTAAACACGACTCCGCCGAGTGTCAAAATATGGCGCGGTAGTGCGCAAACCCTAGCACCTCAACGCTACTTCCCGAGACAGGACCATTCAAACACCTCAAGCTGGTTTTACTGGAACAAATTTGACCTTGAGAATGACATGACGTCATCAGTGACGTTACGAGGGTAACCCTCATACGAGGTTTTTTTTTTATAATAAGATTTTTTAATTTTATTCTAAATTTTTGGAATATATTAATTTGCTGATTTAGTTGACTTTCATTAAACCCTCTGTTTATACTCTCATAACGGAAGGTTGAGTGGCATCAACAACAGTGTCAAGTGAACCTACAGTATCTGCTGACATTGGTAAAACAGCCAAGTTGCACGCCCACGTGGAAAAGAGTTATTGAGACTGCCACTAAAACGAGAAGAGCAAGGGAAAATTTATGGTAAAATAGCTCACGGTAAAATTTGGTTGTGGGACGACGCGGGAATTAGCTTCATTTGTTTTATATTTAAGTTTAGTATTTTGAAAGAAATTAATGAAAATTTTGAAGTTCATTTTGCTCAAAAGTCCAAAGTCATAAATTTTATTTATAATAAAGAAACTATCAGTTTCCTCGCAAATTGAATTTTATCGTGCGTTAACGGAACAATAATAAAGTTTAGTGAATATGATGCTCGCAAAATGTTATAAGTTTTTCTAAATTTTTCAAAAGAAATTTTTCTGAAACGAAATTAGAAACAGAAAATTCTGGTCCCGAGACAGATTGTGGTAAAATTCCAGAATCCAGACGCTGTTTGGAGATAGTCCATAATTATTAAACCTAATTAACTTAACCTAGAGTAACTTAACCTAGCCTAACCTAAATAATTAACATATTACTAAGCTAGTATGAACTTAGTCTCTGTACTGCGTTTGGATTCTGGAATTTCGTCTAGATTGTGATGGGAATTTGGCCTAGTTTTTAATTTCAATTTTCAAAAATAAAATTAGGGTTCCATACGAATAACAATTAAGTCGGGCTCAAATTCGAAACAAATCTCAAATTCACATGTCGAAGTCCATACACATTCTTTACGAGCCTAAACCTCACATTTGATGCTTGGAAACGATTAACAACTTTGATCTAAAATTCACAAACGTTCTAATTTAGAAACAGTCTAAATCGAAGCACAATTCATAAAAAGGATTTAGGTCGAAGTTCAAACCCAATCGAAGCTTAAACCTCGACGTCAGATCTTCACTTCAATAGTCACCGACCAGCTATCCAGCTCCAACTGGATACCCTCATACGTAGGGGCAAATGTATATAGATGGAGTTGGAGTCTTTCATCTAACTCCTGGGAGCAGCCATAAAGGCTGTGTCTTCCGGATGAGCTTTCGACCGAAACTTGTATAAATTTTCTTGGGTGTTTCGTTCTAGTTGACTGATTGTTCCGTTTTATGTATAGTTCACTTTAAAACTAATTCAGAACTACTGACGCAAGTTGCCTGCTGTGTTAAAATAAGTAAGTTCGATTAATGTATATTCTAGAGTACTTCCACCAATACTAAATTAAATATTTTTGCAATTACCTCCGAAAAGAAGTACTTCATGATTAATTTGAAGAATAACGGTCGACTAAATAAAACATTAACTCTCCCATTACAATTATAACCTTTATTTTATCAATAGGTTTTCTTTCTCTCTTCCTTTCTTAGTTGATGGGATTTCACATTTATGCATATCTTAAAAATGGGGTTAATACTGCTTGGAAATTGCCCTTACTATGGTACCCGAAGAGATGGTACTCAGGCTAAGGATGAAAATATGATGGTAAAGGGAAGAACAAAACCTAAAAAAAATAGATAAACGAATAATATACAGTAATAATTAACTCGAGCAATGTATACTTTCGGTGCAGGTAAAGAAGCTATTGCAGGAAATGGTGTGGCTAAGATGAGGAAGGGAATGGGAGGTGGTGTAAGTTACCGATATGCGGTCTCTATACATCTGCACACAGACTTTTATTAATTGGCGCTAGAGCCTCTGGCAACTAGGCCTAAGGCCTGCTTAAGTCCTCTCTATACAGCGAAAGAGTCGCACTAAATACAGACCGTACGGGATAAGGGATCGATGAAAAGGGCTGATAAAAATCAATTAGTTAAATGAACTAATAAAGTTAAAAGAAAGGAATAAAGTCGAAACAAGAAAATAATAATGAGGGTTATTCTCATAATATCATTGAACTATTACCGATTATTTTATTTTTATGGTCAGATTTGCTTCCAGTAAAACCAATCATACCATTTCCCACGAGCTGACTAAAAATGACTTAGAGGAAATCTGCCCCCACCCCCCCATACCCCTAAAATTGTTTTTGGATGTCCTCGTCACGCACCAAATTTTAATTTCGTTTATTGGTTTTTAACTGATGTAGGACAAAATTTAAATACATTTCACTGTAAAATTAAACGACTACATAAACACAACGAGAGTATTCATGGTTGCATTTAAGACTTAAATAAAGTTGTTATGGACATTTTAACTGTAAAGAAGGGTTTTGGTTCATCTTGGTTTATCCAGTTTACAAAAGAAAAATGTGACATAAAACACGTTCGATTTCTTTTGGGTCAAAAAACGTTTTTACCTTATGAAAATTTAGGTTCAAAATTACCATCTTTTGAGGGTAATAAATTTGCTCTTCCATGATTATATTGTGTGTATGTGAATGATACTTCAATGTATTTCAGTCTTTCAAGGAGTTTACTCAATTTTTAATGCGTAACTAGCATAAAGAACAGTTCTACATTAATAAATTACAGGCCTAAAACTCTATATTTTCATATTATAATACTCATTTAATTGTCAAGGCAAATTTAAATATTAAATTGACTGCTGAATAATTGTATAACACTTAGATACTTCTTAGATCAGGTCAGTGTTAAATCAAAATCACATCCATGTGGTGTGAGTTCATTTTACTACATATCTAATCATAGATATCTGACCTGATTTAAGTTCTGGTTATCAAATGAAAAGCAGAAATTAGAGTTACCATTCTCCAATGATGACTTAATTTTGTCAAAGCATAAAGGAACTAATGTTTGCCACTGTGATCTCCTTGTCTCTCTCAAACTCAGGAAATAACACTAATGCTAATGAAGTTTCCATATCGATGGTGTTATTCAAAATCCTCGTACGTACCAAAACCCTAATTTTAAAATAAGAAAACCTGAATAATGTCTGATTTCATAAACGTTTATGAAATTTTGAAACCTAATCGTTATACGGGAAACAAAAATGAAGTCATTTTATTGTACAACAAGAACTAAAAAAAAAGAAAAGGTCCGAAATATCATTACATACGCCCCCCCCCACAATTCCCAATAGTAGATCACATTTTGCCTTCAATTAATAAAAAATTTAGAAAGATGTGCATAGAATACAATTATTTCTATATTGTTGAAGGGACGAGATATGTAAAAATAAACAGTTACAAAGCTTTAAGATTTTATAAAATGAATTATATATGAATTATGTATAAAAGATATATGAAAATAAACTAAATTATTTTCTATGTAAATATGTATGCTCTTTATACTCAGAAGTCATTACAGAACAAAATCAGAAACGATTTTGAACAGTATATTTAAGCTGAAAAAATGTTTTTTGCCTTTGTTCTGTGATGATTTATCAAAGTCATTACAGAGCAAACACAAAAAACATTTTTTCACCTTAAGTTTATTGTTCAAAATCGATGACAATAATAATAATAATAATAAAGGATTTGACATTTAATTTCCAATATTCTGAATAGTTTTTTATTTTCAGTACTGAGTTTCTTAATAATAACTCTAGATAAGAATTTGCAGTATGCTAAGAATACTGTCTTCATTTTTTCTTCTGCTGACGCTCTTCGTTCATATACTTTGAACATCTTCAGAGCTTTATACATAATTTTAAAGTAAAATAGGTTATATATATATTTCTTGATTGTAGGTTTGATACAATTTCAAATTAATTTAAGAATATTCGAAAGTTCATTAAATTTTATATTAATTTTCGGTTTTTTCATTTTAATGTAAAAGGCTTCGGCAATTTTTAGTTTTTGTACGTTATGTGATGAGTATAAGATTTGAAAGTTTTGTGAGATATTTTTTAAATTTAATATTTTATGATCTAATCTGTAACGTTCGTTAATTTTACTTGGACGATATTTATGTTGGTATGCCCTCTCTTTAATGTGGCTTGTGGTGTAACCAATGTAAGTCGACGTACAGTCAACTACAGGACATGTAAATTGATACACCACATGATGTTGCTTATCAGGGTTTTTGTTACGTGTGGAAAAATGACTTGATAACTTTTGTTTTTATAGTATATGTTAACATTGATAGTTTTTTCTTTATCCATTGGTTTTATGTGTCTCTTTAATATATTGTTTAGACATTTTTCTTCATGTTTTAGTCTTGTTGGGTTTCTTATTTCGAAGTAAAATTTTATACCTTTATTTTTATTTTTATTTTCATCAGCTTCCTTATTTTTGCTATATAAATTTGTTAGAGTTCGGTTTATGATATTATCGATTAAAAATAGCCGAAAATCACTGTTTATTAGATTTTGCTTTATTCTCTCAATTTCATGATTAAATAGTTGCCAACTTGAGCATATATTGAAAGCTCTGTGCACGAGTGTTTTAATTATTGATAGTTTATATTTTTCTGGTGAGTATGAATTATAATTTAAATACGTTCCTTTGTCTGTTGGTTTAACATGTACACCAGTCGTTAAACATCCATTTTGACCAATGAATATATTAATGTCGAGAAAAGAGAGAGTGTATTATTCAAGGCAGGTTCAAATGTGAATTTTAATTTACTTAGTTCATTTCCAAAAGCTGTTTTAATCATTTCGTTCGTCTCCAAACGCGCGTTGTTCCATTTCAGAGATTTATACGTACTGCTAAAACACACCCTCCTTTTAAGCGCTCCAACCAACTACTGACTGATGGTAGCAGATTTTGCTTCAGACTGCAGACGTCAGGGGGCAGGAAGACTCACATATGTAAACGGTTATTTCTTATTTGCAATCATTTGTCCGTAGCAATAAAATTATCGATACTTTTCGATCACTCCTCGTATGAAACAATTACTTATTTTGTGTTGTACAAAAACTCTGTTTAGATTCTGTGATGAAACCTACATACAGATAGATGGTGTTGCTATGGGCACACCATTAGGACCTAACTTCGCAGACTTTTATATGTCAAACTTAGAAAATAAAATAATGAAAGGAAACAACTTCTACAACCCAAAACTGTATATGAGATATGTCGACAATACCTTGACACTATTTAAAAACAATAACCACATTCATTTATTTATTCAAAGACTTCATGTCTTTTCTCGACAGTCAAAATGGTCAAAATGGATGTTTAACGACTGGTGTACATGTTAAACCAACAGACAAAGGAACGTATTTAAATTATAATTCATACTCACCAGAAAAATATAAACTATCAATAATTAAAACACTTGTGCACAGAGCTTTCAATATATGCTCAAGTTGGCAACTATTTAGTCAAGAAATTGAGAGAATAAAGCAAAATCTAATAAACAGTGATTTTCCGCTATTTTTAATCGATAATATCATAAACCGAACTCTAACAAATTTATATAACAAAAATAAGGAAGCTGATGAAAATAAAAATAAAAATACAGGTATAAAATTTTACTTCGAAATAAGAAACCCAACAAGACTAAAACATGAAGAAAAATGTCTAAACAATATATTAAAGAGACACATAAAACCAATGGATAAAGAAAAAACTATTAATGTTAACATATATTATAAAAACAAAAAGTTATCGTCATTTTTCGACACGTAACAAAAACCCTGATAAGCAACATCATGTGGTGTACCAATTTACACGTCCTGTAGTTGACTGTACGTCGACTTACATTGGTTACACCACAAACCACATTAAAGAGAGGGCATACCAACATAAATATCGTCCAAATAAAATTAACGAACGTTACAGATTAGATCATAAAATATTAAATTAAAAAAAATATCTCGCAAAACTTTTAAATCTTCTACTCATCACATAACGTACAAAAACTAAAAATTGCCGAAGCCTTTTACATTAAAATGAAAAAACCGAAAATTAATATAAAATTTAATTAACTTTCGAATATTCTTAAATTAATTTGAAATTGTATCAAACCTACAATCAAGAAATATATATATAACCTATTTTACTTTAAAATTATGTATAAAGCTCTGAAGATGTTCAAAGTATATGAACGAAGAGCGTCAGCAGAAGAAAAAATGAAGACAGTATTCTTAGCATACTGCAAATTCTTATCTAGACTTATTATTAAGAAACTCAGTACTGAAAATAAAAAAACTATTCAGAATATTGGAAATTAAATGTAAATCCTTTATAATAATAATAATAATATCTGGGTTAGTTTAATTTCATTCGTAATGGCAAACGTCATGTTACGGAGGGGACCTACAGCTTTAGGTAAGAGATGAACCATCTAAAGGTAACTACATCATCCGAACGCGGAGAACTGTCACTCATTCAACTACCGAAAAAATACCAAACGTCGCTGAACGTCGATGATCGAACGAGAAGCGATGTGCAACGGGAATACGATGCAACCCATACATGAAGATATCAAATACCGTTTGCAAACATATGAATAGACTTCGCTTATTATGATGCCTCGCGATTACAGTATGAAAAGAGTAAAATTTAATGCAGCACTTAAAGTCTACTGAATGTATAGAAGATCAGTTTATTCTGGCTAACGTCAGACGATTTTAGTCTTCTATTTTAGAAAATACCACTATGCAGTAAAGGATTAATGTCAATTCAGAGGAAGATAAAACTCATAACTTTAAAAATTAGTTGAATTAGTTTCGCTACAAAAGTAACCCTTAAGGTACAACTGTTTTTCACAAACTGTATCTTTTTCGTATTCATTATTTAGTACATAGTAATAATAATTAAACTGTGAACAGTCTATTAGAGCCTACGGGTAAAGTTCCGTATGAGAAAACTTTTAAACCACTTGGTTTCCTGTTAAAAGTTAAAATAAGTTAAGGAAAGTGTCCTCTCAAAATTAGGTTCCAAACTGGGGACCGCATAGACACTAACTGGGAACTTACTGGATCTCTTTTTGACCCTATATATACCAAAAAAGAGAACCTATCCGGTCAATATTAGTGACCGTTTATTACTGATAACGTTAAAATTACAATATAGTGATGAAAGAGTTTATTATGTACCTTCGACTGTAAAGCAATTCTGAACAAGTTTCCACGCGTGGTTTATGGCTAAAATAAACACATTTCGGGAAATAGGACAAGGAATTGAAAAACCCTTAAAATATATTTTAAAATTTTTTATGGGTGAACTCCTCTTTCAATTTTAAAAGTTAACAGTAATGTGTACATGCTGTCATTGTGTTACTCTTTGCATTTACTTTAAGATGCATTTAGAATATTTTGTGTTAACTCAATTAATAATCAAGATTAATAGGGTTAAAATTAATAAAGGCAACATGTAAAGTTCTCCCAAAACAAGGGAACCATAAAACCAATTTGTCTACGTTATATATATATATATATATATATATATATATATATATATATATATATATATATATATATATATATATATATTATATATATACACAAAGTTTTCTTTATAATTTAAAAAGAAAATTTGTTGTATTTCATGATCTATATACGTAAGTGTTTTACAATGATACCAATTGGCTTTTGTATGTGATTTTAACTATACAATGCAACAGTCTGGAAAGTATCCTTTTATGTAACCAAAATATTTCATTGAAGAAATATGCACAAGCTCTTATTTTAAGTGGTTCGCAAATGTTACATCAAGGATTCAATGGTATTATAAAAAGGTTTTGTAGTAAAGAAGTAAGAATGTTGGAAAGTATATTATCCGCCAAGTGCACGATGCCCCTGAAAAGAAAAAGAAAATTATTTATGCAATAATAATAATAATAATAATAATAATAATAATAGTAATAATTTAAAAGACTATTTTTTATTGTAGACTCTCACTAATATATTTTGCTGTTTTTAAAACTGTTTAACTTTCATTATTTTTTTTTGCCAAGGGAATAATTGAAAGCAAAGAGGGAAAGTCTGCTACATGCCGTTGTAGGGACATGGCATGTAACAGACTTTCCCTTTTTGCCCTTCAATTAGCCAATGTGAGTCAACCATTTTAGCTCCGATAGAAATAATAGTATGATCGAAAAAGAGCAATCGAATGCGTAGTACAGCAAAGTGCGATAGCGTTCGTGTCAAAATTTAACTTATCTGTCAAAAGTTTCTTTTATATCGCTTCATTTGTGTCAAAATATAACTTTCGATTGCACTCATCTACCTGCAAGTTCAACTAATTTAACTTAGCTTAACTTAAACCTAGTATAGAAGTAAAAAGATGTTAAATTTGTTTTACGCAAACCCTATAGCCAGTAGAAATGGATACACCTCATAAAAACAAAAAAGGAGTTAATTCACCTAAGTTGCACCAAATAAACTTAAGTCCATTAAGTAGTTAAAATTACTATACTATACCTCGGTAGTTTTGATTTTTTTTATGCAGGAAGGAGGGTCCAAGGGCGAATGCCCGCAAAAGCGCTTCCCCCATAGAAAAAGAAAAGAGCCAAAATCAAGGTTCATGGTTTTGAGGAAGCGTGTTCCAGAGTTCACCAGTTGAGTGGGTGAAAGACTGAAAATACGACTAATCATTGCGTTAGAGAGTTGGATAGAAAAGGAATAGTGATAATAAAGAGAGAGTGAAGCAACATTGCAGCGAAAAAAGAAGGCGTGAAGACAGTCAATACCAGACGGAGAAATGACGAGACGAAATGCCTTTGATCCCACCCGGTCAAGTACGGCTGTGTAGGTTGAACCACCCCACACATGAGAAGCGTACCCCCATACAGGGGCGGAGAAGACCCCTATACAGAGAAAGAGCGACTGAACAGGGGTGAACAAACGAACTGCGGGGCCGGTATAAGCACACCTAACTTCTCATAAGCTGTTTTGAAAAGAGAGTATATGTGATCTTTCCAGGAAAGATCACGAGAAAAGGAAACGCCAAAAATGTGAAGAGAAGAGGAAGGATTGAGTTGTGTATTGTTGAAGGTAAGAGGACAGTCGTGTGGAAGATTGTGACGAGTAGACATATGAAGGAACTGAGATTTGAGGCATTGAAAGCCACAAGGTTTTTTCTACCCCAATCAGGGATGGTAGAAAGATCAGAGGTCAGGTGTACCACAGCCTTCCTAAGCGAATAGCGAATCGTGGAGTGACTCTTGAGAGAGACGCTTTGCGAAGCGGGTGAAGTGAAGAGTGGAATCATCGGCAAAGGAGTGGATAGGACAGGGAGTGCGACTTAAGAGATCATAAATAAATGAAAGGAAAAGAGTGGGTGACAGGACGAAACCCTGAGGAACACCACTGTTAATAGCTTTAGGAGAAGAATAGTGGCCATCTACAACCGCGGTTGTAGATTGGCCAGAAAAGAAAGCAGAGAGGAGGGCACAGATAGAAGGATAGACACCAAAGAGGGCAGGTTGGTAATTTAGGGCTTGTGCCAAACGATCACAAGCTTTTGATATGTCTGACGCAATAGCAAAAGTTTCTTCGAAACCCCGAAAGGAGAATGACCAGGAAGATTGCCAGTAGAGCGTCCCTTGCGAAACCCATACTGACGATCTGAAAGAAGATTGTGATAAGAGTGGTGTTTAAGGATAGATTTAAAAACTTTAGAAAGATAAGAAATCAAAGCAATTGGACGATAGTTGGAGGGTAGAGAGTAGTAGTATGACCGCAAAATGAGAGAGTGCAATTGCAATGCAATGTTGATCATTGTCGCAAGGTGCCAACCCCCTTCTCCCTTGTTGGAAGGTGGAATCCCCCCAGCTGCCACAAGCTGGGGGAATCCCACCCAAACAGGAGGAGAGGAGGTTGATCTCCCCCCAAAGGGGTGACCTAAACCCTAACTTTGGGGGATAAGTTGGGATGTCCTCACCCCCAAAGGGGTATATCTAACCTGAGAGAGAGAGGAGAGAGGAGAGAGAAGACAGTATCCTTCACCTAGGAGACCCAGGTGCATAATGAAAGTTCTTGACAGCATCAGCTGGCTTAGAAGTGTCTTTCAGCCAGTTGGCATATCAGCCAGTGCCCGCCAGGCATATCAGCCAGTTGGCACAGTGTATATATATTAACTTTTGAGCAACCATTTGTTCTAAAAGCGCAGACACAGTTCCCGACTATATATATATATATATATATATATATATATATATGATGAATAAAACCACGAAGGAAAGGAAACACAGAATGGTGCTCAAGCGCTTTCGTCTAATGACATCCTCAGGAACACTGAAGTATATAGAGTTACAGCCTATATATAGGTTACGAAAAAAAAAAATATATATATATGTACACAATAAACAAAGAAATAAAAAAAATTAAAGGATTGTGGGAAGAACATACAAATTTGTAAAGAAAAACTACCGATTTTAACACTTTGCCCGAATCCAACACAAGATCGAATGAATTGTTTCCAACCAATGTTATAGTTAATTAAGAAAAATAATAAATTGAAAAATAAAAATAAAACTTGTAAGAGGAGCATACAAATTTATACTGGAAATCTGCCCAGGTTTTAGCACTCTGCCCTTCTTGTCTAAGTCCGATATATATAAAAATAATAAAAGTTATTAGAGAAGCATACAGGTTTACCAAAGGTTTAGCATTCTACCCTTCTTGTCTAAATCCGTTCTGAACGAATTCAAAACAACGGGATCGAGTTGAAAAAGACTTTTGCTTATGTTGAAGTTATTTGTAAGTTGGATAATGGTAGACTCAAGAATATTTCTATTAACAATGTTGCTAGAGTGAAACAAAACTGAAGCATTATTCCAATCAATACAGTGGGATAACTCTGACAAATGGACAAAAATGGCACTGGACGACTGTCCCGTTCTAAGTGGAATACTGATGCTGTTTTACACGTGTGTGAAAATCCTTTCCCGTCTGACCTATGAACCTTATCTTACCTTATGTTGTTTCGTGCGTTGGTCTCTCTTCACACGGAGGTCAAGCTGGTGGCCCCGCCTCTAGGAATCACATTGTTTACAACCAATTTTATAGATAATGCCTGAATTATTGGTAGGGCTATTTGTTACTATAATATTTTTCACAATATTGTTATATGAAAATACTTCATTAATATCCAAAAGTTTAAGTACCGTTGATTTTTTCCAATTCGGCATCGATGTATTCCGGACTGGCGATCCTAAGGGCGCGGAGAAACATTGAAGAAAAAATGGCCTTCTTAGTGGGGGTGTCATGACACCCCCACTAAGAAGGGCAGAGTGCTAAAACTTGGGCAGATTTCCAGTATAAATTTGTATGCTCCTCTTACAAGTTTTATTTTTATTTTTCAATTTATTATTTTTTTTAATTAACTATAACATTGCTTGGGAACAATTCATTTGATCTTGTGTTAGATTCGGGCAAAGTGCTAAAATCGGTAGTTTTTCCTTACAAATTTGTATGCTCCTCCCACAATCCTTTAATTTTTTTTATTTCTCCGTTTATTGTATGTATATATACTTTTTTGTAACCTATATATAGGCTGTAACTCTTTATGTACTTCAGTGTTCCTGAGGATGTCATCAAACGAAACCGCTTGAGCACCATTCTGTTTCCTTTCCTTCGTGGTTTTATTCATCATAAGTATTTTTCACCTGTTACTTTCGTGAAATAATTTTCATATATATATATATATATATATATATATATATATACACGCTCATAGATTCCCTATTATTACACACACACACACACACACACACACCGACTATATACACACACACACTCATAGATCCCTATTATTACACACACACACATCTGTCCTCTGTATATACATTATTTATCATTATTAAGAATTATTTTATTTAAAATAAAATGGCATCAGCTATTTAATACAATATATATGTATCCAAAGCAGTCCATTTAATAATATTTAATGAAAATGAAAATGAAATGAAAATGAAAAGGTTTATTGGCAGACTATAGTCCATATGACAACTATTACACAGGTCAACAAAAAACTTTTTTTTTCGTTGCCAAGGAAATTCGTACGAATTTAGGGTATTTTGGGGCTGCTGAATTCCAAAATGAAAGTAGTTTTTCCGATTTGGCTCTAGTTCTTGAGATAATGAATACCCTCAATTAATAGGAAACGTAACCATAACGCGTGCATATGGGAAACTACCGGAACATTCTAGATGGTGAGACCGAATAAAATGCCATTATGTATTTTATGTGTTTACTTTTGTATGATTTGAGACAATTTGAATGCGATTTGTAAGTAGGCTCCGCCTGAACATTAAATTTTTTGCATTTTTACGTGTTTCAATGGGGTACCAATTATCTCATAAATTAGAGCCAATCTAGCAAAACCGATGTCATTCGGAATCAGCACCACAAAGTTACCCCAAAATCACTCTAATATGATTGGCAATAAAATGAGTGTTGACCAGTGTTATTAATACAATGACAGTTCATATACTAAGGATATAAATATATACAATTGATTAGAAATAATACTGTAATGTCGAAGTTAAGTGGAGCTACAGACAGACTAGTGCAGTAGCTTAGACCCTGATTTTTGAAGTAAGTGGACATTCTGGACAAAAGCACCAAACTTGGCTCAAATGTTGTTCAGGACCTTAGCTACCAATTTTTCCCCAGAACCAAGACGCACAACCCTATCTTGGCTGACATTTTGGAAATCCAAGATGGCTGCCAGCTAGAAATTAACAAACTATTGTGAGGAGTAATTGTAAATAAATAGTCCCTAAACCTACATATTTCGATGCCAGGATTGCTATAAAATAATCAGAATTACCCTTAAATGTTTATTTAATGTAAAATATTTAATAATATAACTATATAATATGTGCTTTTCTGTTTTGCAGGTGATTTGTGAACATGGATTGGAGCAAATGCATGGTTTGTCAAGAGAGCAAAGGTGAGACTCTTAAATGTCCACTCAATGCTGTGAGTGGTAAAAAAACTGAAGCATATGCAACATTTATGGAGAATGTCAACGCATTCAAGAATCTTGGAAGACTACCAGTTCCTCTTCTTTTCAATGAAGAGGTGACTGTTGAAGATCTGGTTCAGAATAAAGCTGTGTGGCACAAGTCATGCCATGTTAAATTTAGTAAAGAAAAGCTTGAAAGGGCTACAAAAAAGAGAGAAAGGGCGGATGAAGGTGAAACCAGTTCATCTACGGGGAAGCGGGTTCAGCGGCATCCTATGGACAAAGCAACTTGTGTGTTTTGTCAACAAACACATGGGCATCTTCACGAATTCAGTACATTTGGCGCTGACGTCAATTTACGAATGATGGCTACAGAACTCAGTGACACAGAACTAATGTCTAGAATAGGAGGTGGTGATCTCATGGCCATTGAAGCCAAGTATCATCTGCAATGCTTGACATTTTATCGGAACCGTTACCGCTCACTTTTGAGACAAAAACAGAGCAAGGAAGAAGGCTATGAAGAAAACTTGATGAAAGCAAAGGCAATAGTTGAGGTCGTTAATCATGTAGAAAATTGCGTGGAAGAAGGAATCTTTCAAATGAAGTTTTCTGTGCTATTTGATCTGTATCAAAAAAGACTTCGGGACTTAGGTATTAATAAGGAAATGAACAGAGGACGATTCAGAGAGAAGATTCTGGAGTATTTCCCATATGCCCAGGAAGTGAGTGATGGCAAGAACAAAATCTTAGTTTTTCAGCAGGGAATTCAGGAAATGCTCAGAGAGACAAATAGACAGAATTTTGAAGGAGATACTATGATTCTTGCAAAAGCTGCTAGAATCATACGCAAGGAAATCGTCAACTTTACTGGATTCAAGTTTGCAGGTGCCTTTCCATCTGGTTGTCAACAGGAATCGGTACCTACAACCTTGAAAACCCTTATATCTATGATCACAAATGGTGCTGACGTGAAGGACCAAACACCAGAAGACTCCCCTGCAACTCTCACTGTCTCGCAACTTATCCTTTTTAATTTTAGGAACAAGCATACATCATCATCTAAGGTTCGCCATTCTTTGGAAAGAGAACCACCATTGCCTCTGTATCTTGGTCTGAAAATTCATACTGAAATTCGGTCAAAATCATTAATTACACAACTATATGAATTGGGTCTCAGTGTGAGTTATGACCGAATTCTTCAAGTCGAAAGCCAACTTGCAACAGCAGTGTGCCAGAACTTCAAGACCAAAGGAGTGGTTGTACCAGCTCAGTTTCGTCATGGACCATTTATTGTTGGGGCACTTGACAATCTGGATTACAACCCATCTAGTACAACTGCCGTTGGATCATTTCATGGTACAGGGATTAGTCTGTTTCAGTTCCCAACTGTCTCAAACTGTGGAACCAAACAAGGTGATCTTGTGCTACCTTCTCTAGGTTCAAAGGACTTGGAGTTACTCATGTCCTACTCAATTGTACCAGCTGTTGCAATGGACAAAACCAAGGTAGAAGTCCTGAAGTTGTCTAATGTGTCTGACCCTATTGAGGGACACTACCATGAAGCATGTTTCCAGGAAAAGGAGTGGATGAAAGAAGCGTTCAGGATCTTGGAGAAAGACACGATAGGGAAGGGTGATGTTATATCATGGTCAGCATACCACGCTACAAGGCAAGAACAAGATGAAGATCAAATGAAAACCCTTTCCTACCTCCTTCCCTTATTCCATGAAAAGGCCGCTACTCCAGCGATGATCAAGCATGGAATGAATGTTGTTCGGTCTGCTACTGAATTCCTTAACCCCGGGCAAATACCAGTTGTTGCATTCGATGCACCCCTATATGCCCTTGGTAAATTCATTCAGTGGAAGTGGCCAGACACCCACGGAGAAGACAAGGTCATCGTCATGTTTGGAGGTCTACATACAGAGATGGCCATGTGGAGAACGTATGGAGATTATCTAGAGGGATCTGGGTGGACAAATGCCTTGACACAAGCAGGCATTGCTTCGGCAGGAACTGTTGACTCATTTCTTAAAGCCTCTCATCTTACAAGAACCAGACATGCTCACCAGGTAACAGCTTTGACATTGGCAAAGCTGCAGCATGAAGCCTTTATGGAAACTGTTGGTCCCTATGATGACAAGACAAAGGAAGAGTGGAAGAAGAAGATGGTTCAGGTCAGTCCAACATTCCAATACTGGGAGACAATTCTTCAGATGGAGATAGACGGCCTCATATTCATACGATCACATCGTGCAGGAGACTTTCCATTGTATGTAGAAAGCTTGAAGAAAGTAGTTCCCTGGTTCTTTGCTCTTGACCACCAGAATTACGCACGTTGGCTTCCACTCCACATCCGGGACATGAAGAATCTCCCTCAGCCAGTTATGAATGAGTTTTCACGAAATGGACACTGGGTAGTACACAAGACCAAGAAGAGATTCTCAGCCATGCCTTTAGACCAAGCGCATGAACAAAACAATGAGAAAGTCAAAGGTTCAGGAGGCGCGGTGGGTCTGACTGAGAATCCAGTGGCATTCAAGAAGTGGATGGTAGCAGGGCCAGAACAAGCCAGATTGATTACTGAATATGAAGACGAAAACCTTCCAGAAACTGAAGACAACAACTTCCACCACGAAGAAGGACTATCTACACAGAGAAGATTCAAGGATCATGTTTCTAATCTCGTTGAAGTCTTCCGTGATATGGGAAATCCATTTTGTGATAATGGGAATGAGTTACTGGCCTTAGACACAAGGAATGTCATGGATGAATCTGTGGTCCATACAGTGAGAACTATAAAGGATTTGGGTAAGGAGCAATATAGCCGATACTACAAAGAAGTTGTCACAGATTGTACAAGGTCAATTCATACACCGATCAAGAAGAACTCGCTTGCCCTCTTCAGATGTCCTCGGCCGAAATCTCAGGTACGGAATGTTGGGGGAATCCAACTACTGAAGAACGATGTTGCTCTATTCTCTCATCTGTATATTGTTATGCAACATCGGCATAGTGACATGGATGCATTCTTCCAACACGAGAATCACCCCTTTCCTTCTTCCCTATCTGATGGTGGGAAATTGCGGTTTGGGAAAAAGTCTGACCTACTGAAAATCATTACATTTGAAAACAAGGACAACCCTCCAGATCCTTTTGATGTGAAACTTCTTGATGGAGCTGCCATCGTCCATTTGCTGTCTACTGCAGGTGTTACCAACTTTGAAGAGTATGCAGATCGTGTATTCGTCCCTTATCTCATCAAACAGTTAGAAACTTGCCAGCGAATTGACATCGTCTGGGATACCTACACTGCAAGCACCTTAAAAGAGACTACCAGAGAAAAACGGGGAAAAGGAATCAGAAGAAAGGTTGAAGGAAAAACCAAATTACCCCTAAATTGGCATGACTTCCTTCGAGACTCTAGAAACAAGCAAGAACTGTTCGCTTTCCTATCAGACAAGGTTGCTGCAATGGAAGTTCCTAACAACAAAGAAGTTGTTATTACATCAGGACCTGAAGTCATCATCAATGGGGCCGACCGCACAATGCCAAGATGCGACCATGAGGAGGCAGACACTAGACTGTTCATTCATCTTCAAGATGCAATAAAGGAAGGGCACATTAACTGCATGATCAGAACTGTAGACACGGATGTTATTGTCATTCTAATAGGAAAATTCCATCACTTGACGTCCATAAGATCTGAAGTAAATATTTGGGTTGGTTTTGGCACTGGGAAAAACTTCACTTACCATCATATTAACACAATCTGTGCCTCTTTGGGTGAAGAGAGATGCACATCCCTACCACTGTTTCACTGCTTCACGGGATGTGATACAACATCATCCTTTTACGGAAGGGGCAAGAATACGGCATGGGCAGCATGGCACCATTACCCTGAGGTAACACAAGCATTCACATTCATGGCACGAAATCCATTTGCAGATGTTGACGCCGAAACTCCCCACTTCAAGCTTCTTGAACGGTACACAGTTGTCCTCTATGACAACACCAGTGACATTGAACGTGTAGATGAGGCAAGAAAGGTCATGTTCTGTCAGAAGGGAAAAGCTATGGAGACTATCCCACCAACTCAGGATGCTCTTCTCCAACACACCAGGAGGGTCACATACCAGGGAGGAATATGGTCGACCTGTGAGAGAAGTGAACAGAATCTTCCAACTCCTGAAGGATGGGGATGGACCTTTAGCGAAGAGTCCCAGTCATGGACACCAGTTTGGACCACAAGACCAGTAGCATCTAAAGCTTGCAGCGAATTGGTCAAATGCGGCTGCAAGAGCAAGAGTGGATGTGGCACCAGGTGTGCTTGCAAGAAGGCCAGGTGGAAGTGTACAGAACTGTGTAGCTGCAACTGTGCAGTTTAACATATAGCGTCGAGCGGGGTGAGTTGGGACAGTTCGGGACAGGGGGTGAGTTGGGACAGTAGGCATTGCAATGCTAAATGCCAAGATATTTCCATTTTATGGTGCCCATTTAATAGCCCTGCCCTTACTCTACAAATGTTGTTAATACAAGTTTTCTATAGAACCACGAATAATGCATGAAAATTGTGCAAATATGAAAGGGTAGCATTTTGACCTTTGTAGAATTTCATTTTTTAAAATGCACATATTTTGCCAATTTTCCTCTCCCACATTCAGTTATAGAGCTAAAGGTCTACTTTTTGGTGGGTGAAATCTTCAATTGTTATAGTTTCGTTGATTTTTCTTAAACATGGTTTTCTTGAACATGGTTTTTGTGTTAAAATATTCACGATTTTCACTGTATATGTTGTACGAAGTGTGATTTCTGCAGTAAACATACTTCTGATCAGCTTAAAAGTTGTTTTATTGATCTGATCATGCCAAAAAACATATAGTTTGATGCCAAACATGCCAAGGGAATTCTCTATTGAAACTTATATCAGAAATTCCATTTTGTCTATGGCGGCCATCTTGAAATCCAATATGGCGGCCAAGTAATGGTCTCTGAAGGTGGTTCCGGGGATATTTTTAATTGTTGGTCCAAAATATACAAGTAGGGAAAGTTTGGTGCTTTTGTCCGTTTTGCACACTTCAACTTGTTTAGCTGCCCTACTAGACGTTTTCATACCAAGAAGTCCATAGCTTAGAGGATAAATGGCAGGACTCATGGATAGCTTGGATGATCGGGTTGGTTGATTTTTTAATTCTTTGCATTAGACTGTATTGAGCACGTCTTGTTACCTCCGGGTAATTTAATATTTTACTCGACGAATTTTGAAGTTGTACTTTTCGAAGATGAAAACAAAGCTAATGAAAATTAGCCCGAATTATTTGTTTGCGTTCTTATATTTTTTCAATTATTCTTAACAAATTTAACATTTATGTTAAATTCGAAAACAAACATTGAATTGAATAACCGTTATTAATAATAAATACATTCGTTTTACAATGACTTGAATAATTCTCAACTATTTATTTTATTTAATTTGCTCCCTTTAGAATATTATATTGCGATCGTTCGGTCGCTAATAATTAAAATTTAATCATCCCCATACCTGCCTTATGGCCAAGCTTTTGCCGATACCTGATATTTACCTCTTCGCTCATAAAAGATTTTTCCTTAAAAGGTACAGCTAAGGTTTACAACTTCGTTAATGACCTGGAAATCATCTTTGGTTGTTTTGAGCTTATAGCGGATAACCCCCCAAAAGGTCATTATGAAGCCCACACCTGCCTAAGTTTCAGACTGCGAGAGAAACAAACAATCCCCTGATGAGAGGTCGGCAAATTTCTAATTTCTGGCCATAAACACCTTTATGTTATTGTTTTTTACAGTATTATTTCAAATGAAATATTAAATCTTCAAATAACTTTACTAAAAATGCATTATTAATAAAGTATAATTTTGCATTTAAGAAAAACAACATTCAGAATTTCTACTTTTCAAAAAGTTGCTTTTTCTCTATGTTTCAAACCCAATTTTCTACATAAACTTAAATGTACCATTTAAATATTGTATAAATGAGTAGAATTTACGATGTAATTTATATAACGGCCTTTTGGAGTGTATCGGCGCCAGGTTGACGGATGGGGACAGGTAAATTTCGAATAATTAATCGAATGATTTCGAATAATTAAGCTTAATATCCATACCAGTCTTACGTGCAAGCATTTCGCCAGCCACCGGGTATTTGTCTTCCATTTCAAAAGTAAAAACGCAAATCAGAGATTCGATGCGTTAGAGGCTAAACGGGATGAACACATGGCCGGGAATTTTTGACTCCCTAATTCTGAACAGTTAGCTCATCTCTCAAAAAAAAAAATGCCTTCGCAAATGTTTTGGTCTAAACTGAAGTAAATCCCCACCTATTCCTACCCCTTAACCGATCTGTTACCCCAAATTTTTATTTTCCAAACAGAACTTTTCTCGCTCTCTCTTACTGCTCCGCTCCCTACCTGTATTGAAGGATAACAGATAAATTTTGAGTCGGCCATCGCTAATACCATTCGGGGAAACTAATCCGAAACACCTGACCCCACTTTTGGGCATCTACGCGTACCCAAACATAACCGCGTACATTAATATTTTTATATAATTTAAATGTTAAGCCAGATTATTTTCATTTTCATATAAATTCTCACTCATATTTTGATGTTTATTTAAATATTTATTTTTTGAAGTTGTATTTTTTCGAAGATGAAAACGAAGCTAATGAAAATTGGCCCGAATTATTTTGTTTGCAATCAAGTTCTTATATTTTTTCCAATTATTCTTAACAAATTTAACATTTATGATAAATTCGAATTCCCACCGTTATCAAGGCACTAGTTATTCTCGACGTCATCGCGGTTAAATATGTTTTCTTTCTTAAACGCTCCCTCTCTAACTATTTCTGTCTGTCTGTCTGTCTGTCTCTCATTTCTCTGTTCCATTTCTGAAAATTTTCTAATTTATACAAAGTGAAATATAAAATTTTCAAATATACTCAAAATGCAATCTCAATAAAGTATAGTTTTGGATTTAAGGAAAACGATATTCAGAATTTAATTTTTAAGAAAGTTACTTTTCTCTATGTTTTAATCCGAATTTTCTACATAATCATAAATGTATCCTTAAAATAATGTTAAAATTTATAGTCTTACCGATTTAATTTATATCATAAATCAGTGGTCTAAGAAACATAGCAGTTGTTAATTTATTTCCATTACGTGTATATATCTATAATATATATACTGAACGGCAGAAAAATGGGCCCACTTGGAATATCGCGAAAAACAAAATAGTCGGCAAGCTTCTGTTCATAAAAGTTTTAAAATTCGAAAATATAGTCTATAAGACAACCAAATAACGAGACAAAACGTCAGCTGCGAACACACTAGCTGTAACGAATTTTCGACTTCTTTTAAGAATTCGACAGTCTGACATTCAGTTGCTCTTAGACTGCTAGTGCCACTTTTTTCTTCCACTAGTGGGAGTAGGCATTTGCGTTTAGTAACAGATTGACTGCTAATTCTTTTCGGTTTCAGAACTGGACATTTACAATGGATTTGAGTGCCGTGAACGTCGCAATAGTCGTCGCCCTAACTGAAGATGGTCGAAGCCAGCACTAAGTCGCCGATGCGCTAGAAATTCCAAGAACAACGGTTCGACGTGTCTATCAACGTTATGTGAAGACAGGAGAGTACACTCGAAGACCAGGATCTGGAAGATTTCGCTGCACATCTTCCCGTGACGATCATTTCATCGTCTTGAGTGTTTTGCGAGATCGTCGCTTGACTCCCACAAACGTCCGCAATGAGCTGGAAAGGTCTCGAGACGTCAGTGTATTGGACCGAACCGTTAGAAGGAGACTTATGGTAAGTGGCTTACATGCTAGACGTCCAGCAATGGGCCCGGAATTGCTCCCACACCACCGCAATGTTACCATTAAAGGGAAATCTTTAATAAGTAGAAGGCAAATAACAGGTGGCCGGCGAAATGCTTGACGGTAAGACTGGTCTGGATATTAAGCTTAATTATTAGCGAATCGAAATTATGTGTCCCCATCCGTCAACCTGGCGCCGATACACTCTAAAACTCCGTTGGTAAAACAGGTGTTTCAAATAGGTTATCCCGAAATTTTTTTTGAAAAACGTGAATTGCAATCTTCGGCAATTTATTCAATGTATATACACTGAGTGGCAGAAAAATCGGCCCACTTGGAATAGCACGGAAAACAAAAAAGTGGGCAAGCTTCTGTTTATAAAAGTTTTAAAATTCGAAAATATAGTCTGTGAGGCAACCAAATAACGAGAGAAAACAACGTCAGTTGCGAACACACTAGCTGTAGCGAATTTTCGACTTCTTATAAGAATTCAACAGTCTGACATTCAGTTGCTCTTAGACTGCTAGTGCCACTTTTTTCTTCCACTAGTGGGAGTAGGCATTTGCGTTAGTAACAGATTGACTGCTAATTCTTTTCGGTTTCAGAACTGGACATTTACAATGGATTTGAGTGCCGTGAACGTCGGCCGCGTCATTAAGCTAAACGGGGTGAACACCTGGTAGGGGATTTTTGACTCCCTAATTCTGAACAGGTGGTTCGCCACTTCAGAAAAAAGTTGTCTTCGCAAATGTTTTGGTCTAAGCTGCTCTAATCCTGCTCCTTAACCGAACTGTTACTCCAAATTTTTATTTCCCAAACAAAACTTTTTTCTCACTCTCTCTCTCTCTCTCTCTCTCTCTCTCTCTCTCTCTCTCTCTCTCTCTCTCTTACTACAGTACTCTGTTCCATTTCTGAAAAAATCTGTGGGACGAAGAAGCCAAATCTGGTAAAGACAGTTCATTAATCGTGAAAGTGTCCAGTCAGAATTTGAAGGCCCAACGCGTGGGGTCGTTACTCTGGCTCTACGACAACTGATTGGCCCACATATGACATAGCCACGCCCAGATAGATTGACAGACAATCAGGGATCCTTCTAATCGGCTATTAGTCTTCTGAGGGTGGCTACAATTGGGAACCATGCATATAAAAAGGAAGTATTTTCAGCTCGGCACTATATAGCTGATCTGCACTGACGCTCCGTTTGATCCAGCGGAAGATTCTACAGTAGAAATATAAGTATATAAATTTTATGTACCCTTATTTCTATTTTTTATGTCCTATATTTAGTCTCGAACTTGTTATTTATTTTAATGTTCCTGAGGATGTCATTAGTCGAAAGCTCTCGAGCACCATTCTGTTTTTCCTTCGCGGCTATTTCATCATATATATATATATATATAACGTAAAGAACGACGATTGTATAGGAGAATATTCCGCGCAAGATGAGGAGGGAGAACGAACAAATGAAAAATGAGGTAACCACCCGAGAATCGAACCCGGGATCTTCCGATTGCCGGTCAGATATGATAACCATTACACCATGGGCCTCACTCGATCAGAAGTCGTAATTCTCCTACATACGCGGAGAAACCAATGCCCCAAGGGGGCATCTCCCGCATGCCGTACATTATATACATTTCAACTGCAAACACGCAGTATAATTAACGTAAAGAACGACGCTTGTATAGAGAATATTCCGCGCAAGATGAGGAGGGAGAACGAACAAATGACCGGCAATCGGAAGATCCCGGGCTCGATTCTCGGGTGGTTACCTCATTTTTCATTTGTTCGTTCTCCCTCCTCATCTTGCGCGGAATATTCTCCTATACAAGCGTCGTTCTTTACGTTAATTATACTGCGTGCTTGCAGTTGAAATGTGTATATATATATATATATATATATATATATATATATATATATATATATATATATGGATGAACTGTAATAATATATTTTCAACTCATTACATTTTGTTGTAAAATGCTTCATTAAAATAACAGGTGTCCTCATTTTTTAATTATAGCTTAGTTTCAATTAGAAATAACCAATTAATATAATTAATAAATAATATTATGGTAAAGTCCTCTTTTGATATTTCTATTCCTTCAGAATCGTTGAATTTTTTTTTACCTTGTAACAAACAAGACTCCTTTGCAAGTTATAATTAATTTTATAAAATTCCATAATAAGTTCATTTTGAAATTTGAAGTTATTTGTCATTTTCATTTAAATTTGAAATATAAGTGCAAATAATTAATAATCACGAATTAATTTAAAAACTAATTTGTGATTTAAACTGACTGCCGTTCTTGGTGTGTATATATATATATATATATATATATACACACACACACACATATATATATATATATATATATATATATATCGTATCATTAAGTGCTTAATCGAGAATCCTTGCAAGTGTTAATTAATTTTATAAAAATCCATAATAAACTCATTTTGAAGTGTAAAACTAATCGACCGGGTTCAAGATCCGGTGTCAGCAGACGGTCCATGCAAATTAAAGGTCGGGTAGAAATTTTATATTGAAAAGGTACATATTGTGAGGAGTTTGAATGGAACAGAGGAACCCCCTCATAAATTATTTTCGCTGTTTTATAGCCTCCTACCCCTGGCACAATTTTTCCCTTTTTTACCTATATTGAAGAATATTCCATTTATACAAGACCTACTCCACATTCAGGTTTTTTGATGACAAATCTTTATTAACGTATAATATTTTATTTAATAATGTACAGTATTAGGAAAATTAATTAAGTACAACAATATATTCAGAAGAAAAAATTAGAGGCATAATAAATGTGCTAAAATTCAATTCACTTTTTCATTGTTCCTTATCACATCAAAAGGGAAGAAATTTTCAATATCATTAGGAAATTTTATTTCATATGTTTCTTATTCATTCCATTGGGCCTTCCATTCAAACTTGGACAGTTTTCGCCTTGATTCTAATGAGTTTAAGATAAACTTTTGACGGTTGTCATATCCTATTCTTTCCTGACATACCTTTGTTACTAGGTTCACTGCCCTTTCCACACTTTGACTGTGGCATGAAAAAGAAGCTATCTCCAGTTGCTTACATCGAGCCTGTAGTAGCTCATCTTCGCTAAAATTGTTTAGCAGCGATGGAGGGTAATGGTCTCTTTTTGCCAATCGATCATCTCGGTGTAGTCAGTAGATTGGAAATTGAGGGTTCGAGACAACTCAAAGTTTCTGGTACCTGAAAATCCTGTTCTTGAAAGGATGATTTTCTGAATAGCTTGCTCCCTAATTTCTAGTCTCTTGTCAGTTACCATTGATATGAGTATATTTTCTGGGTGGGCAAAGTAGGCGTTATTCTTTGATACTGGTTCTATGATTGATCTATGTTGTTCATCTAAATTTCGAAGGAAGCACATTAAATGCCAAAAGTTATATGCACCATCAGTTGCATCTGGATGAGATTTTATTCAAAACCACCCTGCAGCATAGAACTGCATAATAATGTTAACTATATCTTAAAGGTTTTTATCGGGATTTGGAATTGAGATATATAATCGAAGGACCCTGTTGGCCAGAGTTAGCCAGCGAGCATGGTGAAGGGTACCTGGGGATCGAGTGGACAGAGCTTGAGAAGTGCCTCCAGTTTGCACTGCCAGACACATATCATAGAGATATCTTTGATCACTGCTTAACTCCTTCACAACATTTGCTGGAATTTCTTTAATGTTTCCCTTTACGCGAGAATATTTGACCACCTCCAATTTTGGTAAATCTGTTTTCAGTTTATTCCTAATTGAACCCACAAAGTATTTGGACCTGTTGGTTTACTATCAATGGCTTTGTAGACGTGCATAAAAGGCAACTCATTCAAATGCAAGAGGCACACCAACCACTGCATCGGTCTGTTAAGATGAATTTCAACCAGTTTTATGGCTCCACCAATTTTTCCTGTATTTACAGGAGTACCATCACAGAGTAAAGCTTTGATAGTATCTGTGCTGTTCGAGTTTGTAATAATAGCGAGCAGTTCCATTATCTGGTGTGACATGGTCTACATAGATGCTTCCAGGTTCTTTCACAATAACATAGTGTTCTTCTTTTATCTTTTCACTTTTAGTTAATGTGTTATCTTTTTTTCCATCAAATCCAAGCACTCCATCTTCAGATTTTCGGAATTAGACCTAAAAGTATTTGTTTCACCCATGCGATTTCTTTCTCTTTCTAATTTCTTTCTGTCTCGCATTTGGTGTGGTTAAAGATCCCCATATCTTTTAAAGCTGCATTGACTATTGCAGCTGCAGCCCCACAACTTACACGATAACGATCTGCTGTTAATGCTAGGTTTTTATAGGAGTGCCTGTTCTGAATATTCTCAGTCAATTCTAAATCGGCCTCATAATCTACATCCTGACTCTCTGAATCTATATCCATGTCTTCCTCGGTATTTTCTATAAATTCCGATGGTAAAACATTGGTGGCTTCAGGCATTTCTTCGGGTGCCTTTAGTTGACGGTTTTTTGCTTCTTGAGCTCTTGCTAAAGATCTCTTCTTTGTTGAACTAGCTATGCGATCAATTGGTCCTATCTAATTTTTTTCTTTGTTTTTGACCCACAAAAGACTCCCATTCTGCCATTGGTATTTTATCCTTACATCTGCAAGATTTCCTATCAATTCCCTTATCATAGCATTCACAAGAAGATATATCAAACATTTCATCATACTGAGCTACTTTTAAGGCAAAACTTTCATTTCTTCGATGTAACGGCACCTTGTTCAATTTTGAGACTTTTCCTATTAGTCGACTGACTTTAAGATATATACCTTTGGTGTTAATCGAAGGAAAAGAAAATTTCATCCAAATGTCTTCAATATCTTTTACAACAACCCTGTAACAATCATTAGCAGTTGCTGATCCTTTTGATTTAGCTTCGTTACGACGGCGCACATAAAGGTAGTGTCTCACAACATCTGCTTTTGAATGAGTCATGGCTGCTGGGAATTCCGTAGGATATCCAAAGGCTGCATTTGAGGACTTGCTTCTAGTAATAATAGTTTATATTCAGAAGTAAAATCAAATTATATGTAATTTATAATTTATGATAATTCAAATTATAATTAAAGCAAATGCAAATTATTTCTATTTATTTGAAAAATTATTTCTATTTATCTGAAACAAAAATATCAAGCATTAAACAAACAACTTATCATGTAACATATAACAACATTAAACATATGCAAATATGTAGGTAAAAAAGGAGGAGGGGCATGTGATAGGGGTATTAGGGTAGCACATGCTTGGTTTTTAATATTTTGTTAAAGTGATAAAAAACCTCACATCGTGTACTTTTTAAGAAATAACATTTTTCCCATTTAAATATATGCAAATATGAGGGTATAAAAGAGAGGAGGGGCAAGTTGTAGGGGTAGCAGGGATAGTACATGCTTGATATTTTAATATTTTGTTAAGATGATAAAATGAAACTTCTCACATAGTGTACTTTTAAAGGAATAAAAAAATTTCCTATTTTCGACCCGGCCTAATATATATATATATATATACAGGGTGTTCGGAAAATCACTGTGCACTTATATTTATTTAATAGCATACAATAGTATAACATTGCGATATGATAGAGGTTATGGATGGGACCATCAGAACTTATAAAAGGTGCTGAAAGTGATGTCCTTTAACAGCAATACAGGCCTGGACCCGTCTTATTTTATTTTGAAACACCCTTGTCAGTTCTTCTTTTGAAATGGACCTTATGTACGCAGTTATTGCAGTTTTCAGGTCATCAAGCGTGAGTGGACGATCTCGATTATATAAGTGCACAGTGACTTCCTAACACCCTGTATATATATATATATATATATATATGTTCCTGTGTGTGTATTTTTGTTGAAAAACAAATGGATTTTAATTAAAAAAGATTCAGAAAAATATATGAACAGCCAAAAGTAATTTTCTGTCTACAACCGTGGTCTTTTTTCTTAAAGGTCCGATGAGGAACTGTCTCGTGTTTTAGAAACTTTTCGTGATAGCTTTGAAGGAACGCAAATAGCCGACGGCGATTTGGAGGTTGAAAATTTACTGGACACTCAATCCAATGGTTGTCGTATCATCGATGAAGTGATGTGATTTTTTCTTTTTGTTTTGGATAAGAACAAGACGTAGTGTATTTTCACCAATTTATTAAATGGTAGAAACATAAGGAATGTTTTATAAAATAGTACAATTTTTATATTCAACTTAAATTAGTTACAGAATTAGCATCCATTAAATTTTAAATAAACTACAGAGCACAAGACTAACATTATTGGAGACATCTTATATTTTACACAATATTGTTGCAATTAGTCAAGTTATAATTTATATACGCGTAAAACATCATACAATACATCGAGTGCGCACAAACGGAAAACGGTGTTTTATCTGCATGCATACCATCATCATTCATCTCAGTGTGGCACGGGTCCAATAATTTTTAAAAATTTATAAATTCCTTTCCACGTGCCATGTGTAAGAGAAATGAAAGGCAGTACATACCACATACGTTACTAAAGTATCCCTGTAATGGGTAGAGATTCCAGACAATTTCGGGGATATGCGACTGTTCGAGAAATTTTACAATAATAGCATCATTCCAAGGATGAGACCCCATCGAGTTAAAATAGTACATTCTTTCCCTATTTTTAATGTAGATGGCTATCGAGTGAATCCCTTCACCACCAATAACATCCGTGTTCAGAATAATTGCGCCGCAGTCTCTCGTAGTTGGCAATTTCAATGTTTCATTCTTCGCAAACACACCGATAAATTTGGAGGGTGTGATTCGGTCACTTTTCATTACTCTCTGGAGTGTATTCGCATCCATTTTAAAAGTCAGTGACTACGCTCCTGAGGCGGTCAATTTCTATTAGAGCTTGTAATTCGAGGTATATTGGTACACTAATAGGGGCGTTTAGCGGCCTGGCGAATTCTAATCTGACTGAGATGTTCCCACTCTGCTGTGGACTTAAGTTTGTATTTACACTAGCAGATAAGTCAGGAGTGATGTCAAACAGATAAAGGTTAAATTGATCGATGAATTCTTTCTGCGTTACACCAATCCCTAAGTCATCACAAGCACCAGCATTATGTGCAAGATTACTATATGCTCTCGAGCAAAGCGGGAACACAGCATCTGATGAATAATCCGTATTGACGTATAGAGTTCATTGACTTAGAGTTATATTTTTAAGCCCGAAATTCTCGAATTTAAAGGCGTTCTTTTTATATTTCCCATTCACAGAAACGTGCTCCTGCATTCCAATTAACGACCTTTTAGGTGGAGCTCCAAGGGCTGTTTTTTTATGTTTTGAGGCCAACCCTGCGGGAACCGTGTATTGTTTGATATGTATTCTGTTAATTAGGTATTTTCCTGTGGCATGTAGTAAATTTTTTTCGACTTCTATTTGTTTTGGCGAACTTAGTTTCACTCGCCGTACGCGAAGGTATGTTTCCATAACATGAATCACAACGGGTTTTGCGCCTTCTTATTGATCAGTTCCCAGATTTATGCAGATCTCAGGATTCGTGCGAGTGAGCTTTATTTTCATGTCGATACCATTCACAAGCCGTTTCTCCTGGAATTTGAAGTCTGTATGCAGACGCCCAAAGCATTAGTATATCTTTTTCGTAGAATTTGTAAATTTGTCCTTTATTCTGCTTTCGTCTTTAGTCTGATAATATCCGTCGGCAGTTTAAAAGATACCCTTCGCTTCTTTCGAAAAGTTGAGGACATTTTCCAGATAGACTAGTAGGTGATAATAACCCGTTCCTGCCGAGATGTTGACCTGATTTAAATACACATCACACTGACTGAATATGGAGTGTAGAAAATTTATTTCTGGGTATACAAAGTATTTATCATCGCAGTCCGTTCCATTAGAATGGGCTATATGTAGTTTAGCGTACATGTGCATGCAGCTTGAATAAAAAAAGTAAGGGCCTGAGCCGGGTATCACGAATTCTATAGAAGCACTCGGGGAACTGATTGTGTTTAACGGGTTGATCGAAATAAAGTCACTGTGCTCAATAGAAACTTGCGTTGGGGGCATGTCAAAGAGGGACAGCTCCGATTTACAACATTGTGAACTACACGGACGGATGAAGCGTGCCATGACAAGTCAGAAGTAGTGTCACCTCTCTCGACAAGTAGTAAACAGCCTGTGATTCTCGAGAGCAATGTCCTTAGCTTATATCAGTTAAAAAAAATTATCAACCATAGGTTTCACTCGCTTAGAGCACTTCTTGTTTTTTGATATCCTTTTACGTTTAACGCCACGTGCTGGTAACTTTCTTCTTCCGGACAGCCCTCTTCTTCTTCTTCCAACCACCACGCATTTTTCTCTTTGCATCTTTGATGATTTCGTCCCGTGTACACTTTAAGTGCTTTTTTAGAGCTTCTTTAGATCTAGCCCCCGCCATTATGTCTTCTCCCGTGTTAAAACCTGATTGTAACGCCTTCTTCCGAGGTATATGGCATTCCTCTTCAGCAAGGGGACAGCCGTACGTAGTATGGTTGAAAAAATGTATCCAAACCCACTCCCATGCTGGTATCTCACCCCTCGATAGATGTGAAAGCCCTTCGCGCCATTATAACTCAGTGCGTTGAAAGTGCAGCTTCACTCTTAAGCTCCCATCGCCGAATGGGAAACTTTTTCCCCCAATCTTTCTTATATTAGGGGGGGGTTGTTATTTTGAATTTTTTGGAATTCCTAAGTGAAGACCCCCTCAAAATATGGACCACCAATAGTGAAACTCGGGTCAAAAACGATTTTTGGTTTTTGACCACTCTGACCCCCATGTACATACCACCTGAAAGTATACATATGTGTATTATTGTATTTTTCTGCTATATGATCCATATTTATTGCCAGATTTGCTTTGTAATATGTCCTTTATAGGGTTTACGGGGTCGAAGAACACGAATCTATACTCAGAATTTTGAAAATCTAATATGGCGGCCAAAAATCTCCATTTTTCATCAAATTTTCATGGATGACAGCATCCCTAATGTTATGATATATACTAAAGAATGTATTAACGCACACATACAACACAGACACGATCACCTTTCATACCACACTGTCCAGTTGTCAGCCTGATTAGCATCAGCACATAAGTGACACCTAATGGACCAACATCTAAACGCCACATCTAATGCTGGTTTCAGGGACCGGAAATATTATTATGCTTCACTGTGCTTTCATTACATTGTTGTATGTGCCTTTATTTATTCCCAAACACTCCCATTTCATGCCGCAAGGTTTTCCAGTCTGATGCATCTTTTTTTTCTATTTTCAGACTTCACACCTGAGTGAACAATGAGCTACGCTCGGACGCCAAGTACACGCTCGTCCGCCCAGAAGACCTTGGGTTCAACAACCTACACAGAAACTGCTGACTTTTCAAATGGCTTGCTTCCAACGAAAAAGGACATTTTGGAAAACATGTACTTACTTCGACCGGATAGAGCCAGTAAAACTGAGAGGTCAAAGGGAGTTGCAGCCGGAATTCTTGCGGACGTCCTTCAAGAACACTGGATTTTTTGTAATATATATACAGTGACCGCTAAACGCATCAAACTGAAAATTTTGGAACTGTATGAAAGATTCATCAAATTAGTTCAGACCAGAAAAACCGCCGAAACGACAACTATTATAAAAAAGTCGAAGATTTCAACGAAAAAGTTAAAGAACTTTTGGATATCTTCTGCGCGGACGATGAAGTAAGGAAACGCTTAGAAAATTTTTATGGTGTGAAAATGACTCGAGAAAAATGGGACTTTCTGGAAGACCAAAGACATGATAAAAAAATGTTTTGCGAGAGTTTTGTCGACAGAAAATGGAATAAGACCATGGAATGCAGGAAGAGAGATCTGCAGAGTTTGGGCGACTGAGAGAGGAAGCAGAGATGGAAAGAGCGAGGAATAAAGAAATGGCTTCAGCTAAAGGCTTCAGTGAACTATCTGAGGGTGATCCAAATCATAGTGACTTCCAAATTAGCACATCAGAATCAGATGAGCCTTCCACGTCTACTTTGGCGGCAACTCACCCTTTTCAATTTTTTTGGTCTAGGGCCTAGACAAAAAAAATTTAAAAGGGTGAGTTGCCGCCAAAGTACCAGCACATAAGAGAAAGTGTCAGAAAAGTAAGGCCCGAGGTTTACGAAGCAATGGACCAGCTCAAAAGTTCTCATCACATGTCAGATAGTCAATCTGCGGGAGCTGTAGTGACTGTTGGCAATAAACTATTTGGTCGGAAATGGAAATTTCATGATGAATCGCCAGACGTAGTAGACCTAGACACTCTACCACAGGCTAGCAATATTCGACAAGCCGGAAAGAGCATTGAAGCGCTAGCATTGCATGAAATTGCGAAAGAGATCATGCAATCAGATCAAAAGTCGGTAGTTACCTATTCTGTTGATGGTTCGAAAAAACAGGGAGATGGTTCTTTCTCGGTGCAGGGAATGACAGTAAATGGAAAATACAGACCTCTCCCGACATTTCCGATTGCTACGGAAAGTAGAGAGAACTTGGGGGATTTGAAACTTGCTATGTTGAACATACTGGAAGCAGCGAGCGGAGTTAGTTCGAAGGAACTGTTTGAAAAGATAGACTTTGTGATCACTGATCAGACATCCCATAATCTCTCTGTCGAACAAATGGTGGCCGAGAAGCTAGAATCAGAACATGCCCCGGATCATTTGTTTTGCAATGTCCACCCAACTCTCAATGTTCAATCGAGTGATCACTAAACAATGGACCGAAATAGAAAATGCCATTGGGCGAGATAAAATATATTCCAGCTTTCTCGTCAATGCCACAACTTTACCCTCGAGTGTGACCGAACAAGCGCTGGACTGTATAACCAGATTGATAAATCATGACTTTGACCAAAAACCGTGGAACAAACCCAACGATTTCGACACTCATATCGCGCCGAAGCGAAACAAATCTGTCAGTCTAAAAGATGAACGTTTCAACAGATTGACGTTGACATGAGCCATAACCTTATATCACATTGGCGATGTGGGAACATTTCTCGTAAAATTTGAGCATGTGATGAACCAATTGGCCTGCATCGTACGATGCTTCCTGGATCTGGACTTCTTGAGAGTTGTGTACACGGCTGGAGCTCTCATTGGACTTCATTTAGTGGAGCCGTTCCTTTCACTGACGATATCGACCAGTACAAATTAGTTAAAGCTAATTCCAGCATTCCAACAGCTATACAGTTTATACTGCAAAAATTCCGGAAATAATGAGAGAGTGGAGCGTACGACAAGAACAATTACAGAAGCAAGGATTACAGACTAAAGAGATTGCGAATGTCGCTGTAGACCGCAGGAGAAATAGAGACCTGGAAGAATTAAAAAGACTAGGAGGGCCATTCACGGCTAGTGAGCAAGTGGATAATTATCTCGAAGAATCAAATGTGGACGATTCGCAGAAGCTGAACCGTCTTTATCTCGAAGTCAGATATGCACGAGATACCGCTCTTTCTGAGCCAAAGACTAGTGATATATTTCGTCTAATGAAGGACTACAGAAAATTGCCCCTCTCAACGTATGCCACTAATTTGAAGCTTTATCTCAGCAATTTCAGCTATAATGCTCAGGTCACAATCAGTGAATTTAACCATGAAGTAGACACATTACTGAAATGAACAATATGCGTGTATGGTAATATATGTACAGGGTGGGCCGTAAGTTTCCATACATAGGAAAAATTAAACGTTTGTTTTTATGTTTCAGATACCCTAAGAATATGCGTTTAACGAAAGAGCAACGAATTGAAATCATACTGATGGCTGGGTCGGGAAGCAGTCGCATGGTTGCAATGAACTTTAACAGAAAACATGGAACGAACATCACACACGACACTGTGGCAAAACTTATTAACAAGTTTCAGAAAACTGGAAATGTTGCAGATCAACCGCGAAGTGGTCCAAGACGTACAGCCACCGATGAAGACACAACAGCTACGATACTTACAGCGCTTACACGGAGTCCCAGAAAAAGTACACGACGGTTGTCTGCAGAAAGTGGTGTAAGCAAATCGAGTATCAGGCGCATTTTGAAAGCAAACAAATGGCATCCATACAAATTGCATATGGCACAGCATTTGAGTGAAGACGACCCGGATAGACGGATGGAATTCTGTGAATGGGCATTAACCAAAGTGAACGAGGATGCAAACTTTTCAACTAAGATCTTGTTTACTGATGAAGCAAATTTTTACGTCAATGGAGAGGTTAATCGGCAAAACATACGTTATTGGAGTAATGCTAACCCTAACTGGCTGAGTCCGACGAAGATGCAAGGTGCCGGTAAAGTGATGGTGTGGGCCGGGATATGGGGTGACAGAATTATTGGACCAATTTTTGTCAGTGGAAATCTTAATGCCGAAAGGTATCTTAACATGTTGCAAGAAGAGATTTTCCCATCCCTGCTAAACGAGGAAGGTAACTTCCCAGTTTACTTCCAGCAAGATGGAGCTCCACCTCATTATAGTCTTCACGTGCGTCGGTATTTGGATCAGCAGTTTCCGGATGCTTGGATTGGTCGGCGTGGTCCTGTGGAGTGGCCTCCCAGATCCCCAGATCTCACCCTCCTTGATTTCTATCTTTGGGGGCACTTGAAGGCCATGGTGTATCAGGAAAAGATACGAGACATAAATCATCTAAAGGAACGTATCACCAACGCCATTACAAGCATAACGTCAACTGTGCTAATGCGTGTTCATCAACAGTGGGGAACACGTATTGAAATGTGTTTTCAAAACAATGGCAACCATGTAGAGCATATTATATAAATAAAAATGGTTGTCCATAAAAAAATGTTTATTTTTCCTATGTATGGAAACTTACGGCCCACCCTGTACTATGATCTTTATACAAATATAGAATGTGTGAAAATCATCTTGAAATCGGTCTTTGTGCTCTTAGCACTTTCCTTATTGTCCTTGGTGATCTCAGATGGGTTGAAAGTTCATGATTTAACTGTATTAGTTCTCACAAATACCTTGTGAACTGCATAATTTTGTTCAATGTTGTCGCAAACCCCCAATTTAATATAGTATAATGGATGTTTGAAGTATTTCCATCCACATTTCACTTTGAAATGTCCAAAAATTTGTGATTTTGACCGCCACCTTGGATTTCCGCCATAATGATTTTTCAAAGTTCCATTACGAATGCGTATTCGTGTTCTGCGACCCTGAAAACCCTATAAAAGACATATTACAAAGCACATCTGGCAATAAATATCGATTATATAGCAGAAAAACAGAAAATACACATATGTATGCCTTCAGGGTGTACAGCGGGGGTAAGAGGTTTCGGAAAAAAAATTTAAATATAAAATCGTGCTTAGAAATGGTGTCTCCAAATTTTACGCTTGTCCAAAGCAAAATTTAGGATTAACAACCCCCGCTACTTATATAAGCACACCGGACAAAAATTTAGTCACCCCTAATAGCACCGATAGTAGGAAGTTCAAGGTCACACAGAGGGCGCTGATATAGCATTGGTAAGTGACAAGTAGCGGTGACGTAGCACACAGGATCAGATCTGTTTCGTGAGGTGGTGAAGAACAAAGTGTGTGTTGGATATAGTCTGCAAAATGGGTCGTGAGGCAGACGTTACTCAGTGGCAAAAAGGAGCCATCGTGTTTGGCAGAGCCCACGGACACAAAATGTCTGAAGTAGCCCAATTTGTTGGTGTGTCAACGCGTACTGTCCAGCGAGTTTACAAAGAGTGGTGTAGTTCGCAATCAACTGACAATCGACGGCGTAACTGTGGCCGGGAAACAATTCTTGACAATAGGGGCCGCCGCCATGTTTCTCGTCTAGTAACTGCAAATCGTTTTCAAACCAGAGAACAATTGCTCCAAGAAACCAATGAGGTTCTCCAGCGACCAATTTCCGAACGGACATTGCGACGAGAACTGCATGCGATGGACATCTGGAGCAGGGTACCACGGAAGAGGCCGCTGTTAACAGCAAGTCACAAATTGGCACGTTATAAATGGGCTCAGAGGCACAAAAACTGGACTGCGGCAGATTGGAAACGTGTAATTTGGTCCGATGAGTCCCGTTTTTGTTTGTTCTCCAATGATGGGAGGCGACGAGTACATCGCAGGTCCAATGAAGCCTTTAATCCTGAATGCGTCGAAGGTGTTGTTCAGGCTGGAGGTGGTTCCGTGATGTTCTGGGGATGTTTTTCGTACCACGAAATGGGCCCTCTCGTTCCAGTGACGATGAATTTGAACCAGCAGGCGTACCTCCGCATACTAAACTCGCCGGATTCGTGCGGTTATCAAAGGCCAGAGGCGCCGTCACACGTTATTAGGTACATTCTGAGAGGGGTGACTAATTTTTTGTCCTGTGTGCTTATATTGAGATATTGGTTAATAGATTCGTCGCGACATTCACAGAGTGAGGTTTGTCATATGTAATGCTCAAGCTCTTCCCTCTATGGTTGGGGATGTGAGCGATGCGCAGTAGGCGTGCCTGCGTATCCCCAACAAACTGGTGCTCCAAGATGTTGCTGTAAATATAGCACATGTCTGGGGGTGTATAGCCATCGCCCAGTTTCTCCAATTTTAACTGATACATAAGGCTGGACAAGTCATGTTGTGCCTCGTGAAAGATATCTCTTTGGATGGCTGCTCCATATCGCCCCTAGGTTATAATTTTGAACAGTCCTTTGACTTTAATATTTCTATTAGCCTGTGATTTTAGGGTTGGAGTAAGTGCAGGGGTTTCATTGTTTATGATTTTGTATACTAAATCATCCGTAAGATTCGAGCTTTTTAAACCAACGTTTAAGTCTCTCACAACATCCTCTGCCGCACCATAACGACCCGGGCTTAGTGTTACTACTGTAGTGTAATACCGTGCATCCCCACTCCGGGTGGTACGCATAGTTTGATTCCGAGTTACCCCGGCTTTTTCACACTCATCAAGGTCTCTAAGAACCGTAAAAACGGGTTCTTTATTATGAACACTTAAGAAGCTGGTGGATAGCTGAATTTCTCATATCCCCACTCATTCGAATCACGTTCCAATTCAATGGGCCCATGGAGTTCTGTTACAAAGTTGGCTAGTGTGATGTTAAGATGTACAGACAGAGAAGAAGAGGACGGTAGTATGACATAGAAGTGGTTAGGCGCCATGTTGCATACTATTTAAGCTTCATTATTGCAGCAGCCTTTATATAGGTGTTGAAGCTTTCTGGGTATCCTCGCCATTTTACGAGGTACGTTTTTTCTCTTTCCTGAACTTTTGCTGCCTAAAATTTTTTCAATTTTAAACACATTTTGTCCTAAATTAAATGTTACTTTCTGCAAATCCTCGCAGTAAAAGCCTGCGATTTCTTCCCCATTCAACTCTTCAACGTAATATAGCATTATCTCGCCTTTTGGCCTCATAGCCCTAACTTTAAAAATCTCACGTGTCTTTCCTTGCTCAAATCCCTTCCCGAATTTATTTCCCGAACGCGATAGCCTTACATAATCATTGATTTTGAAACATGTAGAGTGTGGCGGTGCTCGACGAATATCTCTTCTCACCTCACAATCTCTGTGCGTACCTCTTTCTAAAACCTCGTTAGGTGTTGTGCCAATCGTGCGATTGTGTGAACGGTTGTATGATGAGGTCAATGATTCCAGAATGTTTACATATCTGTATGTGTTTTTTGATGTGTAAAATAGCGATGCATAAGTTCCTTAATGGTACGTTGAACTCTTTCAGCTGAAGAGGCCTTATGTATAGAATTGGTAGTATAGTAGCTGATATTAAACTCTGTCAGCATGTTCTGAAAAGCTCGGCCTATAAATTCTTTCCCCATATCACAAAAATAGCTTGGAATCCTGTTTTGTTTCAACATCAGCGTTTTGGTGGCTTTAGCAACTGTCTCAGGCGATTTATTTTTCAAAGGAATTAACCACAGATATCTAGAGAATACATCTATTATGAATAGGATGTAGCGGTAGCCATCATTATAAACTGAATATCTTTGCATGTCTGTTAAATCCGCTTGCCAAATAAATTCAACCGAAGCCACTGTTGTCTTGGCTCTTTTAAACCTTTTTCTCACCGACTTATGAAGTGTATAAGCATCCTGCTCCCGCCAAAACCCCTCAACACCTTTTTTCCCTACTCCATCATTGTAAACACCTCTGTACAGACTATCAACACCGCCGTAGGAGGCTGGGCTGGAAATGTCATAATAGCGTCTTCTTAATATGTTAGCCATTTGCGTATTTTAGAGGCACGATGAGAGGGTTGACCGTTGTTGTTTGGTCTCTTCTTTCTCCTCTTCAGAGACGCTACCGTTGGGGGTGATGGCTTGCTCAGTTCTGGCATGCGAGGATTGTTCCAAGTCTTTTAACCTATTCAGATTTCCTATCAATGTTTTGGGGGACATTTATTTGCTTTAATATGCTTCCATCCTGATGGTGAGGGCCTATTTCTCTTTCTCACCAGATTGTGGACGATGTCCACGATATTCGAACCCTGTACCTTTGTTCCTTCAACAAAAACCTCGCCTGTATCGGTCCACTGTATGATGGGGTTCTCACTCAATAGATTATAAAGCCTTAAGCCTTTATTCCTCAATGTATGGGGGACGCACCGTTATTCTTTGGTTGGTCATCTCTAACGTCGGCTCCAGGTCCTATGTGGCCATGCTCAGCGTTGTCCGCGCTGTGCCTAATAACCACGGGGATCTCTATCGGATTCTTATAATTTTTGTACTCATGAAGAAATTTCTGCAGAGCTTCTTGATATAAAATTATTTTCTCATCAGGTGACTTTTCACTGTTTAATAGGTTTAACAATTCGCTTTTCATTCTTTTAAGCCTGCTTTAACGGGGTTCTAGAACCGTGTCTGGACTCTTTGAACTTTGTAGTGAAGCATACACCTCGTATGGAATTACAACCACTTTCTTCATTATATTAATCTAGTCAGTAAAGGTCCCAAAACTGAAAATAAGATGGGGAGGAATGATTCCCTTCTTTGTACAATAATTCGCTTTTTCTTCCCCACAGTTTGACTTTTACAAGCGAGTGTACGTATTATGTTCTTGTAACGGCGCAGGCGAGCCTTCTGAGGGGGTTTCATTGGTACATTACATTTTATAACATTAAGAGTGATTTCACAGATGTATTTTAAAAAGTCGGAGTAGATATTTTTAACAAACATCTGCCGCAATGCCGGGGGCAGTCGATGATAGAGTTTTATTAATTCATGGTATTTCTTTAGCCTCTTTGTCATTCTGGAATATACACCGTTTCAGGCTCGTTTGGAAATATATTCGTTCTTAGAAGCACTCTAAACGTGTTTCGCGGGGGAAGGTCACAAACCATATATCCGTAACATTGACTTGTAGCTTCTTTATAAACTTCCAAAAATTCCTCACGCTGATTCGGGAACATTTGATTGGCTAACACCCTACTTTATGACACATCTCTACTTGCGCAAATAAGACTAGATATTGTGTATTTAACGACACATCGCCCATGTATCTATTTTTGAAACATAGATTCTGGTTGATGAAGAAAACGCTTATTTTAAAATGGTGGGAGAACACTGCACATGTCTCGGCAAACGTTTTATCCATTTCTAGCATTAGATCATCAATTACAATTATTGTACAGGGCTATTCAAATAGATTCACCTGATTTCAAATGAGAATATTTTTTAATGTTACAAATACAGAGTGATTTGTGATACATCAACCAAAAGAAAAACTGTCAAAATTTTGTCTCTCACCTCATAAATGCACTATGTGACTTCCTCTAGTTACACGAGCAACGTCGACACGATAGTCGAATTCCTCCCATACTTGCTCCAGCATGTCCGTTGTCACTGACTCTACGGCAGTAACAATGCGAGTTCGGAGCTCATCCAAAGATGTGGGCAACGGTGGCACGTACACAGTATCCTTAACGTACCCCCAAAGGAAGAAGTCGCACGGTGTAAGATCCGGCGACCGATTTACAGCTCGAAAACTGCAACACACAAAACGCTTTCTGCTGTGCAGACGCCATTTTCACACTGACTGTTTGTTGCTAAGCTAGGCCACGGCGTCACTTTGGAGCCCTCTAGCGGTGATCTTGTAAAACTTGGAGATTTCCTCTTTCATGTGGTGTATGCCCAGTTGATGCACGGTTGATAGGTACGGAAGTATTCTCAGTTGAAATCGGATGAATCAGTTTCAATAGTCCTGTATGTTCATTTCCCTTTAACAAATTAACGTCATATACGCCTTTGTGGAACAAAATATCATCTTGGTACTCGTTGAATACTGATTGGTACGTCGAATAGCACCATATGACTTTATGCACAAATTTTGAGAATAGCTCCCCCTTATCTTTAATGATTTTAAGCATAAACACAGTTTTACCACATCCTGTAGAGCCAGATATAATACATGTGGACGGGCTCGTGAACCTGAATTTTTCTACAGAATCCATTTCTAACACGTCATACCCCTAAGTGGAACATTTACAAAATATAATAAAAATTTAAGTGGTGTTTCTTAAATTCTAGTCTTGTTTTTCCTCTTCCACAGAACCGTGAATGACGACGAGGTACAGGCTACAGCATCATATCCCCATCATTAGGCTGACCATATTTCCTTGAGACAAAAACGGGACATTGGGATGGCAAAAAAGGGACGGGGTTATGTAATATTCTGTATTCATGAAAAAGTAAGTACATAAACCGGGACAAAATTGACATTTTTATTAAAACGACGGGACGGCCAGGAAATATAAAACAAACGGTACTGTCCCGTTCAAAACGGTACGTATGGTCAGCCTACCCATCATCGATATTACAGACGATCCCGATGACAGGTTAGTTCTGGTCACAGACTCCATCGCCGCTGACGAACCCACACCAGCGACAACTGTAGCACCACCACGCGACAGTTCAAAGCGGAGGCATCATGAAGAGCCTTCCACGTCAGGTATAAAGCGTGCACCGGTTGTTAGACTCCCAGTAATAGAGCCGCAACCCTCTACGTCTTACGACACAGACCCCACACTAGCTCTTTCCTCAAGTAAAAATACGTCCCCTTATTCCTGTTCAATTCCGGGCACATCCTCCACAACAGCAGCAGCTTCTCGTCCTGTAGAGGATGGTATAACATTTGAACTGGTGCGCACCGGTATATAGTCAGGGTTGATCCTGGATCCATGTATAGGAATGGTGGTGAACACGGTCTGCGACGCGTAGTTGAAAGTATTGTGGTGTTTGCCCTTCAGAACAGCGACGAACGTGAAGTCAGGACGAGTCTGTCCTTCGGGTTCGGGTCAGATGACGGGGATGTAGATGATTTTTTGGTAATAATACCATTCAGATGCATGGCTGCTGTAAATATAGATTATATTTCGAGCCGTATAATGCAGGCCTCTCAAAGTAGTACAAACTTCAACATGGACAACTTCACGATAGATATTGACCGTGTATTCCGTGTTGCGGGTCATAGTACCACACCTTATACTCTTGACTTCAATTCTCAGGCTATTAACAGACGGCATATAAACACCGATCGTGCTTGAGGCTTTATAGCATTAGTCTTGGCCCACCCATATGTTTACTGTGCTAAATACACTGACCCAAAAAATTTGGTTGCCTACGGTTGTGCAGCGTGCCCGTAAACTGGCTTCAGATTGCAAGCTTGAGTTTGAGTATAATATGGGTCCTGAAGAGCTGAGAAGGGTAGAGCGGGAAATGAATGTTCGTATAGTTGTATTTGGAATGGATGATCGTCGTAGGACTATGTATATTTTTCAAAGCTGTGTGCGAGATCGTACAAGACCCCTACTTATTTTAGGGCTGTCAGGGTCAACGTATCCCCCATCTGTAACATAACGGACTTTTACGCGAGTTATGATAAAGGTCGAAAATATGGACGGCATCATGATTTGTGTAAGGAGTGTCTCGAGTTTGCGGATGACATAGTAAAACATTGTAAGGAATGCCACATGGTATGTGAGCAGTGTAAAAGCCCTAAATGTGAAAGTCGTGTAGTTGAAGCTGAGAAGAGGGATTGTAATGTGTGTAGACGTACTTTTTTTAATAATAAATGCTTTGAGCTCCATAAGTCAATTGGCATTTGCAAGAAAATGAGAATCTGTGAATGTGGTATGTTTCATATGGTGGATAATTGGGGGAAATTCATGCATTAATGTGATGAAATTCACTGTCCTACATGCCATGAGAAATATAAGGCGGATGATGTAAAGCATGTATGTTATGTGAAAGATGCTAAGCCTAAATATAGACCTTGTTTAACTGTGTACTACGATATATGAACATATATATATACCCCGTAGGAGCACCCGAAAAACTAGGGGGCCCAGCCTTGTCCATCATCGAAGAGTTCTCAGCAAATTTGAACAAGAACTATTTCGGTCTTTCTTTTGTAGACGTGCTCCCCCCTCGCGATTAATTGATGCCGATCTTACCCGTCGTTATAGATCACAGGCTCATGTTTCCCCTGTGCGTGAATTGTGCAGAGGAGAACAATGGGTCCTGTAATCACACACTCAACCAGCGGAAGATCAGAGGTGTATATAAAGCCATGAGCTAGACCTAGCCGTTCGCCATGGCTACAGAATATTGAAGATATATGAGGTGTGGAGGTTTCAGAAGCTATCGAACCTTTTCACGCCGTATATAAATACTTTTGTTAAGGATAAGATAGAAGCATCAGGGTATCCGCGAGGGGTTGAGACCGAGGGTGAAAAATCGGCGTATATTCAGAGCTACTTTGACCGTGAATGGATACAACTTGACCGGGACCAAATTGTTAAGAACACTGGCAAGCGCTTTAGTGCAAAGTTGTACCTGGAAAGTTGTGCCTGGAAAACTTGCACAGAATACAGGCAAGGGAAACGTTCATCTGGGTAATGACACAAATTTGCATTGGGTGGCGTTTAAAGAAAGTTTTAGGAATATTGAAAGGGAGTTTATTCCTCGTAGGCCCAAGCGCGCTAGAAATCATGGTAGGCCCAAGTGGTGGACTAGGGAAATAGGCGAGTTCATAAACGAGCGTAATAGAGCGTATAGACTTAATAAGCGCAATGGCACGGCAGCTAACTTTAATAGATATATCGAGCTTAGACGTCAGGTTAAAAGATCAGTTAGGAATGCCAAGCGTAATTTAGAGATACTTATAGCTGCGGATAGTAAACATAATCCAAAAAAGTTTTTTGAATACGTTAATAATCGTAAGCCGATAAAAGATAACATAGGCCCTCTAGTGGATGTTAATGGCGCTTTGGCTTCTGACGCTCAGGCGATGGCGGGTATTTTCAATAACTTTTTTGCGACAGTTTTTACCGTAGAAGACGTAAATAATGTCCCCGACGTAGACGATATCGTTCCATTTAGTAGTGAGACTATTTTGGATGAAATAACTGTTTACGAGGTTGAGATTGTGCATTATATCGATAGGCTAAAAGTTAGCAAGGCTCCAGGCCCTGACGCTTTTTATCCCAGACATTTGAAAGATTTGAAAGGCGTTATCGTAGGCCCCTTAACGAAGATTTTTAATCAGTCACTCGAAACGGGGATTATTCCTGAAGACTTCAAATTAGCTAACGTCACGCCTATTTTTAAAAAAGGCGACCGCGCAGTAGCTAGCAATTATAGGCCCATTAGCTTAACGTCAATTGTCGGTAAACTTTTGGAATCCGTAGTTAGGGATCGTATCATCGATCACTTAGAAAGTCAAGATTTGATTAATAGTAGTCACCATGGGTTTCGACGCCATAGGTCTTGTTTAACTAATTTGTTAGAATTTTATAACGAAATAGTGCGCGAATACGATAGGCATAGAGCGTCTGACGTTATTTATTTAGATTTTAAAAAGGCGTTCGATACAGATCCGCATAGGAGACTAATTGCGAAGGTGAAAGCGCACGGTATACGTGGTCAGGTAGCTAATTGGTTAGAAGAATGGCTTCGTGCTAGGAGGCAGAGGGTCGTAGTTAATGGTAGTGAATCGGGGTGGTTAGATGTAGGTAGCGGTGTTCCACAGGGTTCAGTGTTAGGCCCATTGCTATTCGTAATTTACATTAACGACATAGATGTAGGATTGACTAGTAACGTGTCAAAATTCGCGGACGATACTAAAATAGGCGGTAAGGTTGTTAACGAGGACGTTAGAAATAGGCTCCAAGACGATGTAAATAAGATTATGGAGTGGACAGATAAGTGGCAGATGCAATTTAACGTAGACAAATGTAAAGTTTTGCATATAGGTTCTCGTAACAATAATTACACGTACACGATGGATGATAGGGAGTTGGCGAGCGTTGACGAGGAAGTACATTTAGGCGTACGCGTATCTAAGGATTTAAAGGTTAGGAACCAGTGCCTGGAGTCTTGCGCAAAAGCTAATAGGATGTTAGGCTTCATAGCGCGTAATTTCGAATTTAAATCGAAGGATATTATATTGCCCCTTTACAAGTCCCTACTCAGGCCTCATTTAGAATATGCCGTTCAGTTTTGGTGCCCGTACTTGCGTGAGGATATTGATAGGTTAGAAAGGGTTCAGCTTCGTGCCACGAAACTAATTCCGTCATTGCGCAACAAGCCTTATAAAGATAGGATTAAAGAGTTAGACCTGTATTCACTCGAAACTAGGAGATTAAGGGGGGAGCTTATTGAAGTTTTCAAAATCGTTAATAACATCGATAACGTAAATTTTGACAAATTTTTCACTTTCGATAATAGTAATACTCGTAATAACGGATTTAAGTTGTGTGGCAGACGTTTCATTACTAATATCGCTAAAAACTTCTTTACGTTTAAAGTAATTGATAAATGGAATAATCTTCCCGCGCCCGTCGTGAACTCTACCAGCGTTAATGTGTTTAAGAACCGTCTTGATAGACATTTTAAAAGTATTAACGTTGTTTAAAATAAAAAAAAACAATTAGCAACCTGAGCTCTGGCGGTGGTGGTCGAGGATGAGTCTGTTGACAATTAATGCCAGGTTGTGACATGCCAGCGTGTGATGCCAGCAATAAAATTAAAAAAAAAAAAATTAGACTAACACGAACGTAGATGTAGCTCGGAGCGTAAAGTAACCCACTTTTTGTTTAACTTTACCTATTTTTTTTTCTGTAACTCTCTTTTCTTGCATGTTTGTAGTTTGCATGGTATGACAGTGAGTTAAGACTGTGTTTGCATGGCTTGTAAGTGTTCTTATTTTATTTATTTTCATCTTTCACCCCTCTCCTATTCTCTCCGACTATTTTTCTGACTTGTCGGCAGTGGCCGGCGGATGATGATGGTGAGTCTTTTTTCTCTTTTTCTGAATGAATGTTAACCCACGAGTGATATGTGTTCCTCCTTACTTAACCCCCTATTCTCTTCTCTTCTCTTAACCCCCTACTCTTTCCTTTCTCTCGGGCTAACCTTAGAGTGGATCTTAGGGTCTTTGTTAGCCTTAAATTCTGTAGATCAGTAGATCTGTAGGTGTGGATTATGCCAATGCCCCCGATAAAGAAGTCATGCAGAGCGTGAATGTAGGTAATACGTATATAATAAAGTACATCACCGAATTGGCCACAGATACCTCACGTATTACAAACATACCTGTAGCCAGCTTCACAACGGCATACGCACGCATCAAGCTTTGGGGACTGCTGCACTCTCTTAGGCGGAAGGTTCTGTACGCAGACACAGATAACGTAATATTCATAGAGATGCAGGGTGAATATATGCCGCCTATTGGGGAATTCCTCGGAGAGTTGACTGACGAGCGAGATCAAGGATGAGTATTAGGGTGGAGCGAAAAATACTTTTTTCTAGTATGAAGTTGTAATAGTGATTAAAAGTTGCATTGAGTGGAGGAAATATGCCTGCCAAAATATGAGTTCATTTGTTTAAAATGTTCAGCTGCCACCAGGGGGCTAAAGTTAACACAATTTTGTGTAAAAAGGAAAAAATGCTTCTATTTTAGGTTTGTCAACCTATTATAAAATTTTATCTTAGAATTATCTAATAGTTTGATTAAGATTCTTAAATGATAGGAATTCGTTTTGTAAAAATGCCTTTTCATATGCTTAATATTTTCAGCTGCCACAAGAGAGCTGAATTTAACACAATTTAGAGTAACTGAGTCATGTTGAGACTACACTGAATGTTGTGGGGGAGGGTTTGGGGAGGGTTGTGGGGGAGGGTTTTGGTGTGAAGGAATTTCTTTCTGTGAGTCATTAGAACAGTGTGTTAACACTTGTCTTCTTAGGTAGTAGGCCTAGTAGCTCAGTTGATCGGAGAGTTTTTTAATATGATCGGAATATTATAAAACTTTATTTTAAAGTGATTTATATAGATATAATATGATTTTATTATAAAATGCTTGTTATAATGTATTATATAATTTTAGTTTATTTATATAATATATATATATTTATATAATATATTATATATACTTATAAAATATATTATATATATTAATTATATAATGTTTTGATGTTACAGGATATTTTGTGATTGTGAATTTTTCTTAAAAATGTTATGGCATCAAATACTAAATATAAACATTTCACTAGAGAACATATGAAGTGTGCCATATTTGAAGTACCTTGTGAGATGAGTGATATGCAACTACCAACTTATAACTGCATTATGAAAGATTACCTGTTCACAAAACATTTAGTGAAGGAGCAGATGAATAACAAGGAGCCTTCATTTTCTGAAATAGCAGAGGCAGTTTCCAAAAAGGTAGAAAATATTTGGAAGAAGGCCTCTTTGCCAATAGTTTCACATACACGCGTTTTACAGATGATGCGAGTGTACCATGATAAATACAGGTCCTTATTAAAGCCATACAAGTCACGCAAGGATCAGCCTAAGTACAAAAATCAGCTTGAAGAATTTGAAAACTCTTCAAAATGCACTTTGTTTGACATCTGCACCTGCAAATGTAAGGAGTTTAGGAGATGCTCATGTGAAAAGAGTAAGAAAGTCCCTCCAAAAGAGCAGGATTTTTTAAATGACCAACGAACACGCAGAATAATGGTGATAGGAAGCATTGACATAGCACACACAAGACGATTACAAGCAAGAGAACATCGAAAGGAAATGGAAAAAGCACGTCTGGAATCCTCACAAACAACTAGTGCTGCTATAACCAATACGTCCAACTTACAAATCGAAACAGAGACAAGTGAACTTCAACAACTAGAAGAGATATCTGAAGATAATGAGGAAGATACAACCTCGACTCAATATGTAATATCAGAACAACAGATGCGTGAGCCACTGCCTTCATTAGCAATTACTTGTGATAGATTTAAAATGTCGGACAGAGCTGGGGCTGCTATTGCTTCTGCAGTATTGGCAGATCTTAAAATTGTTACTCCCGAAGACAAAGGGAATATTATAGACAGAAGTAAGCTAAGACGTGAAAGACAAAAACAGAGAAAGGAACTACAACAGATAGGAGAGCCAAAAACCATGCGGGGATTATACTTTGATGGCAGAAAGGATAAAACAATGATTCAAGTCCAGGAGAGTGATGGCTCTAACCACCAAAGAACCAAACGCGAAGAGCATATCAGCATAATATCTGAACCACACTCTCTGTACTTTGCACATGTGACACCTTCCAGTGGCAAAGCTAAATACATTCGCACAGCGCTAGTGAATTGCTTGAAAGAAAGGAATGTTGATATAGGGAACATCGTTGCAGTTGGCTGTGATTCGACAGTGGTTAACACTGGTAGTATTGGAGGCACAATAAGATTACTGGAAGAAGCCTTTAATAAGCCATTGCAGTGGCTGATATGCCTTTTACACCTTAATGAACTTCCATTGCGCCATCTGTTTCATCACTTGGATGGTACCACTACTGGACCAAGAGCATTTTCAGGAGAAATTGGCCGAGCACTTTCAGACTGTGAAAAGCTTCCCATAGTTAACTTCAAACCCATTGAAATTCAAGAGGACATGTGTGAAGTTGATGTAGATGACATAAGTACTGACCAGAAATACCTTCTTGAAATTCACAAGGCTATATCAAGTGGAACATTCTCAAAGAGTCTTAGTCATAAGAGTCCAGGCAATATATCACATTCAAGGTGGCTCACCACAGCAAACAGGACTCTGCGGTTATATGCAAGCACAGAGAATCCTTCAGGCAATTTACAAGAATTAGCTACTTTCATTGTTAGGGTATACGCACCAATGTGGTTTCAGATAAAGCGTAAACCATTATGCCAATATGGTGCTAAACATATGTGGCATATGATTGCAAGAAGCCGGTATCTCCGTGAAGAGCTTAGGAGAGTACATGACTCAGTCATTCAGCGAAATGCAAATTACGCAAATCAAGAAAACATTCTCATTGCAATGATAGCTGATGAAAGGGAGCATGTGCGTCAGTTGGGATTTAGGCGTATCATAAAAGCAAGGGCATGCATTCAAGAAACAGATGTTATCAGGTATTTTAAGGTGCCAGAAATAAATTTTTATGCCAAAGACTATACAGATCTCATTATGTGGCAAGATTTTCAGATAGCAGAACCACCGATAACCAAAGGAGTTTCTCTTGATGATATTGAATCATGCATCAAACATGGTACTACTCTTCATTCAGAATTATTTCAGTTTCCATATCATACACAAGCCGTAGAGAGATGCGTCAAGCTCGTTACAGACGCTGCTGGATCAGTCTGCGGACCTACAAACAGAGACGGTTGGATTCGTGCTACATTAGAATCAAGGAAAAAACAGCCAAAATTTGACACAAAAGCAAATTACTAAATAGTCTTCAGCAAGAACCCTTTCTAGAGGGAGGTTGGTTGGGGAAAGGGTGGTAACTCCGCTAAGGCACGAAATAACGTTTCTTAACTGTCTCAAGCCAGTATAAAGGAGGAGAGACATCCTAATTTATTACTGTTCCCTTTTTCAAGTAAATACAGAATCATACTTAATTGTCATTTTTAAGTTAACTTCAGCCCTCTTGTGGCAGCTGAAGATATTAAGCATATGAAAAGGCATTTTTACAAAACGAATTTTATCATTTAAGAATCTTAATCAAACTATTAGATAATTCTAAGATAAAATTTTATAATAGTTTGATAAACCTAAAATAGAAGCATTTTTTCCTTTTTACCCAAAATTGTGTTAACTTTAGCCCCCTGGTGGCAGCTGAAACTATTAAACAAATGAACTCATATTTTGGCGGGTATATATCGTCCACTAAATGCAACTTTTAATCACTATTAGAACTTCATACTAGAAAAAAAGTATTTTTCGCTCCACCCTAATGAGTATGGTGATAGTGCATACACTGTCTCTTCTGTATCAACAGGTCCAAAAAATGATGGGGTACAGGTGAGGATGGGAGAAGAGATGAAATATATCGTGAAGGCGAAGGGCATCACGCTTAACCAGGTGAACCGACGGGTCCTTAACTTTGACTCGTTGAAGGAGCTAGTGTGCTTAGAAGATGAGGGTGACCAGCCACTCCAACTGACTGAAGGGACCGACAATTTTCGCCACAGAAACTAGGGTGTGTGAAGGAACTTAGGGGCACGAAGGTGTGTCGTAACACCTATAGGAAACGTTACCAGGTGCCTGGCAGCTACGATACCGTACCGTTTGGGTACCATAGTACTTGAATATTTTGCCATATATATATGTATATATATATATATATATATATATATATATATATATATATATATATATATATACACACAGGGTGTTTCAGGAGGAAAGGTCAATACTTCGGGAGGTGATAGTATCGGTCATTGTGAGAAAAAAGTTCATATGAACATGTGTCTAATTCTGAATGGTTACGCAGATAGAGCTGTGTTAATCTACAAATACAAAAGCATTGTTAATGGTAATCAAGAAAGAGAAACCAATTACTGTTTCTAACATTTAATGTTTAAACATTGGCATTTTCAATGATATCAGATTCAGAAATGACAAATTTGTTACAGTTTACAATACGTTTTCGAAAATCCCACCGTCAACCTCAATGCACTTTGTAACTCGTGTGCGAAGATCGCGTGTTATTCGTCTGAGTTGATCTTGACGTTCCTTTATGCGGGCAGCAGCATCCAAAATGCGCGCGAGCAATTCGTCTCGCGTATCCACCTTTCTTTTATAAAATTGACTTTACATCCACCCCAACATACAATAATTTAACGGAGAGAGGTCTGGAGACCTTGGTAGCCATTGAATGGGACAACCGCGGCCGATCCATCGACCAGGGAAAGTTTGATTTAGGTATTGCATCACCAGACGGGTAGAATGTGGGGGAGCTCCGTCATGCTGAAAGTACATACCAGCGCGTGTAGCCAAAGGAACATCCTCCAATAGTCCTGGCAATTCATTTTGCAGAAATTCTAGGTAACTTTGTCCTGAAAGACGATCCTCTAAAGTAACAGGACCAATCACCTGATCATCGATGATACCGCACCACACATTGGCAGAGAAGCGATGTTGAAAATTTGTTTCCACAGTGGCATTTGGATTTTCGTCTGACCACTGAGGAGAGTTACGAGTGTTGTTGATACCATCACGGGTGAAAGTAGTTTCATCGGTGAACAGTATTAATCGAAGCGATCAGCGATTAGCATTTACCCAATAACAAAATTCCAGTCGCATGGCAGCGTCTCCTGGTTGAAGGTGTTGTACACGCTGTACATGATGTGGATGCAAGCCTTCCTCACGTAATGTTCGCCATACTCTTGTTTGTGGTACACCGAGACGTGTAGAAATTCTTCGTGAGATAGTAGTTGGACTACGCTCTACCAACTGAAGACTGTTTTCCACTTCATCCACATCTTGTTCACCTTCACGTTCAGATGAAACATGAGCGCTGGGAAGTATACCAATCTCACGCAATGTGTTGAAAACCCTGGTAAACACTCTTCGATACGGAATTCTGCGGTTCGGAAACCGTCGACGGTATTCTGCAACAGCAGCTGTTGCACTTTCATCGCAAAAACCGTAGACATACACCATATCTGCATATTCGGCATGTGTGAAGGTGTGTGGCATTCTTAACACTGCTTCAAACACCAAACAATGTCACTCACAACAGTCAGCTGTCGATTGGGTTATGTTACATGCTTACATTACAGCTTATATGGTTTAAGGTTATAGGGGAGGGACGGAGGAGGAAGAGCTGCGCGTGCATCAGATTCAAACAGCTCTATCTCCGTAACCATTCAGAATTAGACACATGTTCTTATGAACTTTTTTTCTCACAATGACCGATACCTTCACCTCCCGAAGTATTGACCTTTCCTCCTGAAACACCCTGCATATATATACCTATTTACCTGTTAACGATATGTTTCTTTTATTTATTACGTATATTTGAATATGTTTATTAAATAAATGATGTTTCAATTAGGGTTTCATTTTCTCCTTTGTGCGTGTGTCGGGGTGGGATGCGTATGTGCAGGAAAAAGTCCTAAGCTCCGCCCACTGTAAGATCAATCAAAGGGTCATATGACTCGTGCTGCTACCTGGGCATATCTCTATCCTTGCGTGCTCAGTTGACTGCTGCAAGCCCTGGGTCTCAGTTTTGTATTTGAAGAATTCTCACGTAGACAAAAAATAGTGATGGCTACCTTTAGTATTGTGTGCTCGACGTTTATGAAGTGGTATTCGGTAAAGTTGGAAGATGTGGTGAATACTGAAAGACTCCCTAGTCCTCCCTCCTTTGAGACTTTTAAGGCTACATTGAACCGAGCGAAGCGTGAGGAGCAAGAGGTTCAAATACTCTATGGATATTCTGGCGAGAGCATTGCCGGATTTCGCTGCACAAACGATGAAATGGACTACGTTTGGGACTAAACTGTATAAAAGCGTACATATACCGTGAAGTGAAAGAAACAACACGTGCAGAAGAGACGCAACGGGTATGGGTAGTGAGTCTTGTTGATGAGTGATGTGACAAGCGGTATTATGTGATGCTGCATCATACCGAGTACGCGTACCCTGCGGCTGAGAATGTAAATCTTGTCATAATGGACAGTCTCAAATATGTTTACCACTACATTCATATATATCTTGACGAGGTTCGCAGTGAGGTTATGGCTGAAGTCCTATATGAGTTTTTAAAAGAATTTAGAGACGAGTATCGCTTGCTCGGCAAAAAGCAAAAATATGGGCAAATGTTTCTCTCAAATAGTGCGCCGGAGTGTGAATGAAATGTGTTTGGTTCGTGAAAATCATCCTGAACAGAAATGTCTGGTGCGCATTCTGGGGAGTGATAAAATATTAAAGCCGATATTACTTCGTGTGCTTTTAGGCGAATTTGTCTACAACAATTTGTCTAAAGATACAATTAATCTACAACAATTTGTCTACAACAATTTATCTACAACAATTAGTCTACAGATACAATTTATCTACAATACTTTGTCTACAGATACAATTTGTCTAGAGAAACTATTACTAATATTATTTAAAAAAACACACGAAAAACTGCTAAAAACTGTTAAAACATACGAAAATATTACGACTTAACCAATCGTCATTTTTTTTAAATAATATTAGTAATAGTTTCTCTAAACAAATTGTGTCTGTAGACAAATTATTGTAGTTAAATTGTATCTGTAGACTAATTGTTGTAGATAAATTGTTGCAGACAAATTGTTGTAGATGAATTGTATCTTTAGACAAATTGTTGTAGACAAATTCGCCGGACACCTACTTCGTGTATCGCAGATGGAAAAGATCTTTAATCGGTTGCCCGGTATAATGGGGCACAAGTATTCACATGACTCTTTCATTTTGGAACAAACCCGTAGACGAAACATTAACGCTTGGTATGACTCACCTGTGTGACTCGTTTTCCACACCTACCAAACCGCGCACCGGCTGCTCATAGTCATCTCAGAACTTGAACCGACCGGACGTGCACTCCTCACAATAGAATACGATGGAGCTTCCTTTGAGCAGCATTCTCAATGCCGTATACGATGTCTCCGTGACGAAGTCATTGCGTGTGTTCAGGCGTAAAACAGGTACCGTTAACTATGTACTTGAAACGACTTGTAGACAAACTCTGCTGGACGGAATGTTGTTTATTTAAGTGTTGAGGAGATGAATAGTGTCTTCATGATAGTTGAAAAGTGGAGCGAGGATCGTTATAAAATACCTGCAGTAGGTAGGTACATTCGTTTTTCTGTATCCACCAGAAGAGGATGCCAGTGGGCATCGAAACTGTTGTGGGAATAAACTCTGTCTATTAGAGTGGGGTTTTATTATCATAATTTGATCTTCACGTAGAAAAGTAAAGTTTTTTCCATTTAAGAAGAGAGCAGATTAGTGATACCCCCTCACATGCCATTGTTTGTACGTTGTGTTCAAATCGCGACCAGCCATGCACTGATATACGACTGATGTGGAAGAATGCGTCTGATAATAACGTTCTTGTCCCCACACGAAACCGTTTCATCCTCGACAGAACATTCGAAATCGTCGGTTTCCGTAAACTAAAGCCTATATTAGACGCACGTGTTGCCGATATGCTTTATTTTGATACGGTTCTTAAATACGCATACACTGCTCTGCTCGACGGGTTTACCGAGTGTAGGACTGAACAAGGCGAGAATGGTCTGGAACTGGATGCTTATTTAAAATGTATAAACTCTTTGAAATATCATGAACTTTGGTACAAAGGACTTGAGCGGTACAGGGTAGAGCTCACCTACACTGTTCACCCTGAAGAATTGTTTCTTTATATAATGAGCAGCTGTCGTTACGACTTAGAAGATTATTTCAACTGTCGCTATGTGTTGTGAAGAAGAGTTCACGATTGAAAAGCTCGGATTGGTAAGAATTAACCCTCGATTGGAAAGGAGTGTTTATAAACTTGAATTTATTAATGATGTTGTGGCTAACGACGCCCTCTTTGCGCGTGCTTTTGAATGTATTCTGTCCGTGTTTAAAGAGAGTGATAATTTGTCAATTGTAAAGTGGGCATAAAAATAGTATAGAACGAATTGAAGGCTCTTTACATTGAAGGCTCTTTAAATCGTATTTATTGCATAGTAGAAAGTAACAATGATGTAACTGTAGATTCGATCAAGTGCGAGTTTAGTATTTTAGTTAAGCGCAGTAGAGCATAATGTGTATATAGATTTCTCCTGTACTATTATTAATTTGACGTTTATGTATTAATTTTTGAATGTACATTTATTTTCTATATATTTGTTAAAATTTTATTATTACTATTTAACATAAATGTGTATATAGATTTCTCCTATACTAATATAATTTTTGAATGTATATTTATACATATCGTTTAACGTATGTATAGATTTATTCTGAACTATTTTGAATGTGTATTTATTTTCTATATACTTGTTAAAATTTTATTATTTAATATAAATGTGTATACAGATTTCCCCTGTACTAATAGTATTATTTAAGAATGTATATATTTATATATATCGTTTAATGTGTGTATTTTTGCTGTAAATTATTTTTGAATGTATATTTATTTCCTATATATTTCATGAAATTATTTCCTTTAACTCCTCTAAATAAACAGAATGATGTAGTTGTGTTTTATTATCCAATAAATGCTTTCCTGGGGTATATATGAATTATATTAAGGAATAGCTGGGTGATGAGAATATATATAAACAATGCACCTTCAATAAATGTATATATATATATATATATATATATATATATATATATATATATGAAAATATATTTCACGAAGGTAACACGTGAAAAATATTTATGATGAATAAAACCACGAAGGAAAGGAAACACAAAATGGTGCTCAAGCGCTTTCGTCTAATGACATTCTCAGGAACACTGAAGTATATAAAAAGGTTAAGCCTATATATAGGTTACAGAAAGAAAAAAGAAAAAATAAATAAATAACATACACACAAACACACATATATATATATATATATATACATACATATCTATATATACAAATACATACATACATACATACATACATACATATATATACAATAAACAGAGAAGTAAAAATAATAAAAAATTAAAAATTAAAACCTTAAAGGATTACCAATGAGGCGTATAGATTGTAAGGAAAAATATCGATTTTTAGCACAAGATCAAATGGATTATAAAAATACAAATTTATACTGGAACTCTGCCGGGTTTTAGCACAATGCTGCCTATGGTCAGGTTTCGATATATAAAAAAAAAAAAAATAAAAAAAAAAAAAAATAAAAAAAAAAATAACATGCTAAAAATCGATTAACTTTTAATTTGCATGTTATTTTTTTATATATATTTTTTTTTTTATATATATCGAAACCTGACCATAGGCAGCATTGTGCTAAAACCCGGCAGAGTTCCAGTATAAATTTGTATTTTTATAATCCATTTGATCTTGTGCTAAAAATCGATATTTTTCCTTACAATCTATACGCCTCATTGGTAATCCTTTAAGGTTTTAATTTTTAATTTTTTATTATTTTTACTTCTCTGTTTATTGTATATATATGTATGTATGTATGTATGTATGTATGTATTTGTATATATAGATATGTATGTATATATATATATATATATATGTGTGTTTGTGTGTATGTATGTTATTTATTTTTTCTTTTTTTCTTTCTGTAACCTATATATAGGCTTAACCTTTTTATATACTTCAGTGTTCCTGAGAATGTCATTAGACGAAAGCGCTTGAGCACCATTTTGTGTTTCCTTTCCTTCGTGGTTTTATTCATCATATATATATATATATATATATATGTATGGATACACTGTACCAAATGGCTGATTACGCCTTCTAACCCGACTGACGGATTTCTGTGCCAACTGTCAAGAATATCCCCATTGATTAAATAAATAGCGCAATCTGGCAACTTAAAAGTTATTAATATACACATACACCTAAACAAGCCATTTACGCCTTCTAAGCCAGACTAAGCCTTCTAAGCCAACTGGCTGATTAAGACCTAAGCCAAGTGATGCTGTGAAGAGCTTTATTATGCACCTGGGTCTCCCAATTGAAGGATGCTCTGTCTTCTCTCTCCTCCTCCTCTCTCCTCTCTCTCTTAAGTTAGGCATATCCCTTTTGGGGGTAAGGACATCCCATCTTCTTCCCAAAGTCTCTTCTCTCCTCCTACTTTCTCTCTCTCTCTCTTGGGTTAGGTGGATTCCCCCAGCTTGTGGCAGCTGGGGAGATTTCTCCTTTTCCTTTTTTCCTTTTTTGGCACCCTGGGGGGGTGGGGGGTGGCACCTTGCAACAAGGGTGGAAGAGGGTTGGCACTGACAGTCACTTGATCAACATTGCAATTGCATATGCACTCTCCCATTTTGAGGTCATACTACTGAGAGCAATCATCCTTCTTTGGGACAGGCTGAATGAAAGCGAACCTCCAGCACGGAGCCAAAATACCAGATGCAAGACAAAGACGTAAGAGTTTGCCTTGGCATGGTGTCAGCACAGAAGCACAGCTCTTGAGAACAATAGGAGGAACTCCATTTGAACCGTACGCCTTCCTAGAGTTGAGCCCAGATAGTGCAGAAAGAACAACTTTGGAAGAGATTCTAATTTGAGACATAATAAAGTCAGAGGGAGGAGGAGATGGAGGAACAGCACCAGAATCGTTCAGAGTTGAGATGGAAGCGAAGGTTTGACCGAAGAGTTCAGCTTTGTGGGGAGAAGAGACGGCAACTGAGCAATCGGAATGGAAAAGAAGAGGGAAAGAAGTTGTTGGAGAGGTTCTACGCTAAATGCCAGAAAGAGTGAGAAAAGTTAGAATTGAATAGGTTTTCACATTTTTGTCGGATGGAGGAATTTTTGGCGAGTCGAAGAACAGATTTTTCAAGATTCCGGGCAGAAATAAAAACTGAGTGAGAATGAGTAGTTCGATGGCGACGGTACCTTCTGAAAGCCTTCTCTCTGTTGCGGATAGCATTAGAACAAGTAAAGTTAAACCAAGGTTTTTTGCATTAGTAGGAATAGAATATGGAATGTACGCCTCCATGCCCGAAAGAATCACCTCTGTAATGCACTGAGTACACTCGGTAGGTTCCCGGCCACGGAAGGAGTAATCATTCCATGGAAATCACACAAGTAGTGCCTAAGGGCCTCTCAATCAGCGGGGCCAAACTTGGGAGGAATCAAAGGCCGAAGTGGACCGATAGGACAGGAAACAGATATGATTGTGGTCAGAGGAGCCCAACGGAGAAAAAGGTTTGACAGAGTAAGAAGAAAGATGAGAGGTAAGAAATAAATCCAGAATGTTGGGCCTATCTTCAAAGCGATCGGGGATACGAGTAGTGCTGTACAATCTGCTCTAGGTCATTCAGGATAGAAAAGTTGACAGCTAGTTTACCAGGAATATTAGTGAAATGAGAGGAAAGCCATTGAAATCTCCTGAAATTGAGATTTCAGTAAAAGGAGAAAGGAATGGAATTTTGAATAGTCAGTAGAATTAGGAGAAAGGTAAACAGCACAGATGAATTTAGTTTGAGACTGGCATGTAAGCCGTAGTCAGAAGGTATAGAATTTGTAGGATTTGAGTTCGGGAATAGGAAAAAAGTTAGGTCATTGCGTACATATACGCACCATCCACCTTCGGAGTGAAATTGACTATAGAGAAAGTAAGAGGGTACAGAAAAGGGGTTGCTGTCATTTGTTCCAGACACATGAGTTTCATTGAGGAAGAGAAGGCGAGATTTGGAGCAGGAGAGGTTGTGTTCAACACAATGAAAATTTGAGGAAAGGCCACCAATGTTCCAGAAGTTTATGAAAGCCAACAACATCTCGGATGGGCGGTAAGATGCAGCCCCACTGCCCGGGTCTGCGTTCCCGGTATCGGCAGAGGGGGAGCCAGAATTGGGCATATTTATGGTCCTCAAGGCCTTCTCTCGTAAGAAATAGGTTTAAATCTAGGTCATTCAGGATAGAAAAGTTGACAGCTAGTTTACCAGGAATATTAGTGAAATGAGAGGAAAGCCATTGAAATCTCCTGAAATTGAGATTTCAGTAAAAGGAGAAAGGAATGGAATTTTGAATAGTCAGTAGAATTAGGAGAAAGGTAAACAGCACAGATGAATTTAGTTTGAGACTGGCATGTAAGCCGTAGTCAGAAGGTATAGAATTTGTAGGATTTGAGTTCGGGAATAGGAAAAAAGTTAGGTCATTGCGTACATATACGCACCATCCACCTTCGGAGTGAAATTGACTATAGAGAAAGTAAGAGGGTACAGAAAAGGGGTTGCTGTCATTTGTTCCAGACACATGAGTTTCATTGAGGAAGAGAAGGCGAGATTTGGAGCAGGAGAGGTTGTGTTCAACACAATGAAAATTTGAGGAAAGGCCACCAATGTTCCAGAAGTTTATGAAAGCCAACAACATCTCGGATGGGCGGTAAGATGCAGCCCCACTGCCCGGGTCTGCGTTCCCGGTATCGGCAGAGGGGGAGCCAGAATTGGGCATATTTATGGTCCTCAAGGCCTTCTCTCGTAAGAAATAGGTTTAAATCACCATTCCTACGTGTGCTGATGAGCCTCACCCAGCTTGGTTTAAGGTTAAGCTGGTTTTCGCTACCAAATTCTTAATCATATAACCCGAGTAAAGCCCTCATTATTATTTTTCAGATTTACGGGTGTAACAACGACAAGGTAATTGTGGCGCAAATCTTCAGCTATGTAAAATGGAAAGTGCAAGAAACCAACTCTATACTTCACCAGGCCAACTCAAAAGGAGGAGCACCAATCCTAACCTCTGTGAGATAAAGTATCCTCGCACGGAACACCTGAAAGATTAACATCGTACCTATTTTTGTTAAGGATTTGTCAGAGAGTACAGCCTCTACGCCACACACACACACACACACACACACACACAAGAAATCGTAACATAAGCTTTTGTTGTACAAGTTCAAGAAAATGAGTAGAAAAAATATTTAATCTTTTACGAGTGTGAAAGCATTTATTGGTGACAGCGCTCTTCTGCTTCAGCGAGAGATAATCAGGGTTACTATGTACAAATATAAGAGTTCGTTAAAATTTATTGGGGATTTGCAAACCTATGTATTTTTAGAAACTTTAGAGTCTGCTGATTCCCAAAAACAATGTTTAAATTTTCTCTGATACCGCTTAGGCAGCCATCTTAGATACATGAATAGTACAAATTTTAATCCATGAAATTATGTCTCTCATGTAAACCTATCTGCACTGAAGACATATAAATGTTTGTTTGAAAGAAATAAGTTGTTTGAAAGAAATACGTTCAACACTTTTTCTTCGAAATTACACGTGCCAATAGTGCCAAAACCAAGCATCGACATATCATCATCTTCATCACTGTCAATTCCTTTATACTCCTCAATGTGGGTGTCATCATCATTTCACGTAGTGTAGAGGGCATGCAAATGTCGGTGCATAGCAAGTTCATGGAATTGCATGTGCATCTCTGTGAAGTGCAGCTAGTGTTATATTGGCACCTCACCATCTCAATGTTACCTTTGGTGCTGGAAGGACAGCTGTTGTTGTAGCTTTAAGCTGACCACCTGCCTGGGAATGCTGGCTTGACTCCATATGCTGCTTGACTGTGAGCCCTCAGGGCGTGTTTCTTGAGTGCGCCATTTGCCTCCTCCGATCTTGTCAAGCCCCCAATTCCTGGTTGCAATGAAAGTGACAGACCCCTGTCTTGCTCTGTCTGTCGGCGTAAGTCAAGCACTTCAAGATCCCACTATAGTTCTCTCAAGTGCTACAAAAGGATCAAAGATATCACCAATGACTTCCGTCAAATGCGTGAGAACTCTGAAGAAGCATTCCACGAGGTATTTAAAGAAATTATGTCACTTGCCAAGGACATTGGAATAGATGGAGAAGTCCTCTGCCTTGTTGGAAGACAGGTGCAAGCAAAAACCACAGAAGAGTATTACAGGTTGACCACATTCATTCCATTTCTTGTTCACCTCATAACTCAATGTCCGTTTCGAAGGACAGTATTCTGTCCAGTTGCATTTGCAGGAATTGTTGCCACGCTATGTCTCTATGGAGACCTCAACAGACCAAATCATACAAGCAGCCACATTGTATGAAGATGATCTTCAGCAGCCGATGGCGGTCGTGAAGGCTCAGGTGCGATCTTGGGTGCGTCACATTTCCAAGTTGGAGAATCAAGGAGACTTGACGCTATCGCACTGGATTAAGCTCGCACAGAAAAAGCTTCTGCCAGCTGTGGCGGCGACCCTCCTTCGAATATTCAGAACACTTCCTGTTTCAAACGCCATCACTGAGAGATCATTTTCCAAGCTTAAACTGCTAAAAACCTACCTTCGAACAACAATGGGAGAAGAAAGACTTTCTGGACTGGCCCTTATGTCAATTCATCAGGACATGGAGGTAATACCAGAAAAAGTTATTGAGATCTTTGCTAATAAGAAAGATCGTCGGCGGATTCTCCTGAAGTCAAAAGAAGACCTTTAACGGTTTTAGTAAAGATCCATTGGCACATTCACACATTTGTTTATAATGTGTTTCAAACCAGAATGATATAACTTACAATAATTTTCTTTTTGAGTTATGAAATAATCAGAGATTTATAGTAACATCTTCAAGCTAAATATTTGTACAGTATTTGTGGATGTATTTTTCAATGAATTTTCTGTGTCCTGTGATCGGTTGGACAGTCGTCTAGAAAGTGGCTGTACATTATTTCTATTGTGAAATGTTTCTGGTTTTGATTGAGCGTTTCTAATAAATTGGTAATCATTGAACATTAATCTTATTACCAAGTACTTTTATGGGAATGATTGCATAATATTTAAGCTTGGTTCAGAACTTTATCTGAACCCATCCAGACCACCCGAAACAAAAATCCTAGATTCGCCACTGGGTCTGATCATGAAACAGGAACTTATTCATGTTGATGTGTTTGATTTTAGTATCATCTTTCATTGGTAGGATCCCTCCCATGACGTCTTCTCTATCTTGTGGTACTCTTCAAGGAACTTGGTCCGTATGTGTCAAACACAAGAAAAATCTAGTCATAGTCTCTTGTTAGATCCAATAGTTTGTCATTGAAAGTTTGAAACACCTAGTGAGAACATTGACTGCAACAATTGTTGCAGGTTTGTTTGTCAGTTTCTGGACGAGCACCATACCATCCACGACTGCAATTTTCCTTCTTGATTGAAGTTGTTTATTTTCACTGGAGTTAAAATTCACACCATCTACTCCTCGGCTATTATGTGCTTTATCTGAGAATGGCAATGCCTGCTGATCAACTTCTGAGGCTTCAGCCTTTCTTAGCTTCTTCAGGATGTGGAGCAGCTGAGACTTGTCTGTACATGGCAACGCTAAACCACTGGGTGTGAACAGTGCTCTTGAAGTAAGAGTAAATTCATAATTGTCAACTGCACACTTCTCGTCAACATATTGGCTTGTTCTGGGTAGAATTATCAGTCGACCATACAAATATTTTGCTTTCTTGAGATCCACAACGTTGTCTCGTTTCTTGGTCGATTGCTTCATGTTACCAGATATGTACGTTTTGTTATTTTTTTCCTTCACTGGGGCCCACAGGCTGACATTGCCATTTATCCGTTCAGATGCATATTTTTCATACACCTTCTGCCCAGTGATATCAATGTTCAGGATTTGTGGCATGTACCCTTGTGGGACATAGACACTGGTTATCAGGTTGCAGAGTGTGTCTCCTTCAATAGCAAAGGAATTCCCATGTGCCAGAATGGCATCCTTAATTTTGCTGACTACTGTGTGATCTTGCCTGATAACACTTGCAGCCAAGAAGAAACGCTGTCTACTATTGGTATTATTTGACCAGACCATTCTAAGCTTGTTGACCATTCTAAGTACAAACTTGCTTTTCATGTCTGGTCTGCTGTCTAACAGCTGCATAACCTTCTCGCAGAGAAATATGTCAAATGTGATGATTGTTGGGTGATCATTTCTGACCACCAGCTCGTTCAGCTTGCGTGCTTGACACAAGCACTCAAGCTGAACGAGCGAAAGTGTTAATTATTTATATGCAACCTCTGGAAGCAGTGGCACGGTTCCAACCTTGGTGAGTGGTCTGCTTATTGCCAACAATGAGTGATAGCTTCCCCAGCCCAGGATCTTATGAGCATCTCCTTTCTTTGTTCTGGATATGAGTGAAGCAATAACCCATTCTAGATGCCTAAGCTGATATTCTGCAGTGATACCTTCCTTGTTGACAGTAAATCTGCTTGGCTTATCTGGTAAGGATATGTCCTGCCTGTTCTTTGGCTTGGCACATACGATAATTTTTGCGTGATATGGGGTCACAGTACAGCTATTTCCTTCAGTGACATGCAACGGTGGAGAAATTGCCTCTCCAAGGGATCTGCTTTCCGGTACACTGCAGTAGTGGTTCCATGCGTGGTGCTCTTTCCATCAACAGTGTTCTCATCAAATTCAATGTTTTCTATAACAAAGACAAATGTACATTTCTTTAGAAAAAGTGGTACATGAAACTGCCTAGCAGTTTCAACAACAGCATTAGCAAGAGATGTTTCTAAAAACACCACAAGATTGCATGAGATACAGTGCCTGAGTGCAATAAGAAGGTCAATGAGCTTCTTTCTTTTGTCTCTATGGACAGTCATTGCAAGCGCAACAACTTCAGGATTCTTCCTTTCATGCGGCATTCTAAATTTTGCAGAATCACAGCTTGGTTTGAATGTTACCCGTCTCTTGGAGTTATAGTATACGTAATGTTCTGAGCTGCGGCGAGAACTGTTCCGACTACAGTTTTTGTCCTGGCTTCACTCTCCAGTTTGTCTGCAGGACCCAACATTATCCAAAGTATCAAAGTATACAATTCAGCAGGAACATCATCCCTGCTACTGGAGACTGATATGGAGTCTTCCACTGGATCTTTTTTACTGAAGGCAGCAATTCTTCAGCGTACCACATGTGCTACTTTATATATAGTATTCATGCTGTTCATACCATCTTGAGGACTTGCGATTGCAAGGCTTCTTTATTGCCCAGGTTTCTGGGCAATAAAGGACTGCACATTTCCTTCTGTTCTTCTGTAAAACACATTTGATGTATTCCCGAGTATTCTTTCAGACTCTGCCTGGTGAATTTGGGCATGTGGTTCTGCAGTGCCTCAGCACCTGGTCTGCAAATCATTGCGAGGTAAGCTGCATTTTGGGTTTGCATGTCAACCATGTTGATTAGCTCAATCAAGGAAAGGGCTTGCAATGGGTTTACCGCCCGTTTGTCTCCTTTGCTAGTATTCTCCCTCAGAACATGGAAAACGTGCTGTAGCCAACATGCTTTATGGTACCTGACATCGATGGTATGTGCATCACATGGGGAAAGGGTAGTGCTCGACTTTCTTTAAGTGCTGCATCCTGTGAGGTGTCCACAGCTTCTCTCAGGGCCATGCCGGCATTTTCATTTCTCACAGTGAACAGCAACCTGTTATCAGTTACTTGGCAGAAAAAGCACAGGTCATTGTTCAATGGTCTGGTTGATGACTGTGTAAATGGTGTTGAGGAATCAGAAGATGCTGACTGCCCAACCAACTCAGAGTACTTCTTTTTGCGTTCACGGTGCTTGGAAATGTATGATTCTGTAGCCACTGACTGTTGTAGACGGTCCTGACCACGCTGTGTTTGGACTTTAATTTGCAGCAATGGAGTAGCATGAGAGATACCAAACAGCTTGTTCTGCCCACAAGGCCTCCTTTGTGGCATCTTTGAGTCGTCTATGCACGTGAACACATTCACTGTCATGTAAGCTAGACCGCTCCCATATTTTCCAGTAATTTCTGGTATGAGTCTGACCTGGGCCGTGATACTAATGAACCTTTCATTTCCGTATCAGTCTGGCAAATTATATACAGTAAACCCTCATTATTCGCGGTAGATGCGTTCCACTCGCGCCGCGAATAAGGGAAATCCGCGAATACGCCATACTCCGTTGATTTTGTGCCTAATGTACAGAAAAGTGGTTCATATCCTTGCCTTTTAGTGCTCGCGGGCAGCTGCCTTATGAATTAAGCCAGGCTTCACCATGTGACCTGCATCATTGGCACAAAAGAGAAGAGTTACACGATATTTTGCTGCTTTGAATCCCGATGCATGACGCTCCTCCTGACTAATGTAAGTGCATGATGGCAATTTCTTCCAAAAAAGGGCAGTCTCATCGGCGTTAAAGACCTGTTCAGGCTTATACCCCTGAAATCTTGACATTGTGCAGCGAAAAGCGTTTTTTGAATCTTTCAAACCAGCCTTTACTAGCTACAAAGCTTGATTCGGGAGTGGTGCTCGTTCCTTCTCCTCCGTCGGCGGCCTTGAAGCAGTGACCGCGAATAATTGAAGCCGCGAATGGTGATGCCGCGAATAGCGAGGGTTTACTGTACATTTTTTAGCTCGTAAAAGCTTGTAGTGTTATCTCTGGAACCTCATTCATGATGATAAATTACTTTACAGTAGTGTTACAATAATTTTACAGTTAATTTACGGAAGGAATAATAGGAAATGTGATGTTTGACTCAGCTCCACTCGTGCACGAAACACAGTGACATATATTGCAGTTCATTTGGTAGTTATTTTTAAGCAACAGTTAGCGCCGATAAAAATGACGAGCATGCCAAGCCTTACTATCTTGCAAAGTTTCAAAGCAAAAATGCCTCCCCCCCCTCCGACACACACACACAAAATAAAATTCAATAGCGTGCATTTTGAAAATCCAAGATAGTCGCTCTGGAAATATCAGAAAAAATGTAAATATTGGTTTTAAGAATCAGCAGACTAAAGTTTCTAAAATTATATGGGTTTGCAAATCTTCAAAAACATTGAACGGACGTACATAACAACCCTGATTAAAAATACAATTCTCTCCTGACTTCGTATGTTAGAAATAACGATTAGGAGGGCTAAACTTCTCCATCTTATACATTTAACATATTGAAATAATGCCCAGTTCTGAAGTGGAATAAAATTAATTTCAAAATTTAATGATGTAATAAAGTACTTTCAATATAAAGTAGAAAATATAAGGAACAGGATTTATAGACATATCCAAACACCGTGTCACCCTTATTGCCAAGGTTACCATAAAAAAAATAGCATCGTGAGCCTCGGAAACCTTCAATTTGGCGCTTTCTTTCTTATAAAGGTTGGCATTTTTGCTGGCACCCGCCCTTGGTCGCTCCTTCCTACATAAAATAAACCCGCTTTATTTAAATTAGAAGAATATAAGAAATATAGTAGAGTACGTGGCACTATTACTCAATATTACACCATATGGTACGCATACTGTGCCCAGAGCTACCTTTTGACCATTTGAGAGAGGGTATATAATAAGGACTGTGACGCATTTGCATGCCCGAGCGGTATTTCCATAAAAAATGTAAGAAAGTGGGAAATCCTCCACTGTGGAAATGAGAGTGGATCGATTTGAGATTTGCCTCCTTTGAGACTCCTCCCAGTTTGGCATTTCTCATTCTCGGACCAAGACTGAAATGGGAATGAGTGAGATTGGGAAGAGAAAGCCCGAAAGTAGGTTAAGTGATGCGACACGAGATTAATGAGGATGAATTCGGGTTACAGGGAGACATTAAGGCCACACTTATAAAAGGGAAAGATGTAGACAATGACTTTACAGTGCATCAATTATACAAGGACAGTTCAAGGTCATAAGTTCTACTCGCAATAATGACATCATAACATACCCTTTTCCCGATTCACCTTTATCCAACCCATAAAACTATAAGGTTAAAGAAAAGTTTAGTGGAATCCGGTTCTATCCAGTATTACCCAGTTCTCACCAGTTACTGAATATATAAAAATAAAAACAATGATTTTTATGTCATTTCAGAATTGTGAAATTAATTTTCAATTTACTGAATGGTATCTTAAAAGCTATTGCTCTTATATATATATAACGGGTGCGGCAAAAATAACGCCCTTTTTAGTTTATTCTCTTTTATTGAAGGAAATAAATCAATTACAGCATTTTAAGAGAAATAATAAGGTTTTTAAGAAAAATACAGCATTTTAAGAAAAATAATAAGTACTTTCTCAGTAAAAACTAAAAAATAACAAAATGATACAATATAAAACTAAAAAATTATACTGTATAAAACTATAAAGATACAGTTATTAAAAGGGCGTTACTTTTGCCGCACCCGGATATATATATATATATATATATATATAATGCCCATATATATATATATATATATATGACATAAGTGTTAAGGAACGTCTCTGCACACGAGGAGGAGAGATAACGAATAATGAAAAATGAGGCGAACCGCCCGGGAATCGAACCCAGGGCCTTCCAATTGCCGGTTGTCGTTTCTATTCATTTATATACTGCGCGGTCATTGCAGTTATATGCGCATATTCACGATTTGCGAGGGTGCCCTCTCAGGGCATTGGTTTCTGCCCTATGTGGGAGAATTTCGATTTGTGATTGAGTGAGGTCCGTAGCATAATGGTAGAGCGTCCAACCGGCAATTGGAAGGCCCTGGGTTCGATTCCCGGGCGGTTCGCCTCATTTTTCATTATTCGTTATCTCTCCTCCTCGTGTGCAGAGACGTTCCTTAACACTTATTTCGTTTCTATTCATTTATATACTGCGCGGTCATTGCAGTTATATGCGCATATTCACGATTTGCGAGGGTGCCCTCTCAGGGCATTGGTTTCTGCCCTATGTGGGAGAATTTCGATTTGTGATTGAGTGAGGTCCGTCGCATAATGGTAGAGCGTCCAACCGGCAATTGGAAGGCCCTGGGTTCGATTCCCGGGCGGTTCGCCTCATTTTTCATTATTCGTTATCTCTCCTCCTCGTGTGCAGAGACGTTCCTTAACACTTATGTCGTTTCTATTCATTTATATACTGCGCGGTCATTGCAGTTATATGCGCATATTCACGATTTGCGAGGGTGCCCTCTCAGGGCATTGGTTTCTGCCCTATGTGGGAGAATTTCGATTTGTGATTGAGTGAGGTCCGTAGCATAATGGTAGAGCGTCCAACCGGCAATTGGAAGGCCCTGGGTTCGATTCCCGGGCGGTTCGCCTCATTTTTCATTATTCGTTATCTCTCCTCCTCGTGTGCAGAGACGTTCCTTAACACTTATGTCGTTTCTATTCATTTATATACTGCGCGGTCATTGCAGTTATATGCGCATATTCAAGATTTGCGAGGGTGCCCTCTCAGGGCATTGGTTTCTGCCCTATGTGGGAGAATTTCGATTTGTGATTGAGTGAGGTCCGTAGCATAATGGTAGAGCGTCCAACCGGCAATTGGAAGGCCCTGGGTTCGATTCCCGGGCGGTTCGCCTCATTTTTCATTATTCGTTATCTCTCCTCCTCGTGTGCAGAGACGTTCCTTAACACTTATTTCGTTTCTATTCATTTATATACTGCGCGGTCATTGCAGTTATATGCGCATATTCACGATTTGCGAGGGTGCCCTCTCAGGGCATTGGTTTCTGCCCTATGTGGGAGAATTTCGATTTGTGATTGAGTGAGGTCCGTAGCATAATGGTAGAGCGTCCAACCGGCAATTGGAAGGCCCTGGGTTCGATTCCCGGGCGGTTCGCCTCATTTTTCATTATTCGTTATCTCTCCTCCTCGTGTGCAGAGACGTTCCTTAACACTTATGTCGTTTCTATTCATTTATATACTGCGCGGTCATTGCAGTTATATGCGCATATTCACGATTTGCGAGGGTGCCCTCTCAGGGCATTGGTTTCTGCCCTATGTGGGAGAATTTCGATTTGTGATTGAGTGAGGTCCGTAGCATAATGGTAGAGCGTCCAACCGGCAATTGGAAGGCCCTGGGTTCGATTCCCGGGCGGTTCGCCTCATTTTTCATTATTCGTTATCTCTCCTCCTCGTGTGCAGAGACGTTCCTTAACACTTATGTCGTTTCTATTCATTTATATACTGCGCGGTCATTGCAGTTATATGCATATATATATATATATATATATTAGTGGTGGACCAGATGTCAGTTTTTCAACATCTGCGGATGCGGATGCGTATTTTTAATTTCGACATCCGCGAATGCGGATATTTAGTTAATCTATCAATATAATATAGAATTATGAATATATGACATAATTTTTGAAATTTCGTGATATTACTATTATGGCAAGCAATGTATAAGAATTAAAATTAATATTAATGTTTTCATTATGATAAAAATAATAACTTTCTGAAGAGTTTCAGCCACAGAAAATTGAATGAAACAAGTTTCATTCAATTTTCTGTGTTACCAGGTATTTATATTTTGAGGTTTATATATTTGTTTGTTCATTAATAATTAATACTTTACATGAAATGTGCATGACTGGGCCTTATAAGCTACTTTATAAGGTAATTTAATTGTAAATTGCATAATTTATTAGAGGTAATATCCGCATAACATCCGCAGTCAGAAGTGCGGATGAGGATGTTTAAAATGATGCGGATGCGGATATCCGGTCCACCACTAATACATATATATATATATATATATATATATATATGTGTGTGTGGGTTTGTGTGTGTGTGTGTGTGTGTGTTACATACAGACCGTGCATGGAACACGAACTCTTCTGGGAAATTAAATCCACTATAGTTCGAATAAGTAATGATAAATGACAAATACTATAGTTTTTCTTTTTCACGATGGAAGGCCCAACGTGGGCAACGGGTTACTCGCAAAGAGACCCCAAAATATAGCTTCCCTCACCAGCTATCTGCCAAGCAGATAGGATCCAGCTTTGGGACAGGATCTAGCGTTTACAACTACACCCAGCCTACTATCTTCAGAAGCTCAATATACGCAAGAAACTCACTGCAGTCACGTCGGATTGAATACATCAAAGAAAAGGGGTAACTGTTGTATTTTTAGCCAAAAACCAAAACGTAACCCTCAACCGTGACGCTCAATGTCCCGGTTGAGGTTTAAGTTTTGGTATAGTGGATTTAATTTTCCAGAAGAGTTCCTTGTTCCATGCACGGTCTGTGTGCTACATAAAAGTTTCTCAAGGGACCATTCTGAGTTGTATCATATATATATATATATATATATATATATAATGAAAAAAAACACGAAGGAAAGGAAACACAGAATGGTGCTCAAGCGCTTTCGTCTAATGACATCCTCAGTGTTCCTGAGGATCTCATTAGACGAAAGCACTTGAGCACCATTCTGTTTCCTTTCCTTCATGGTTTTTTTCATCATAAATATTTTTAACGTGTTACTTTCGTGAAATAATTTTCATATATATATATATATATATATATATATATATATATATATATATTAATTAATTAATAAAAGGGAATAATGTTATCTAAGTACTTGGACAAAAAAGTTTCTTTATAATTGTTCACACAAAGTGCTCAGCTAAATTTTTCCTTTAATATTGTAAAATGGACGTAAAAAGGATTCACCTTTCACTGTGTGAGTTCGAAACAAATAGGCAGTTATTTTATGGGTGGGGTTGCCAATAACATTATCCCCTATTTGTTTTGGACAAATGGTGAATCTAGTGCGATGTAATTGGAGACAAGTGCCCCCTCCCCCATCTCCACCCAATCTGTTATTGCGCCCTTGCATTATGGTATATGACTGCCTCTTTTGCAATTTGCATAAGTACATTTAATTTTGTAAATTAAAATTTAAATTCCTCTATTAAATATGACGCTATAGAAAATTACTTTAGGAATATATATCATAGAGCAATATTCAGAAACATTAAAATATTAATAGTGGCTTTCAATTTTTAAGTGTTTTTAAGAGTAAATATACAGGGTGTCCCATAAGTCTGGAACCATAGAGTAAAATAAGTAATTCATGTTTTTCCGTTTATGCAAGTGCCCATGATGTGTTTGAGTAAGGAAGATCGCATCCAGGTAATTCTGTTCGTAGGAAATCGAAGTCAGAAGGAAGTCGCTGAGGAATTTAAGAGATTGCATCCGGACCGCGCGCCGATAACACACAGCTGTGTTGGCAAACTTGTAGCAAAGTTTAGGGAAATGGGATCCATAGGAGATAAACCACGCAGTGGACCTCCGAGGACATCCACCGACGATGACAGCCGCTACCATCCTCGCTCATTTCACAAAGAGTTCCCAAAAGTCTCTTCGGCGTTTTTATTGCCGTTTTTATCATTTTGCCCTATGGTTCCAGACTTACGAGAAATTACATCCACTATCATTACTTATTCGAACTATAGTGGGTGTAATTTCCCAGAAGAGTTCTTTGTTCCATGCACGGTAGGGTGGCCCACTTTTCAATTTTTTTTTAAAACTATAGGTTATCGTAGTTTTTCCCATTATTTGGCACTATACTAGCACATTGGTACCATTTTTACAAAAATTGATCAATATTTAGGGGTCTCGCATCGACCTTGAAATTACGAGTTTTTTTTTTTAAATTCGTACTTTTTGACTTTTTACTGAATCAAGATAAATCATTAAGTAGGGATGTTTTCTGAATCCTCTTGATGAGAGAAGTCGTTTGGTGTGCCTTCCAATGTCATACGTCTAACGGTTTAAAAGTTGTGCCTGTATACAGGTAATACCAATGTGCTAGTATAGTGCCAAATAATGGAAAAAACCACGATCATCTATACTTTTCAAAAAAATCAGCAAATAGCAGACAAATAAGGAAGAAAGAAACAATAACTTAAACAATCACTTTTGCATTGTATTGACCACTATCACACGTCACTGGCTGCAACGTTGTCCCTCTGTGCTATGTCATCGTGGCGAGTGATGACTTCTTGAAGTCGCCGAGCTCTTTCCGGTTCTTTTCCACCACTTGCAGAAGATCCTGCAGCTGTGCCTCGTCCTTTGTGACCGTGTTCGCATAGTCTTGTATCAGTTGGACTCCTCTTTCAGCGACGTCATTGGTGACCTGGAGATTAGAGATCACATCCTTCAGACGACAAAAGTCCTCGTTCTCGTCCCACTTATCAGTTGGCAGGGTGAGCCACGAAGACCCATACATCTTCAGACCTGCAAATAAGAACCAGGAGGACTCGTCGATCAGGTCGGGGAGTAGCGTCATCTCGTCGACTGAGACGTTCTCGTATGTGAAGTCTTTGGGTACAGGGAGGTGGGACAGCTTCTCTGCCATCTGTTGCTTCACAGTGCCATCCACCTTGTTGCTGCATAGAGCGAAGATGACGGTCTGAGGCCTCAGATACCAGAAGTGCCGCCTCATCACTGCCAGTGACGCTTCTGCCACCTCGCGGTCCACTGCCCTATACCTCAGAAAACGCTGGTACAGTACCAGGTCATTCAACGGCGCATCAGCTGCTACAGGGGCCGCCAACCAAGCTGGTACGTACAGAAGAGCGATGAACACCACGATCCTGTGCAGTTTGTCTACCAGCTCGGCGTCGAGCTCCAGCTGCCTACTGAACATCAGCAGTTTTGTGTAGTAGATGACCTGAAACAGAATAGGCACCATTGTAAGTAAGACAGGTTTATTGTTACTAATTACTTTGTTTGCGTTATAATGAAATGTTTATCTTTGAATAACATTTAAACTTATCTCTAGATTATTTTTGTTTGAAAATACTAACTTTAGCCATCCATCTTGCGTGGTGGTAGGCTCCTGGGCACATGAGGTGAATGCCACGGCGTGGTTGTGTCCCGAGTACCAGGAGCGTGATCTCTGCCACTTCCCGGTAATCGTCTCTGACGAAACCAGAAGCTGTGCTCAGGAAGCTGACCGCTGCGTCCCGGAGTTCTATTAGCCACGTACTCTCCGCCAGATTCTCGACCTGCAGCTTGCAGTAGGTCGAGAGATCGAGCTCGTCCCATCTTCAAAAAGAGTTCTTCCAGTTATGGTTGCCATCGATTTGTCCATGACAAAGGATGAGGAACTCAGACAGAATTTCAAAATGTTATGATCTGCAAAAAAAGAAATAGGTTAGGTACCTGGCACAGGCATAGTGCATTTTCTTATTACCTATATACATTATACATTCCGCCCGGGTATGGTGACTCATTTTTTTGAAAAGTATAGGTGATCGTGGTTTTTTCCCATTATTTGCCACTATACTAGCACATTGGTATTACCTGTATACAGGCACAACCTTTAAACCGTTAGTCGTATGACATTGGCAGGCACACCAAACGACTTCTCTCATTAAGAGGATTCTGAAAACATCCCTACTTAATGATTTATCTTGATTCAGTAAAAAGTTAAAAAGTATGCATTTAAAAAAAAAAATCGTAATTTCAAGGTCGATGCGAGACCCCTAAATATTGATCAATTTTTGTAAAAATGGTACCAATATGCTAGTATAGTGCCAAATAATGGGAAAAACCACGATCACCTATACTTTTCAAAAAAAATTGAAAAGTGGGCCACCCTATTGTACATGTAGTGGCAAGGGTGTTGTGGGTTAGTTGTCGCTGCTGCCATGAATTGTGTTCCCCTCATGTCTAAATGTTCCCTAACTTTCAATATTTTTGTTTCTGTGTGCAAGTGTTCTATTGGTGTTGTTTGAGTATATTCTGTAATGACACGAAGTGCGTTCTTTTGTATTGTCTGTAAGGTGTTTATGTGTGTGTTTGAGATAATGGGTGCCCAGCATGGGCTAGCATAGTCCATAACTGAACGAATATATTGTTTGTATATGAGTGATGTTGTTTCCTGCTGGTGTCCAAAGTTTGTGCCTGTTAGTACCCGAAGCGTGTTAAGTCTTGACGTACATTTGTTTTTTATGTCTTGAATGTGGTTTGCAAAAGATAATGATGTGTTGTATATGACCCCAAGTATTTTGGTCCTGTGAGTGTGTGGAATGTTGGTGTTGTTTAGTGTGAACTGTGGAGCTATCCAGTGTTCTTTTGTGTTGCTTGTTAGCAAGGTGATGGTTGATTTTGTGGGCGCTACTTTGAGTCTATTATGTGTGAGCCAGTCTTGTATACTGTTTATGTATGTTTGTAGGTTATTTGTAGCGGTGTCGATGTTGTTGTGGGTGGATGTTAGAGTGATGTCATCTGCATATGATGATAAGGTAAGCTTGTTATTTATAGGTGTTGGAATATCATGCATGTATAAGTTGAACAGTGTTGGTGAGAGAACAGAGCCTTGAGAGACCCCGTTCGGAAAAAGCTTGTTTTTGGATGACTTGCCTTTAAATGTGACATGTATCTTCCTGAAAGATAGTTGCTCAGCCACCTTTTGGTGTTATTGTGCATGTTTGTGTTGAGTATTTTGTTTATGAGAGGGAAGCGTGGGATAGCATCAAATGCTTTACTAGTGTCTATTGTTGCTAATAGTGTACGTTGAGCTGGTCGTCTGGAGTTGATGCCATCCATGATGTGCTGCGTGAGGTTAGTGAGTAATGTCGTGGTTGAGTGGTGAGGTCTGAATCCATGTTGAGTAGGCGATAGTGGTATGTGTGGGTTGGTGATTTGTAAGATTAGTCTTTCTGTTACTTTGGAAGGTTTGCATAGTAAAGTAATGGGTCTATAGGAAGCTGGTTCTGTTGGATTTTTCTTTGGTTTGAGTAGTCATAATTTTACCTTGTTTCCATATGTTACGAATAATACAGTGTTGGTATGAATATGTGCTGATGTTTGTGAGAGCTAGTATTCCCTGTGGGCCCAAGTGTTTAAGGTGTATGTTAGATATGTTGTCTGGTCCAGTAGGCTTCGAATTCTCAATGTTTTTGATGATCTTGGTGGTCTGGTCTGTATTGAAGGGTGTAATGGTCGTGTAGAGTCTGTAGGTTTTCTTGTGTCTGGCTGTTTGTCTGTCTGCGTGTTTCTGGTTGTTGTCTCTGTTTAAGTGACTTATCTTTACGTAGTGATTAACTAGAATGTTAGCTTGCTTGTTGTGTATATGTTGGGATATTATTTTGGCTGCGACAGATAGCCGCGTGTGAGGTGTGAATGCCGCTGTTAGAGTGGGTAATGCTGTTTATAGTCTTGTATAGCCTGGATGTATCTGTGGAGTGGTTTAGTGTTCCTATGAATTCCCTAAATGTTTCTGTTTGTTTTTCTTTAAGTTTGTTGGTTATATTTCTATGCTGAGCTGTTGTATCTGCTGTTTTATGGCTTCTATGTGTGGTGTTTGTGTGTTATGTTTGAGGTTGTTACGTTGCCTTATGAAGTGGGTCATTTCTCTAGTGTAATTTGGGTTGTATTTCGTAATGTTGCCCTTGCATTATTGCATTATTGCATTGCATTATTGCATTACTGACGATCTGATTAAATGTCTTGAGTGTTGTATTGATGTTTATGATGGGTGTGCTGTTTAATGTGGTGAATTGCTCCTCAGTCTGTATTTTGAACTGTTCCCAATCAGCTTTCTTGTAATTCCTGTAAGTGTGCCTAAGGCTGTTGGGGCAGAGTGTAGAACGTGTTGCAATGATAATGGGCAGTTGGTTTGATGACAGTTGTTTTTCTGTTCTCCATTGTGTATGTGTTGCTAGTGGTGGGGAACAGAACGTTATGTCTGGGGAGGAGTTTGAGTATCCTGCTTGATGTGGTATGTGTATATATTCCTTTGTATTGTTAAGAATGAAGAGGCTGTTTAGTTGTGTGGCTATGTTGGCGCCTCTGGTGTTGCTTTGGTTGTGCAGGTACCAACTAGTGTCTTTAGCGTTGAAGTCTCCTCCTAAGATGACATTAGTGAGAGAGACCAGATTGTGTAACTGTGGATTGTAATTGGCTGGCACCTGCGGTGAACTCTCTGGTGGGATGTAAATGTTGATGAGTGTGGTGTTGTGTTTTGCGCGTGTTTTATTGTTAACTGCCTATATTTCTTTCGTGTTATCTGCTTGGATTGTGTTTGTAATGTTTTGGGTGGCATCATTGTAGCTAATACTTTTACGTATGTAAGTGATGAGTCCACCCCCATGACCCCCAGTACGATCTTGACGGATCGCCGTGAAGTCAGGGATGGTGGGTGTTTTGTGTGTGCGTTATAGTTTTGTTTCTTGTATAAATGCATGTGAATGTTTTGTTTGTGTACGAATTCCCTAAGCTGCATGATTTTGTTTGTGAAGCCATCTACGTTGTACTGTAATATGTTAATATTATGCTTCTGTATGTGTCTCATGGTCTTATTGCGTCTGTCTTTGTGTATGGTGACATGTGTAAGTTGTAGTGGGGCCTAGATTAATCTTAATGTCGCCAGAGAGTAAGAGTAGTCCGGGGAGCACGTCCGGCACGCAATTGCTCCCCGTAAATGAAAAAATAGCACGCTGGTATAGGTCCGGCCCTGGGAGCCGAGCGGCACTCTGACCGTGCCACTCAACAGGCCGTCGACTGCCAGTCTGGCCAACCGTAGACAACCCGCTGCACGAAGATTTGAGGAAGTTTGGGCACCAGCGTGTTGATGTTTCGGTTTGACGTCGCCTCTTCTTCGCATTGACGTGCCCCGCGCTGGAGGATACAGCCACTGTTAGAAGCTTCCTCGTCAGCTGCTAACGTTTGGTTTTAATACTGTGTACAGTAGATTCGGTTATTACTGTGATTCTATTAAAAGAACATTCCTTGTTATTTTGTGCTTATCATTCGTCTGCAATTTTGTGTTGCTCTATTTGTTGGAGTTCTGAAAATGTACTGCCCGCCTGTCCTCTAAATTGTTTTAATATGGCCTCTGTTTCTTCGCTTTCTTTTTCCTTTAATTTTCACTACAAATATGTCTAAAATCCAATACAGAACTCTTCTTGGGAAGAATTTAGCACCACAAAGTTAAAACTGTGAAGCAGAAAATGTAAAGTTTCAACAACATAATCAGGTACTTTCCTTATGCGAACTTTCTTCAGAGTTTCTTCATAGACTGTGAATATCTTCAGAGTTTCCTTGTTCATCCATCTGATACTTCTGTTGTTCGTGAAGCATGCAATCAAACCACAGAATATATATAAGAATATAGGTCCCGAGGTTGTGCACCTGGGTGTTGAATGCCCCGTTAGGTTGAGTGAATGCCCGGTTAGGTCAACTGTACGCCCTTGACGATTGGTTAGGTTTAGTCGTGATATATTCGTTAGCTTTAACGAAAATATCACGACTCAACCTAACGAATCGTCAAGGGCGTACAATTAACCTAACCGGGCATTCAATTAACCTACCCGGGTATTCAATTAATCTAATCGGGCATTCAGTTGACCTAACCGGGCATTTAATTAACCTAATCGGGCATTCAGTTGACCTAACCGGGCATACAGTGTGTGTGTATATATATATATATATATATATACATACAGGGTGGGCGGAAAGTAGCTCCCTATTTTGGATTGGTAAAAAAATACGTATATTATCCATTTATTTCAGAAGAAATAATATGAAAAGGTAGGCATACATGGTAGGTTTTCTCTAAAATTCAATGTGGGCTCCAACTCTTTCCACCAGCTTCTGGAGCCGCCCAGGAATGGCGTCCACTGACTTTAGCAGGAACTCCGACGGGATGGAGGACATGACTTCCCGAATTCGGTCCTCCAGTTCTTCCAATGTCCTCGGTTTGGTGCGGTAGACTTCTTCCTTTACCCACCCCCAAAGAAAGAAGTCGCACGGTGTCAAGTCGGGGCTCCTGGCTGGCCATTGATGTGGACCACGACGACCCATCCAACGCCCAGGGAAGTGGGCATCCAGCCACTCACGGACAACAAGAGCGAAGTGCGGAGGGGCGCCATCTTGCATAAATATCAGATCGTCGATGTTCTCCCATGTGCTGACAACCGGCCAGACCTCGTTTCGCAACATAGCAAGGTACCGCTCAGCATTCATGGTGTTGCGCAGAAGGAACGGGCCCACAACCTGATCTGAGGTCATACCACACCACACCGTTACACTGAACCGATTCTGCCGTTTTTCAGCGGTAACCATGGGATCCTCTCCTGCCCAGTAGTGGCAATTGTGGCGGTTGACAAAGCCTCCGACGTGGAACACCGCCTCGTCGCTCCAGAGGATGTTGCGGAAGAGATGGGGCCAGTCTTCATGCCAAGCCAGCATGATTTCCCCGAACTCCATGCGAATGTCGCAGTCCTCGTCCGAGAGAGATTGGCAGTAATGCGGCTTCCACGCACGCCAGTTCAGCTCCTTCTTCAGCACAGTTCGCACTGAGTAGCGGGAGAGTCCACTTTCCCGAGCTGCCTGGCGAGTTGACTTTCGTGGACTCCGTGCGAACATTTCCTGAACTGCCTGCACCGTCTCCTGGGCTCTGGATGTCGAAGGGCGACCACATCTTCGAACATCTGCCACAGACCCCGTGGTCATGAGCTTCGAGTGGCAGTTCTTGATTGTTTTCGGGTCCACTTGGGCACGTGGTCCGTGAATGGCCCGCCACCATCTTTGAACTCGAACGACAGATTGCCAAACTTCGTACCGTGCCGCCAACTGGGCACGCTCCTGCAGTGTTAAACGCTCAGCCATGTTACCCTTCAATCTGAAATGAAAAAAAAAAAATGAACGTTACAATTGTACCACTTTAGAGAACACAAAGAGAACACTTTAGAGAAAAAAAGATTACCGTTACAATTGTACCACTTTAGAGAACACACCATAACAATATAACAATACAATCACAATTTATACATAATTTATATGTAATTTAAATTAGGGAGCTACTAATATATATGAGTGTGTGTGTGTGTGTGTGTGTGTGTGTGTGTGTGTGTGTGTGAAGTTTCATGTTTGTAACTACCTCCTTTTATTATTATAGATTATTACAAGCGGTAGCTCGCTATCGCCCTCCGGGCAGGTAGCACGGAATGGGACGATCCATCGCCGCCAACTCATCACCGCCAACTCAACTCCGCCGACTCAACTCCAGCCAACTCATCGCCGCCAACTCAACTCCATTTTTTCAAAAAATAAATTAAATTTATTTTTGAAGGTTAGAGCTTTAAAAAATTAAAAATCGTTAGAAACTCTTTATTCTACTACGTTAAAAAAAAGATTAAAAGGTTCAGATTTTAATTAGTGGTAATTGTAGGCAATCCCACGTAAATATTCTAATGGTGATCGTTGCTCAAAGCTTAAAACTAGTTTTAATATACGGTCATCAGCATCACGATATTTTTTTAACTTTGAAGGTGGAGCATGACCTCCTACAAGTTGTTCGAGATACATATCTCGACTCTTCTGTATTTTGTATAAGGTATCTATAATGTTAATTGGTGAAGGTTAGGTTAGGTTAGGTTGGGTTAGGTTAGGTTAGGTTAGGTTAGGTTGGGTTGGGTTGGGTTGGGTTAGGTTAGGTTGGGTTAGGTTAGGTTAGGTTGGGTTAGGTTAGGTTATATTATATAAATAAAATATTATATAAATATAATTAGTTATGTTTTCAATGGTTCTTCCAAGTGTTTTTAATTTCCTTCAGTACCTATCATCGCACTAAAGAAAGATTAATAAATTATACAAAACATTATTTGGCAACGGTGCATTCGGAGTTGAGTTGGCGGCGATGAGTTGGCGGCGGGCGATGAATCGGCGGCGATGAGTCGGCGGCGATGAGTCGGCGGCGATGAGTCGTACTAGACGCAGGTAGCAGTATATGCACAGTATATGTAGCAGTATATGTCACAGCTAGCTGTATATTCTGATACGGTTTAAAATTGAATGGATAATAATAAATTGTTTTTTCACTTTTTCATGTATTTTTTTTATTGGTTGTAGATTTAAAATTATATTGTATGAGGCCCTCATAGGAAGAAGTGGCTAAGCGACAAAAGTAAAGAAACGCCATTACCTCCATTACCCCCTCTCTCCTCCATTACCCCCACCCCCACTCCCACTCCCCATTACCCCACCCCTCTCCCCATTACCCACCCCCACTCCCCCAATTACCCCCCCTCTCCCCCTCTGTACTTACGTATTATCGGGACTACCAAACTATTATCGGGACTACCAAACTGTTTATTATGTATTTTTGCTCTCGTCATTTTCGTTTTCGAAGTACTTACATTCACTTGTAATAGACATTAAATAGCTCGTGCTCGGCCGCGGAGTGACCTAGGACCGGGAAACTTGAGAGAGCACATCGGCAGCTCATGGGCTATCAGTTGGTGGTGGTTGTAGAATTTTCCGATGTGCCGTTTAGTCTGTGCACGGTTCCGAAGAAAGCGGACAGACAAACACACAGACACATTTTAGCTCAATAGTATATAGGATTACGGGCGGCAATGTGAAGTTCAAGATTTTCATGACTGTTCTTTCCTATAGTTTTATTAACCAAATAATTAGTCATGAAAATCTTAAGATTCAGAAATCTTGACATAATGTGAAGCTCAAAATTTTCACGGCTGCGTTCTTTTCTGTAGTTTTATCGCGGAGCTGGGGCCTTCGGACCCAGTAATTTCAATTATATGTGAAGCTCAAGATTTCCATGACTGTGTTCTTTTCTATAGTTTTACTGACCAAATAGCTAATTAGTCATGTAAATCTTAAGATCCAGAAATCTTGATACAATGTGAAGCTCAAATTTTCACGGTTGCGTTCTTTTCTGTAGTTTAATCGCGGTGCTGAGGCCTTCGAGCCCAGTAATTTTTATTATTTAATTTATTAACACACAGGTGCACAATCTGGGGACCTAATCAATATGTGTGTGAAGTTCCATGTTTGTAACTGCTTCCATTTTGGAGTTATGCACACACACACACACACACACGTCCTTTTATTATTATTATTATTATTATTATTATTATCACAACTAGTATTAATGCCGGAAACGTAAACACAAAATTTTTTAAATACAAGATAGGTAGGCTGTATAAAGAGTAATAAAAGCCGAAGACAAAAAAGAAAAGGAATGAGTCATCGGACGGGATTTCTAAATTTTAATAAGTCTCTCTCCACGACTGAAGAAAAAGAGATGACTCAGCCTCTGACACAAGCTGCTATGGGAAGAAAAAAGAGTGATTCAAGAATTTTACTAAAAAGAAAAAAAACTGAGTCGAAACAGTGGGAACAGAAGCTTTGACTTCGTTAAGATTTTGAAAAATGATGGTGCGCGCCATCTTGAATTACAGATAAAACGAATTTTTAAAGAATGGGAATCGGAATGGGGCACAACCAAAGTGTGTTTACCGCTTGCTACTGAGGTACATAATTCATTTTACTAATTAATTTACGGAAAGACAATATCTACTAATTTTATAAATACTATAAACGGGTAGCAATCTAATTTGGCCGAAATAAGACTCGTACGGAGGACGTGGGAATGCCCTTCTTTTAATTTAATAGGGACACCGCTGCCACCAAAATGTAGTGAACATCTCTTTATTCTTTCATTATTTGCTTGCCTTTTTACTTATTTGACTTTTTACTTATAGCTCTTCTTTTCTCACTCTTTACTCTCGTTTTCTCTGTCTCTTTATACGGACGCGGGTAGACGACTTGAGCAGGGGCCGCCATTAGATTTTGAATAGCAAAGGAACCGGGATAAATTACACACTATTATTACTATTTACTGATTTTCATTTACGCCGAAACAGTTTGAACAAACGAGGTAAAGCGAGTGCGGACCCATCGTTAACATTTTATCGCGGAGAGAGAGACAATTAAATATTTTAAATTTACAATAACATACTAAAAATGAAAACCGCCTAACTAGGACACACCCCGTCCGAGGACTGAATTGGGGCATCCTTCCTTCTCTCGGCCCATTTCAAGTGTTGCCAACTAGTATTTTATATTTCTAATTTCAAACAAAACATTATTAATTTCGTATTTACGTACAAACCATCATTAAATTTCTTATTAAACATTATTATCGTTTTTATTAAACAAAACATTATTAAATTCTTATAAGCAAAACATTAAATAATTATTAGACATTATTATCTTCTTTATTAAAAAATAACAATACATGACAGCCCTTATGTCCATCAATATTTCCTGGTGCCCCCTCATAAAGATAATAAGGATAAGGGATAAGTAATAAGTGATTTATTAATAGAAGGTACACTGTTACAGTTTCCTAGCGCTCCCTTAAGATTCTGAAACGTCCCCTGGGGGCGGTGGCGACCACTTTGGGAACCATTGGGCCCTCGTCTGAAGAATGCGTTCTGCTAAAAGGCAAATCTTTTTGTGTGTATAATAATAAACCATAAAAAGAACGAGACAAGAATAACATAAAAAAACATTTGGCGTTAAAAATTCTAAGTTAAAAAATACAAAAAAATATTTAGCGGCAGCTATTAACATGTATTAGAGTGACATATGGTAATGAATCTGCAAAACAACATAAAGATCATAACGAGTTTTTTCTGAGAGCTGCCGCTAAATATTTCTTGTTTTTTAACTTTGAATTTTTAGCGCAAATATTTTTTGTGTTATTCTTGTTCTGTTTCTTTTAAGATTTATTATTATGCACACAAAAAAGATTTGCTTTTTTTGCATTACGTAGTTTTCAGACTAGTATAGTTATAGTTGAATCCCAGAAGAACAGTTGCACATAAGAGAAGCAGCTTCTCATTTTCTAAATTGTTGGTGTGGATTTTCGTTTCGCAGAAAGATCTTTCTTCATGTGAAAGGTGAGTTCGTAAACCTGCCTCTAGTATTAGCGTGATGGAAGAGAGAGTTGCTTTCTCGAACTCTTCATTTAACATAGTGAGGAACACCCGGCTCTTTAAGTATTGTCCTAAATCAGGTGTCTTTTCTTCTTTAGAAGATATCTACATGGACAGCAAGAGGATTCCTTATTTGATATGGTTACTGGTTAAACAGCCTTTGCCCTCTGACAACAAACGTGTTTTCCTTCAGCGTCAGAAAGTTCTCGTTCTAGCTTTTTTTTTTGAGAACAGTACACATTCTACTTTCCTATTTTTCAGTATTGTTTGATTAGTTGTCGGATCCAGTTTGAGATGAGGAACTATTTGTTTAATTATTTTTTATGTGTTAATGCGTGCATTTACATCTCTTTTTTTCCGAGGAATACAGATTTAATTTACGTAATATTTCCCAGTAATGCAATTCTTTCCATCCATCGATTTTGGCTGTGAAGTTTTTAGGGATTTCAAACTGGCTAATTTTCCTTTCTTACTGAACTGTAAGACTAAGCAATATTCCAGGGAACCATTACATTGTTGTCACTTCTTTTAAAGGTTCTCAGTGTCTGTCCATTTTTTTCTTCTTGCTTTTCTTATTGCTATCTTAATTTGCCTCTCAAATTTTACATCGTCGGTCATTATAACTTCCAAATTATTTGGTTTTCAGTTTTAATTTTCTGTCCATTTGAGGTATAGTAGGCCAAAGAATTTAGTTAATTTTTTTACTGTATCTTAAGAGCTGAAAATTTTCGGTGTTAAATTAATATTGTTCGCTTCTGATCATCTGTGTATTAGGGATGAAATAATACCGACAATTTTTAATACCGGTATTTGAACAATTACACTGGGCAACACGTATTTTATTGAATGATATCTGACACTTGATTCTAGGTAATTTGGGTGCGCTGAATACGAATTTCAACTCGGTTTGGCTCTATCAGGTCCTGATTCTTGTCGACAGCCTATGTGCCATTTTCCAGATTTTTCAAATTAGGACTAAAAAATTAAGTCATGTGTTAATTTTTTTTTTCAAGTTTCATGAATACAAGCAGTTCAAACTACAGTAAAATTACATTATAACGATAGAAATGACTTAAAATAAAAAAACAAACATATGAAGCTTTCACTGTGGCAAAAATTTTCTTTTGTAAGACTTTCTAGCGTATTTGCTTGTTGATGGCAGGTCTCTTTTCAAGCACCAGCAGTAATCAGCCATCATGTGGGAATCCCAGCGGCCTTGGTACCGTTCCTCCATAATTTTTATATCTTGGTGGAATCTCTCCCCTTGTTCGTCACTTACATCACCTAAATTACTTGGAAATTGGTCAAGATGGCTATTCAAAAAATGCATTTTTATGCTGATATTGCAACCTAACTCTTTGTAATCCCTTAAAAGTTTTTTTACGATTTCTTCGTAGTTATCTGCCCTATAATTGCCTAAAAAGTTTTCTATCAAGTCCACGAATGAGAACCAGCCATTTTTTTCGCGTTCATTCATGACATTAGGAAAATTGCTGTCTTTAATCATTGTTCTTATTTGTGGACCGTCGAAAATTCCCGCCTTGATTTTTTCATAACTTAAACTTGGAAATTTTGAAGTTATGTATTTGAAACACTCGCCGTTCGTATCTAAAGCTTTTACATATTGTTTAATGAGGCCTAGTTTTATATGCAGAGGAGGAAATATGATTTTATCTCTGCTCACTAAAGGTGGATTAATTACGTTTTTTTCTCCGACAGTAAGTGATGTTCGTGCTGGCCAGATTTGTTTGAAATAATGTTCTTCCTTGGCTCTGCTGTCCCATAAGCAAAGGAAGCAGGGATATTTAGTATACCCTCCTTGTTGTCCTAGCAGAAAATTAACCATTTTTAAGTCAACACATATGATCCACTCGTGCTCCCTATATTTGATAAGATTTAAAACCTTTTCTATATGTTCATACTTTTCTTTTAATTTTGTTGAGTGCCCAATCGGTATCGAGCCGTATAGATTGCCATTATGCAACAACACACACTTAAGACTTCTTTTCGAACTGTCTAAAAACAAGCGCCAATCATTTGCATCGTAAGACTCAACCCCCATCTTCTTTAACAAACCAACTATGTCGCAGCAATATACTAAACTATCCTCTGTTCTAAAATATTTAACAAGTTCTTCTTCTCTTTTTCTGTAAAATGAAATGTATGTGTTTGAAGTAAGCAAGTTTTTCTCTTTAAGTCTTGAAGCTAAAATTTCCGCAGCCTTTTTTGGCAAATTTAGATCCCTTACAAGATCATTCAACTCGGCCTGGTTAAACTTTTGCGGATCGTTTTGACTTTCAAATACGCTGGGGTCAAAATCGGTGTCTGACTCCTCAAAGTGCATAACAATATTTTCAGGAACATCTTCAACTAATTCTTGAGTTGGCAGACCCTTAAATTTTGGAATGGGGATCTCATTTGAATGTAGCACAGGTCGTATCGCGGTGTCGAAATTTGGGTACTCGATACAATGTTTATTTTTCTTAGTGAAGCCCGAAGTCTTGACAAAGCAAAGGTAGCAATCGGTCTCGTAGTTAGTAGGCTCTCGCCACACCTGATATGGAAAAAAAATTGTAAAGCGTTAACAAAAGCGACGAGAGACTTGTTTTTATGAATTTTATCAAAAGTTATCACCCAAACATTTAACATTTCTATGTGTTTCAACCTTATGCAATATTTGAGATTCTTATAAACATTTTCTGTAAATTTTTGTTTATGTACCTAAGTTACAATTACATTTAGGTAAGTTACAGTATACTAGTGATTAAATTACGTAGTTTTATGAAATCATAAACTTACCATCGGAACTCCAAAAGGTATTTTTGAATCCGAACCCTTCGACCAATGTCGCAGTCTTTCAATGCATATAGTGCAGGCTTTATGTGGAGCCCACGATTTATCTTGGTCCCCCAGTTTTATGCCAAAATAAGCTAAGTAAGCTCTTTTTACGAAGTCAGTTATATTTGCTCGTTGATGTGGAAGTGTAAAATTTCCACATATATAACAGAAGGAATCAGGGTTGTTTTTGCATTTGAACTTTCTAGTGCTTGATGACATATTGCTTGATTGTTCTGCCAATTTGTAAAGGTATTTAAAGCCCTTAATTCATATAAATTTAAGAAAATCTGAAATATAAACACAAAAATTAGTTTAAATAGGTACTTATTATGAAATAGGTACTTACAATCTATGAAATTAAACTAGAAACACGGATGAGTAGGTACAATATAAATTACGTCTAATTAAATCAACTACAGGGTGGGCCGTAAGTTTCCATACATAGGAAAAATTAAACGTTTGTTTTTATGTTACTGATGAAGCAAATTTTTACGTCAATGGAGAGGTTAATCGGCAAAACATACGTTATTGGAGTAATGCTAACCCTAACTGGCTGAGTCCGACGAAGATGCAAGGTGCCGGTAAAGTGATGGTGTGGGCCGGGATATGGGGTGACAGAATTATTGGACCAATTTTTGTCAGTGGAAATCTTAATGCCGAAAGGTATCTTAACATGTTGCAAGAAGAGATTTTCCCATCCCTGCTAAACGAGGAAGGTAACTTCCCAGTTTACTTCCAGCAAGATGGAGCTCCACCTCATTATGGTCTTCACGTGCGTCGTTATTTGGATCAGCAGTTTCCGGATGCTTGGATTGGTCGGCGTGGTCCTGTGGAGTGCCTCCCAGATCCCCAGATCTCACCCCCCTTGATTTCTATCTTTGGGGGCACTTGAAGGCCATGGTGTATCAGGAAAAGATACGAGACATAAATCATCTAAAGGAACGTATCACCAACGCCATTACAAGCATAACGTCAACTGTGCTAATGCGTGTTCATCAACAGTGGGGAACACGTATTGAAATGTGTTTTCAAAACAATGGCAACCATGTAGAGCATATTATATAAATAAAAATGGTTGTCCATAAAAAAATGTTTATTTTTCCTATGTATGGAAACTTACGGCCCACCCTGTATATTAAATCACGATGACAAAATTATTCACTAAATCATATGCCAATTCAAAATTATGTTAATGCCCAAACTTAATTAACTAACTCAACTGACTGACTGACTGACTGACTGATTGAATTGACTGATTAACTCTGGAAACGAGTCGCTTTTATATATTTTAGTTGTCCCTCTAGAATACTCTACAGAGAACAGGAACGCTCGAGAAAATTTTAGAATTCTATGATATTTTTAGCTTAATTTACTAATATTAAAATGGGTTAAAAATGACAAAATTAAAAATATTTTTAGGGTGTTACATATAAAAATATACATAATACAACAATACCATAACAATAGGTACAAATACCTAGATTAAAACCTAGTTGCATAATGTGTAACTGCAAAAAGACTTAGCGAGTATTGAGAAAAAAACCTTTTTATGAATACGACGAAAGAGGAGGGGTGTTGAGCAAAATCAGGACCTGATAGAGCAAAACCGAGTAAGACTTCGTGCTCAGCGCACCCAAATTACCTAGAACTAACTGTCAAATCTAATTCAATAGACAAAAATTTGAAATTTGTTCCCCAGTGTAATTCTAAACCACAATGTCTCTATGATAAAATGTCAGATTCTGCATAGTTTCCATGTTACAATACATTTAAGATGTTGTATTAATGAGAGTGAATATGAAGTGAAACCCCCGTACGTTTTTGTAATAATTTATTCACAGATTTCTACAGTGTGACCCCTCTTTGTTACAACCTAAAGGAAATGTTCAAAGTTGCCCCCTTCTGCCTCGCTGCAGGCCTGTACACGTCGTACCATTGAATGTCTGACGCGTTCCACAATGCCTGGACTATGTTTAATTTGCTCGCACCTGTCACGAACACGTGGCCATAATTCCTCTCTTGTTTGACCCCCATAGGGAGGGGGAGGAGGAGGGGAGGTAATGTGGACTGGCTGGTGTGCGCCCCAGACCACTCCCATCGTTGCCACAGGACGGGGCAGACCCATATCACCATCCACTGTGTGGGAGGATACGTCGTATTACAGGTTTTTACTGATTTGATTGCCAAATTTGTAGATCATACAATTATTCCTGAATTGGCTAGTGTTTACATGTTATGCCAATCTGTACTGAAGTGATAAGGTAATGTTGTGGTATTTCCTAACATCGTAACTGCACCTCGTAATTGTATCTATCACTATCTGTTATCTTACTTCTGTAGGTGAAGGTCAGGTGCCGTATCAGAGTGACTACAACATAGAGCAGTACACAGATGGTGAATATGCTGATATGCACCTTGTGTTAGGGGCAGCAGGTGGAAATGCTGCACAGGCTGTACGACTGTATGAAGAACGGTATCCAAACCGAAGGCTGCCAAACCCCCGAACATTCATTGCTGTTGATCGGACGCTGAGGGAAAGGGGATCTTTCCGTCGATTTACAGCAGATATTGGAGGACACAACTGACACAGGGACGCCACAGACGAGCAAATTCTGAACCTGGTAGAAGATGATCCATCTACTACTACACGAACAGTTGGAGCTGTTGTGCATGTGCCACAGTCAGCCGTTTGGAGGTGCCTGCATACAAACCTCCTGTACCCATATCATCATCAGAAGGTCCAAGGGCTGGATCCTGACGACTATCCACGACGGATCGAATTCTGTCAGTGGTTTTTACAACACCATGCTGTTGATCCTCGGTTCACTAGTAATGTTTTATTCACAGATGAGGCAACATTCACAAGAGATGGTACTTTCAACATTCACAGCATGCATACATGGGCGGAGGATAACATTCACTCAACATTACGTAGAGCACACCAGGTGAGGTTTTCAATAAACGTATGGGCTGACATTATTGGTGATAACATTATCGGCCCTTATCTGCTGCCACAGTGGCTGACCGGAGACGTCTACAGGCATTTCCTCGAGGAGACACTGCCAGTGCTACCTGAAGATGTGCCACTGCAAGTACAACGTCGCATGTCTTTCATGCATGATGGTGCACCTGCCCATTTTGCCCGAGCATCAAGGGAATATCTGGATACTGTTTATCCCAACAGGTGGATAGGGCGTTAGGGCGGGTCATACTATGCATTTTTTTTAAATCAATGGAGAGGGGTGTTCAAATGACATATTTTGGTGTATAGAACACAATTCTGAAGAAAATATTTAATTCTGATAACCCTAACCTACATCATTTTGCAGTTGATTATTATTAAATTGTTGATTATTTTACTATTGTAGTTACCCCAGAATATGTCTTCTCACTTTTTCTATCATGGCTGCTCACGTTATCTCTCATAGAGCATTGTTCTAACTAATTCATATAAACACATATAATGTAATTCATATAATAATAATAATATTTAAATACTCAAATAAAAAGGTGTGCCATTCCACTTAATTGTAATTATCATACAGTTTGGTATATGAAATATTTTGACGGTTTTCTGGAATCAGGCAGTGAAGTTTTCTCTTGGGAAGGGCAAACTTGATGCCAAAGAGAGGTTCATTGTCAAGTTAGACAAGTTCTTTGATAATTTGGCTTGCAAGTGTCAGATTACCAGTTGAGGGGGGAGGCTATGAGGGCTGTGTTATCCAAGCCCACATTAACTGTTCCTGCAGCAGAGAGAAAAAGATCCCTGTGAAAGATCTTGCCTACATCAAGGGACAGAAAGAGAAGGTTGGAAGTAAGGGACCCCACCAAATCCTCTTTGCATCCTCTTTGATGGGCGGATTGACCTGACCAATGTGATGATGGAAGCTGAGGGCAGTGACCAATCTTTTCCCGCAAAGATCAAGGAAGAACACTATAGTGTTGTTAGTGAGCCTGGCAGCTACTATCTGTTCCACTTTACCCCAGAGAAAGCAACTAAAGAGGAGTCACATGCGGAGAAGATTGCTAAGGTCCTGTTTGCCTGGCTGAAAGAGAGGGGTTATGATAAGACCTTGTTGGCCATTGGAGGAGACTCAACAAATGTCAACACTGGTGTGAAAGCTGGAGTAATGCGGAAGCTGGAGCTGCACCTGGGGAGAAAGCTGGTCTGGTTGGTGTGCAACCTGCACACTGTTGAACTTCCCCTGCGCCATCTCATTGTTGACCTTGATGGCCCTACTCTGTCAGACAAAAAATTATCCGGGCCAATAGGAAAGCTCCTTGATTCTGCTACAGACTTTGATATCAATCCAAACTTCACCCGAATCTCTGTTGGCCCTCCACTGATCAAGCTTCCTGACAAGGTCATTCAAGATCTCTCAACTGATCAATACTATGGCTATAAAATTGTCTGTGCAGTCAGGGATGGAGTACTTCCTGCAGGGCTGGCTCTGTTAGAGATAAGACCAGTAAACCACAGCCGCTGGCTCACCACAGCGAACAGACTTCTCAGGCTCTGGGTGTCAAAGCACGGACTTAAAGGAAAGAACCTGAAGATTCTGCAATTCATTGTGGAATTCATCATTGGAGTGTATTACCCATGTTGGTTCAAGGTGAAGGTCAAGCACTCCTGGATCGAGGGGCCTAGGCACATCCTCTTTCAGCTGGACTGCCTCAAGTCCCAGAGAAAGGAGGTGCTGGATATTGTGATGCCAACTGTGAGAAGATCTGCTTGGTATGCACACAGTGAAGTCATCCTCCAAACACTACTCTGCTCTGAGGATCAGAAGGAGAGGATTGAAGGGGTGGAGAGAATCCTGGCCATCAGGGTAGAGGGGGACCCGGACACTCAGCTGAGGGACTCCTCTGTTAGGAGCAGAAGGACACCTGACATCAATTGTGATGCTTCCAGCATCGGTGACTTGATCAGCTGGTCAGAAGGTGTGTCAGAGCCACCTCTCACCTGCTCTCTAAGCACCTCAGAGGTGAAAAACTTCATCAACACCCCCATGGAGGTGCGCAACTGGCCTTGCCACACACAAAGCATTGAGAGGGTTGTTAAAATGGTGACTGAGGCTTCTGCTAAGTACTTCTCACAGGAAAAGAGGGATGGAGGGATCATGGCTCAGGAGACCAGCAGGAAGCTGATGTCCAAGTCTGAGTCAAAGCAGGATTTGTGCAACCTGGCAAAGTTCAAGATGTCAGGAGAATGATCTTTGTAATTATATCCAGTGATATACATGCAGTTCACCTATTAATAAATATATGTAAAGTTGATTTGGCCTTGTCAATATAAATGATTTACCTTATATCTTTTAATATATTATAAAGGGGTTCAAAAGGGTAAAATTGGCAATTTAGAAATACAAAATGATGTAGGTTAGAGTTATCCTATCCAAAAAATAAGCTCATATTTGAATTCCCCATGTAAAAACACATAATTTAGACACCCCTGATGGTAGGATTTCCTTCAGATTCATGTTGTCACCTGAGTACGACCCGCCCTAAATTAGGGCGTGGTGGCCCCGTTCCCTGACCACCCCGCTCCCCAGATCTTAACCCTTTGGATTTCTACCTGTGGGGCCATTTAAAGACGTTGGTGTATGATACAGAGGTTCAAGTAAGAGAGGAATTATGGCCACGTGTTCGTGACAGGTGCGAGCAAATTAAACATAGTCCAGGCATTCTGGAACGCGTCAGACATTCAATGGTACGACGTGTACAGGCCTGCAGTGAGGCAGAAGGGGGCAACTTTGAACATTTCCTTTAGGTTGTAACAAAGAGGGGTCACACTGTAGAGATCTGTGAATAAATTATTACAAAAACGTACGGGGGTTTCACTTCATATTCACTCTCATTAATACAACATCTTAAATGTATTGTAACATGGAAACTATGCAGAATCTGACATTTTACCATAGAGACATTGTGTGTTTAGAATTATCCAAGGATTTCATCCTCCAATTTAATGTACTCTTTGCTGAATCACCCTGTATATCTGTGTGTGTGTGATCTCCAAGAGGTAACCTAACCTGGCTGCTTAGGCCCACAAAAAAAAATTATTTATATATATATATATATATATATATGGTGTGTATGCATGCATAGAAAAGCGTCTTATATATATACACACACCTTTGGTTAACCTTTGGTTATATATATATATATATATATATATATATATATATGTGAAATATATGTATGTGAACTCCAAGGGGTAACCTAACCTGGCTGCTCAGGCCCACCCAAAAATATATATATATGAATTGTATGTATATATATATATATATATATATATGTTGCGGAGGGTCGGGGTTAGACACCCCCAAAGGTGGGTAGCCTAAAATAAAACACAAGAAGGAGGAGAGAGATGAGGTCCTTTCACTGCAGCGTCTCGAAGCATTTTTAATTCTTCACTATCCTTCTTGGGGAGCTTTAGCACCACAGACAGTTGGCTTAGAAGGCGTATGGAGTATTTGACGTACACAGCTATTTCCGTGTACATACGTATAAAGGTGAATTACCATCGCTTTGCCTCAAACACACACACACACACACACACACACACACACACTGTATCGTTCATTTAAATATATATATATATATATATATATATATATATATATATATATATACACCCTTCATTTCCATTAGTATTTGTTTATATGGTGTAAATAAAACATCTACATCGCTCTGTCTATTTAATATAGCTTGTTAACCTTGTTGCTGTTTCGTGCGTTGGTTTCTCTTTACACGGAGGTCAAACAGGTGGCCCCGACTCTAGGTCTGGCTTCGTGGAGGAGCGAGTTGTTTCTTGCGCTCTCCACCGTACATAGGCAGGTATACCCGGCTCATCTAGTACCGTCCTGAGCCAGGCATCTAATCTTCCCTTGAAGACTTCAACTTTGACCCCTGTAACGTTTCTGAGGTCCTTAGGAAGCTGGTTGAAAAGACTTGGGCCCCCTGACAACCAAGCTATTTTCCTTCAGTGTTGAGGAGGTCCCTTGTCGGGCCATTAATTTGGGAACACTACACATTTTGCCTTTCCTATTTTCCAGTGTTGTTTGAATGGTAATTGGATTTAGTTTTAGGTTTGGTACCAGTTTTTCGATCATTTTCCATATGCAGATTATGGTGTACCTCTCTCTTCTTCTTTCCAGGGAGTACAGATTTAGTTTACGTAGTCTTTCCCAGTAGTTGAGTTCTTTGCAGCCATCAATCTTGGCTGTGAACTGTCTTTGCGTTTCTTCTAGTTTATTAGTTTCTTCCTTTTTATGTGGGGACGTCAAAACTGAGTAGTATTCAAGTTTTAGTATGATCAGTGTTCTCAGCAGGGGAATCATTACTGTCCTGCCCCTTTTTTTGAACGTTCTTAGTACCTGTCCCGCGACTCTTTTTGCTTTATTTATCGCTATCTGATTTTGTGTCTCGAATTTCGCATCATCAGTCATTATTACCTCGAGATCGATCGCTTTCGTGTTTCTTTGAATTTCTTGTCTCTCTGGAGCATAATATGCCGTCTGTTTAAGTTCCTCATTTGTACCATATCTCAAGAGTTGAAATTTCTCGGTGTTAAATGTCATGTTGTTCTCTTCTGACCATTTGTATATTTTGTTCGTGGCCCTGTGCAAGGCCTCCACTTCATTTACATCGCTGATTTTTCTGCTGATCTTTGTATCGTCTGCGAAGGATGTTACTATACTGTTGCTGTTTACTCCACTTTCTCTCTGACTATCCTTTCAAATATTTTGGTGAGGTGGGACGTCAAAGACACTGGTCTATAGTTCTTCGCTTGAGATCTATCCCCTCCTTTATATATATGGACAATGTTTGCTCTTTTCAAGGTGCTCGGTATTTCCCCAGTGTCTAGGGATCTTCTCCATATCCAGTATAAGGGCGCAGCTATTTCAGTTTTACAGTTTTTAATTAATAGTGCGTTCCATTTGTCCTAAAGCTCTCACTACATCTTCTGGGGTAAAATCAAAGTCTGTTATACTGTACATTCTCCTTGCAATTTCTCTTCGAAGAATGCATCTATGTCAGGTATCGCTTTGTCACTTGTTGGGGTACTGTAGCCCGATTCATACTGGGCTCTCAATGTTTCAGATATTTCTTTTGGATCGTCTGTTAGTTCATTATTTCCTTTCCTGGAAGGCACGATAGTAGCGCGCGTTTTTGTTTTCCTTTTCGCATAGCTGTAGAAGTATTTTGGATTTTCTTTTATTGCTTCTACCGCCTTTTCCTCTTCCCTCTCTGTATTGCCTTTTATCAGAGTTTGCATTTCCCTATCGATACTCTCCAGTTTTTCTTGTATTACTTTCCTGGCATTGTTGTCTCCGCAATTAGCTAACTTCGTCGCTACTCTCTTTCTTTTGCGGAATATTCTTCTCTTTTGCCTCTTTAGCCAGTTCCTCTTTCCTTTTGGCTGTGATTTCGGAACATATTTTTCTAAAATTTTCAGCGTCTTTTCTTCCAATGTTGTTAGAATTTCCTCCGTTGTTTTATTCTCTAAGACTGTTCTCCACTCTATTTGGGCCATGTGTGATCTGATTTCTTCCCAACTTATGGTCTTGGAGTTTAAGCTAAAAGCCCCAAATTTTCTTTTTCCTTCCGTATGTGTATCGTCTTTTAATGTTATCCCCATATTTGTTGATAATTCGATAATGTTGTGGTCTGAGATAATAGTTGGGGTTATTTTTATATCGGCAATCAAGTTCGTGTTATTCGTGGATACCAGATCTAGGCAGTTATTTTTCCTGGTATTTTCTATTATCTCCTGTGTCAGCATAAACTCGTTTGTGAGAGCCATCAGCATTTTTGCTTGCTCCTGGTCCTCTCTTGTGCCCCCCTTATCTTGCTGTATAAATATACTTCTACCCATCTTTTTGTAATTAAAATCGCCGCAGAGTATTATATTAGGGGATGGAGAGTTTACGGACTTTATTAGGGTTCTGATATCATTAATAGCATCCGAAAATTTTTCATTTTGAGAGTTTGGAGGTCTATAGATGACTATCAGTACCACGTTTAGGTTCTCTATTTTCACTGCAACGTTTCCACGAAGCTGTTGGATTTACTTATGACCGTCTCTGTCATATGCCTCTCATGTATATAAATAGCACATCCACCTTTACGTCTCGCTGTTCTATCCGCTCTTAGTTAGTTGAATCCATCGATATGCAATTTTTTCTTATCGATGCAATGTTCGCAGTTATCGCAGTTTCTTGGCAATCTTTGAGAGGTGTTTCTGTGATTCATGCGATGTCTGCCCTTGTTTCGTCCATAAAACCTTTCAGGAACGAAACTTTGTTTAGTGAGTTCAGCTTTATTCCTTCAATATTTGCCATCACAATGTTTATGTTCTTTGTTTTGCATTGCCCCTTGTGCATTTTAAGTTCGTTGTCCTTTGGTCTCGCGTGTTTTGTAGCCTTGTGGTCCTCCGAGATGGATCCGTTCCCGACTACCTGTTCTGGTAGCTTCTTGCCACGAAGTGGTCCGGCTCGAGGGTTCCCAGCTGTGTCAACTGCATGTGCTGTATAAGACTTAGCAGCCGTATTGTGTCCGAGATGTTGAAAAATTTTTGTTTGATATTTGTGTTTAAAGAGTTTTATTTGCTATTTGGGTACATATTTTTTTTTTTCATTCCTCCTGCTGTCATTTGAAACTTGTCCTTTGTCCTTTGAACTTGTCGGGAGATGATGGTAGTAGCATTTTCTCTTGTACTGGAAGGGTCCATATGTCGCGTAGACCTTGCAGATGTCCGGATGGTAGAATTTGTATTTTCCACCAAATTTGCAGTGACCATTATTGTAGAAGTAGTTGCACAAAGGAAGGTGTTCGTAAATACATTCTCCTCCCTAATATCTGCAAATCCCTTTCACATAGTATTTACATGTAGTTTCTTCCCCATTTTTATTTAGGGCCTTTCTTTTTGGTGGGTTCAGTACGATTTCTTTATTGTTTACTTGTTTTTCCCTATTGCTGCTAATGTCCTGTGCTTGAAATCTTTGGGCTTGGTTTTGTGCCTCTGTTTCTTCTGTTGGTGCTTCTTTTATTTCTGTTATTTCTGCTTTCCGTTTACTTGCATTATCTGTTCTTTTTTCCTGTTCGTTTTTCGCAGTTTTCTCTTGTACTATCTTTATTCCTTCTATTTTTTCTCTGTTCGCTATTTATAAACTCTTCAGCCTTTTCCTCATAGTCTCGTTCTGCTTTAAAAACCGTAAACGAGTTTATTTCCATTATGCAGCTTTTGCAGAAGAATTTGATTCCGTTCAATTGTTTAGCGCTTGATATAAGATTTATTTATTCGTCGCTCCATCTCAGCCATTGAAATTTGACTAAGGACTGGCAAAGATCGCAACGTATTGTCTTTAATTCATGTTTCTTTTGTACATTATCCTCAGGGTTATATGAATTGATTTGCCTTGCCATGTTTCTAATAGTATGTAAATGATTGTGCACGAAATATTAACGCGAAAGGGTAATTAAGTGAGGTATTTGATTTGGCTTTAAAAATGAGGGAGGAAAAGTTTTTCCGTTATTCCTAGGGGGGGGGGGATGTGGCACTCTGTAGATTCTCACTGATTGGTGCCCTGGAGTGTACCGCGGGGGATAACAGGGATATTGCCTTTCGATGGGCAGTTAGATTTTCTCAGAGAGAAAACACTGAAAAAACGCTGTATAGATTAAGTTGCTTTAATTTTATTTGCTCCATTCAATATACGCCGCTATTTCACCACTTAAAGAGGCATACGACTGTGTTCAATGAATATTCACTCAAAAATTTACACTACTTAAAAAGGATTAACTGCAGGATTTTTATTGTAATATCACTTTTATTTCAGACTTCAAACGAAACACGTATAACCGTTACACTGGGCAGGAAAACCCAGGAATACGTGCGTCTAATATAGGTTTCAGTTTACAGAAACCGGGGACTTCAAACATTCTGTCGAGAATGAAAAGGTTTCGTGTTGGGATAAGGGCGTTATACAGTATATATATATATATATATATATATATATATATATATATATATATATATGTGATTGCCACATATGCCAGTGCTAGTGACGCTTCTCAGTTTTGTTCTCCGTCTTACTATCAAATTAACAGGGTTTAAAGTCAGTGAACCGGTATGTTACCAATACAATAAAATTTGTAAATGTGCCAAGATTACCCAGTTACAATCTTATTAGATGGTCCACAATACTTAATTAATAATAATACATATAATATATCCTCAAAAATTTTTAACGACATCCGGCACTACCTTCTTGGACCTATGAGGCGGTAAACAGTGACCTTGAAATAGCGGGCATACGAACGAATGAGTGAGTGAGCCCTTTAAAAAATTACGAACGAATGTACGAACTAGACGAATGATCGAGTGAATTTTAACTACATAAACGGTTCAAAATATTTTCAAAAGGCCAGGGAAAGGCTCTGAAATCTTAAATGAAAGACCAAGCAAATAAATAGGTTTTATTACTTTAGATATATTTACAAACTTACACGCTTACATGATTTAGAGGGACAAGGAGTGAGCACTCCTTTTAGCATTCCCATCCCGTTCCCCTCTCCCGCCCTTCCCCCACCATATACACTGCGAATCTTCCGTGTAATAGTAAAAGTTTTGACGGTGATCGCGGGAAATGTATGTTTCATTACAGTATAATCGTACAGTGACTCCGCGTGTATACTTTTTGTGTAATAGTAATAGTTACATAATTAATGTGAAAAGATGCCTGAGCATCGAACCGTTGGTATTCCGAGCATGATTTAAAGGGACGAGAAGTGGGACCCCTTTCGGCTTTCCCCCCCATCTCCACCCCCAACCACCCCCAACAGCTACGCTCACCCGCAAGCCGTTACAGATATAATGGGTCGTCTGCTGTAAATCTTGTTGAAAATCCATTGTTATGTTTTATATTTGACAAAGTAGATCATATTAGGTCAGACCTTCTTGTATCTGTCTGTCATGATTTTTATGATTCAGAAGAAATAGAACATGCGAGGGTACAATTAAACACCTCTTCGGTGCTACCCTCCCAACTCGTAGAGGTAATTCTAAAAACGAGAATACCCTGAAAGACATTATAAATAAAGTGTCGACCCTCCGGGATAATGAGAATAATATTACCTTTTATGTTACTAACTTCCATAGAATACGGTAATCTCTATGGGTGACGTAAACGTCTCGGTGCTCCTCAAACAGTATAATAAGGTACAAAAGTCGATAGTTGAACTGAAACACCAACACGTGGTGTCAAACCAGAAAAACGCGATTTCGCTAGAACAGTTCCGGTCAGAGTTAGATGCGTTGAAAGAGACGCTCCTTCCAAAGCCCAGTTACTCGGAAGTAGTTCAGCAAGCCAGATCTCCAAGAAGCGCGTCGGGCAGCGAGGGAAACGAAATCCCCGCCTCCAACTCTCTCCCTGAAGATGGGGTGGAAACGCAGCATGCAGGGGAAGCGGTCAACCCCCCTCGCGTTCAGGAAAGGACCCCTGCTCCAGATCTCACAATGAGGAACAGGGACGGTCCAATGCCGAGAGACGAGGCATCACTGTCCTCTTTCCTGCCTCCCACTGCAGAGGAGAAGTGTTTGATTACGCCTCGCTCGGTGCTCAGTTCCCCCACCTCTCCCACCGTATTATAACTCTTTTAAAGTAATAATTAAAGGTGTAAATGCGCATTTCAACCCGTATAATATGAGTCAATGGCCAGACGCTATTATTGTTAAGAAATTTATTCACTTTTCCAGGAGATTTGATAATAGGGAAAATAATAATAATAATAATAATAATAATAATAATAAGTGCCCTAACGGTAATGCCTGAAAGTTGTACTGTGTATAATAATAATACTTACTAATAATAAATTCTCTATCAGTCATGGCGGGTAACTTGTTGAAAATAGTCTCATATAATGTAAGGTCAGTGAGGAATTCAACTGTAGATGTTCATAAAATCTCCGACAGTGCAGATTTGATACTCTTGCAGGAGCACTGGCTACCTAAGCAAGAGCTACAATTCCTCTCTACCATCCATAATGAATTTATGTACCATGCGTCATCAGCAGTAGACTTGTCAGATGAATTAATGTACGGTAGGCTTTTGGTGGTGTTGCTTTCTTAATAAGGAAAAATTTGTCAAAACATATAAAAATTTTAACAAGCGATAATGTAAGGTTGTTAGGCATTGAACTACAAGTGAACAATGATTGCATATTAATTGTAAACTGCTATTTACCATACAACAACGGCAGTAATCTAGATGAATACATTGATTTGCTGTACAAAATTAAGTCATTATCAGATAACCCCAAATATTCTCACTGTATAATAATGGGGGACTTTAACGCACATGTGAGCTCGGAATTCTTTGTAGAATTGGGTAACATGTGCGAATCGGCCAATTTAAGTATAAATGATGTAGATATATTAGGGGTAGCCAGTGGTAATTTTACATACGTTAGTGATATGAGTGGTACCACCAGGTGGATTGATCATTGTCTCACTAGTAATAATCTAAAGGATTGAATTGTTAGAGTTCATATTCTGCATGATTTCCTTGTTTCTGATCATAGATCATTAGAAATATTAATTAACGTTACCAATTTATGCGCAACACGACTTAAGAAGAACTCAATAGGTAAGAATATTGAGTTCTTGTTAACAAGTCACCTCTTTAATAATTTATAAATTTTGCACCTTGCCTGTAATAATCCTTGCTGAAATGATTCTTACTGTAAACTCATAGATTGGTATTATAGTAAGATAATATCCCTCTTAAGAGAAGCAGGAAGCCCCGTGATTAAATCTTACAACTATCATACTAAGATTATTCCTGGACGGAATGATTTTATTGCCCCCCTGAAGAGGGAATCGAAAGGTGCCTATGATTTGTGGTGCTTTCATGGTAGACCCAGATTAGGACCAGTATATATATGAATATGTGTAGAAGTCGGGGTCAGTATAAGGCGGCCATAAGGCGATGTAAACAGGAAGAAGAGTCTATTCGAGCATCAAAAGCCTGTCAAGCTCGCATAAATAACGATAATAACAAATTTTGGGAATTTGTTAAGAATCAAACGGGTGTCAAAAATGTCCTCCCTCCGACAATCGATGGGGTGTCGGGGGAGGATGAAATTGCAAAGCTGTGGAAAAACCACTACTCTAACATTTTTAACAGTGTGAGTAGGGATAATCTTAAGATAGATTGCAGCGAAACGATTGTGGGAGGGACAAGGGAAAATACTTTGATATCATTTTCTGAAGTAAAGAGGTTAATTAAAGAGTTAAAGACTGGTTCTGCGTCAGGGGTAGATGACTTATCGAATGAGCACTTAAAATATGCAAATGACGTAGTATGTCTGCATATATCATTGCTCCTATCAGCCATGTTTGCTCATAGCTATATCTCTGCAGAGTTTATGAGGGTATATATCTTGCCCCTGGTCAAAAATAAGTACGGAGAAATTCTGTCCAGCAATAATTACAGGCCTATTGCTATCGCTTCCTGCTTCTCGAAACTACTAGAAAAACTCTTGTTACTCCGATTAAATGATTTCCTATGGACATCTAATCAGTTTGGCTTTAAAAGGTCCCACTCAACTGACCTGTGTATCTATGTACTTAAAGAAACAATATCTAAATACATTGACAGTAATTCAACTATTTATGATAGAGTGAACCACAATATTTTATTTGCAAAACTAGAAGACAGGAAGGTTTCCATGTACATATTAAATTTATTGAAATTTTGGTATTCCCACCAATCTTTCACTGTTAGGCGGGGCAATGTACTATCCGAGTGTTTTGGCTCCTCGTGCGGGGTGAGACAAGGCTCCTTGCTCTCCCCTATGCTGTTTAATGTGTATATTGACGGATTAATTGCTTCACTTAATGAGGTAACAGTGGAATGTTGTATAGATAACACAAGGATAAATAACTTAGTTTATGCCGATGATATGGTGTTAATAAGTCCCTCTGTTAAAGGTCTGGATCGGCTACTAAACGTTTGCGAAGTGTATTCGCAGAAACATGATATTCTTTTTAATGTTACAAAAACTAAGGTTATGGAATTTCATCCTAAAAGCTGTAATCAGTCAGCTGATATAAGATTTAAAATGAATGGTGAAGTAATTGAGGAAGTACAAGAGTTTAAGTATTTGTGTCAAACTATTACCAGCTCCTTGAGTGATGACTTGGATATAAGAAAACAATCTCGAAACCTGTGTGCTAAAGCGAATATGACCATAAGGAACTTTCGATTCTGTACAAGTGAAGTTAAAGACACACTCTTTTGTACTTTCTGCAGTAATATATACGGACAGCAACTCTGGGTGAATTATCAAAAATGTTCTGGCAGAACCCTAAATTTGCTGTACAACAGGTCTTTTAGACTCTTACACAAATTACCCCCCGAGATGCTCAGCTTCGCAAATGTTTGCTACCTGCAATGTCCCAAGCTTCCCGGAGGTAACATGACGTGCTCAACAGTCTAATGCAAAGAATTAAAAAATCAACCAACCCGATCATCCAAGCTATCCATGATTCCTGCCATTTATCCTCTAAAGTCTAAGCTATGGACTTCTTGGTACGAAAACGTCTGTCTGTAGCTCCACTTAACTTCGACATTACAGTATCATTTCTAATCAACTGTATATATTTCTATCCTTTGTATATGAACTGTCATTGTATCAATAATATTTGTCATATGGACTATAGTCTGCCAATAAACCTTTTCATTTCATTTCATATATGTGATGAAAAATGCCACGAAGGAAAGGAAACACAGAATGGTGATTTTACAGTATTATTTTACTTAAAGACTACATTGATGCCAATTGCTTTAAGTAAAGTCGGAAGATATTGAAAATTTACATGGTAAGGTAGGCTAAGGATATTTTTACGCTCAAATTCCTTTACAGTTACACTTTTATAATACCTATTCTTGGCTTTCCTAAGGCAGTTATCTAAAAATGAAATAAGGTAACATAATTTAGTACCAATATTCATGATATTGCATTACTCGGAATCTAAAAATTCAGGACTGACAACTTTCGATGCTCTAAGAAACATAGCAGAGAAAATAGAAGATTTAATCGCGGGATGATGTTCGGAATAAAAATGCAGATAAGAGTTATTATTCATAGGCTTACGATAAACTTCAAATTTGAACTGATTAAAGCATCTCCGAATTTTTAGATCCAGAAAAGATAAGCTTCCATCATTTTCTTTTTCAACCGTGAACTTAATAGATGGGACTAAACTGTTGAGCCTACAATAAGTCAACATCCAAATTATTAGGCCAAAGGCATAAAATATCATCCATATACCTGTACCAAACAAGGTTAAAATTAACAATCGTTGGCAAAATTGTTCTTTCAAAAAATTCCATGTATAAGTTAGCCAATCCCGATGAAAGGGTATTTCCCATCGCCAATCCAAACGACATAGCATAAAACTTATTTTCAAACTGAAATTAACAATCTTTGACGCAAAGCTTAATTAAATCAATAAGAGTGTTGTGTTGCACAGGGAAAGAATATTCAGAGATCTTATCTTTTAAAAAATCAATTAGGTCATCAACCGGGACTTTTGTGAATAACAAGCATACATCAAAACTTACCAGTTTGAAATTAGGGTCATTAGGAAACTTCAGTTTGTCAATAAGATCCATGCTATTTACAATATGTGACTTGGAAATAGAGCCAACTAACGGCGTTAATAAACTAACTAACCATTTAGATAGCTTATAGGTTACGGAGCCTACTGAGCTAACAATAGGCCTCATGGGATTATTAACTTTGTGTTTTTACTAAACCGTACAAATGTGGTAGCGATGGATTAATACTAAGAAACTGCTCTGCTTAGAAAGCCCATTATAGTTATTTTTTAATATTTCTCTTAATTTTCTGTTAAACATTTTATTAACATCCTCCAGTGGGTCTCTCCAGTGGTCTCCAGAGTGGGGTGCGCCTGCAGATCTAGGGGATGCGCGAAGAAAATTTGATGATTCTGATTTATCATTGTTTTTTCGTAGAAAGTTTTTGAATTTCAAGAAAATGACCGAGAAAGAAAATACTCGCTAACACACAGTCATTCCTAGGAATTTGCGAGATAATATCCGCGATATCGCTTACTTGCGATTAAAATTTAGCAAACTAAATATCACAATTCGAGATCGCCGCATTATTTTGTAAAATAACAGTTGATTGACATCAGGGAAGATACAAGTTTACGAAGCGAATTTCAACAGAAAACTGTGCACAATTGGTGGATTGGATTAAAAACTGAGTACCCAGATTTAGTAAGCGCAGCGAACGATGCGCTCCTTCCATTTGGATCTACATATCTGTGTGAGGTGTCTTTTTCTGCTATGATAGGTATTAAAACCAAGAATCGAAAGAAACTGAACTTGAACCGGACCTTCGAATCGCTGTATCACAAAGTGTCAAACCAAGATTTTCAGAAATTATGAAGCACAGTCAGCCACATTGTTCTCATTAAATTATATTGGTAAGTATATCTCCACCCTATCGTATTTCTGTTGTATTCTATTAACTTACTAGTAAATAATGAAAGGCTATAATTATATATACTGTATATTCTTCATGTTCATTAGGAGTGTGTGTTATTTATTTTTGCTGATTAAAGGGTGCGTCATCAAAAAAGTTTGGAGACCACTGGTTTAGAGGATGTTAATAAAATGTTTAACAGAAAATTAAGAGAAATATTAAAAAATAACTATAAGGGGTTTCTAAGCAGTTTCTTAGTATTAATCCATCGCTACCATATTTGTACGGTTTAGTAATAATTTCAATAACAGTACGGGAATGTATAAAATTGACAATATCCTGTTAAAATACCTTTCGCCTCTAATCAACTCTTGTTAATCTTGTGTTAATCTTTTTGTTTTTCTGTCCTGTTTTATATATTTTTGGGCATCGTGCCTCCACCCTTCATTCCCTGACGAAGTGTACTTCTGAATACATGAAAGGCCTTGGAATCATTTTTCTCTTTCCTTGTGGGTTTGCATCATATATATATATATATATATATATATATTATATATATAACGTAAAGAACGACGCTTGTATAGGAGATATTCCGCGCAAGACGAGAGAGAGAGAACGAAACAAATGAAAAAATGAGGTAACCACCCGGGAATCTGACCGGCAATCGGAAGATCCCGGGTTCGATTCCCGGGTGGTTACCTCATTTTTTCATGTTTCGTTCTCTCTCTCTCGTCTTGCGCGGAATATCTCCTATACAAGCGTCGTTCTTTACGTTATTTATACTGCGTGTTCTTTGCAGTTGAATGTGTATATATATATATATATATATGTTAAACACAGACCGTGCATGGAACAAGGAACTCTTCTGGGAAAATTAAATCCACTATAGTCCGAATAAGTAATGGTAAATGACAAATACCATAGTTTTTCTTTTTCATGATGCTAGCCCGACGTGGGCAACGGGTCTCTCGCAAAGAGATCCCATAAATATAGCTTCCCTCACCAGCTATCTGCAAAGCAGACAGGATCCAGCTTTGGGACATGGACTTAGAGTTTAAAGCAAGCCTAGTCCCTACATTCAGAACCTCTATATAAGTAAAAGACTCGTTGCATTCACGTCGGATTGAATAAACAAAGAAAAGGGGTAACTATTGTATTTTTAGCCAAAAAAAAACAAAACTTAAACCTCAACCGGGACATTGAGCGTCCACTTTTCAAGGCACGTAACACGTCCGTTTAATATACACAAACTCAGAATGGTCCCCTGAGAAATTTATATGTTAAACACAGACCGTGCATGGAACAAGGAACTCTTCTGGGAAAATTAAATCCACTATAGTCCGAATAAGTAATGGTAAATGACAAATACCATAGTTTTTCTTTTTCATGATGCTAGCCCGACGTGGGCAACGGGTCTCTCGCAAAGAGATCCCATAAATATAGCTTCCCTCACCAGCTATCTGCAAAGCAGACAGGATCCAGACAGGCTTGCTTTAAACCCTAGGTCCATGTCCCAAAGCTGAATATTTGCGCATATTCACGATTTGCGAGGGTGCTCTCTGAGGGCATTGGTTTCTGCCCTATTTGGGAGAATTTCGATTTGTGATTGAGTGAGGTCCGTAGCATAATGGTAGAGCGTCCGACCGGCAATTGGAAGGCCCTGGGTTCGATTCCCAGGCGGTTCGCCTCATTTTTCATTATTTCGTTATCTCTCCTCCTCGTGTGCAGAAACGTTCCTTAATACTTATGTCGTTTCTATTCATTTATATACTGCGCGGTCATTGCAGTTATTTGCATATATATATATATATATATATAATATATATATATATAATATAATATATATATATATGTGTGTGTGTGTGTGTGTATATATATATATCGGGTGGGCAAAAATAAGGGGAGGCCTCGAACTTTGGCTGGAAAATCCAAAGTTATGGTCAGATTTCAATATTTTTCACAACCCACAACGAAGTAAATTTCTTATACGGCGAGCGGATTTCAAAGAAAACTAATGAAAATTACGGATTTACTGAACATTTCTTTATGCCACTGGAAATTTTCCCTTTGCACTACTACGGCATTGTCGGGTCGGCAGAAAAAAAGGGAGACCTTTTAAATCCTTCATATCTCGGCAAATAAGATACATAGGACCATGAAATTTTAGTATGTTAGTACTAGGTAATTTTATGGTTTGTATGCCATCCTTTAGCATTTTAGCTGAGAAATTGGATTTATGGCGAATACTCCAGAAAAATCTTGCTAATCATCGGTTCAAGTTGGTAATTAAAGCGATTTTAATTAACGTAAACCAACTGCAGGAGGTTTGGACAAGTTTCTCAAGAAAATCGATAAAACAGGAGATATCAAAAGAATACCAGGTAGCGGCAGGACCGGTTTAACCATTAGGAAGCATTACAGCATTAGGGTGTGTCAATTTGAGAGGTGAAAATAAATTTTTGCCAATTCCTTCACTGAGGGGTTTTAAAAATATGTTTTTGGATGTGAAGAATTCAAATCTGCTATTATTTTTGTGATTGCTCAACACTTAGCTTGGTAAATCTACGTTTGATTAAAAAGCACATAAATTGCTCTCGGAAAACAACATTTATTAATTTTAGCTCCTCAAAATGTCAGGTAATGCTATAAAAATTTTAGTTTCTCTGCATAAAACATATCCTAGTAATCATAAAACATATCCTTGTAATCATAAAACAACATTAGAAAGTAATGACATCAGTAAAAAAAATATATTTAAACAAGTTTCATCAAGTCTTGCTTTGATTCGTTCTTGGACATCAGCCGCCGACTTGCTTCTTGGCCTCTGATATAGCCCTCACGTTTCTCATGTGTATACACCCTGCCTGCTGCCTCTGTGACTTGTTTCACACACCTCTCTATTGACGATTGGGTAAACCCGTTAAAACGGTTACACTAACAGTTTGGGCATGCATTGGTTTTTCAGGACTCGTTTCCTTTGCCATATCGAGAAGTACGATCGCTGGAAAACGCTATTGTCAAGTATTTAGAGACAAAGTTTTACCAAAGTTTACTAATGGTGTTGGCAGGAATTGGCTTCATCAACATGATGGAACGCCACCACATTACTCTGCAGCTACCTGTGAGATTCTGGGTACGACCATTGGGCGGCGAGGTCCCATCGAGTGGCCAGCCAGATCACTTCATTTAACCCTATGTTATTTCTGACTTTGGGCTTACTTGCGTGACAAACTCTACACTCCTGTTTTCATCTATCCAAATGTGAATGCCCTTGGCCGCAGAATAGATGAACAAGTGAAAAGGATCCCACTCGATATGTTCAGAAGAACAATGAAGAGTCTCACAGAGAGAATCCACAAATGTATCACAGCGGATGGAGAACTCTTTGAAGATTAAATTACAATTTAACAAAATATTTGTATGAAAAATATTCTTATAGACTTTTTGTTTGATCTGCATCATCATTTAAACATTTATCTGTATAATGTTGTTAACTAAATAGCTGTATGTATAAAATCTATAAAGACTTTTCTCCCACCCTGTACTATATATATAGGGTGAATTTCACACTTAACAGGTGAAAAAAATGAATGCTGCAAATCCACAAGGAAAAAGAAAAAATTATTCCAAGATCTTTCGTGTATTCAACAGTACATCTTGTCAGGGAATGAAGGGAAAAGGCAAGATGACCAAAATATATGTCTATGTACATTAAAACAAAAACTGTGAAAAGAGATTAGCACAAGGTTAACAAGCACTGATACTGTAGAATGCAAATGACATTTTAACAAGCTATTGCCAATTTTATACATTCCCAAACTGTTATTGAAATTATTTTTAAAATGGATAAATGCACATTGTAGAATATTCCTTTCAATTATCACTTTGTTTTTAAGAAAAACTTAGAACTCCCCCACTTAATACTCTGATTACATCTGATTGCACATATGGTTAAACAATGCACGAGAGTTATTTGCTATTCTACACGCATGTTTATGCTGTTTTATCGTGATATCTAAAGTTTTCCCGTTTGACTCAGGGGCGTACGCAGGATTTGCCTAAGGAGCGGGGGAGCGAATTATCAGTTCTCCAAAATAATGATGAAATGCACAAAGTAAGAGCGATGCACAGTGCTTAAATGACTTTGATCATGTCTCTTGATCGATAAATTGATATCTTTGTGGTCACATTTTGATGTTGACTGGATGCTAAATTTTCCATCTAATTTATTATTATTATTATTATTATTATTACTATTATTATGTATTGTACTGGAATTGACTGAATATTAAATTTTCGATTTGATTATGCTCGAATATTTTTCATATTACGAATATTTGATCATTGTCATTACTAAGAGTATCTTTTCTAAATTTATAGTTTTGATACGGTTTTTAGTAATACTGTACTCACTTTTAGAGTCAGGAAATGCAATGTGGGGGTCCTAGGCGCCCTGAAGCCCCCCTTGTGTACGCTAGTAGTTTGACCTATATAAACTGGGTTACAATGTGTGCATCCGATCAAATATACACAAACAACAGCATTATCCGGGCTATTCCTTATTAGGCGAGATTCAACCGTATTATCGTACTTAAAAACTACGTTGATGCTAGTTGTTTTAAGTAAAATCGGAAGATATTTAAAATTTATATGGTAAGGTAGGCTAAGGATATTTTTATGATCAAATTTATTTACAATTACACTATTATAATACCTATTCTTAGCTTTCATAATGGAATGGAATAGGACAACCTAATTTAGTACTAATATTCATGATATTACATAAATCAGAATCTAAAAATTCGGGACTGACAATTCTCAATGCTCTGAGAAATATAGAAGAGAAAATAGAAGATTTTATCGAGGGGTGATGGTCAGAATAAAAATGTACATAAGAGTTTTAAATACAGTACCTTCCGGCCTTACTTAAAACAATTGACATCAACGTAGTCTTTAATTACAATAATACGGTTAAATCTCGCCTAATAAAGAATAGCCCGATAATGCTGTTGTTTGTGTGTATTCGATCGGATGTATATAATGTAACTTAGTTCATGTAGGTCAAAAGGAAAAAAAATTAGATATCAAGATTAAACAGCATAAATATGCATAGAGGGCAGCAAATAATTCTAGTGCATTGTTTAACCATATGTATACAGTAGATGTAATCGAGGCAGAATATTATATAGGCTATATATATATATATAGTTGTCAAACTAAAGACTAAGTGATTTGTATATTCGCGCAAACACACACCCCATCTCCTTGTGACGTCATACACCATTCGCCTATCAATCTTCTTCCTTTAACCCCACCCCCCCAAATCGTAGTTTCTCATATTTCTTCATGCGGGATGGCTTGATAATGAGCGTAAGCGTGCAAAAGTATCGTTTAGTAGGAAAGTCCGCGCGCTGACTATATGTACATTTACTTCGTATTAAAAATGGCATATTAGGGTGTGTCGAATTTTTCAACTTTCAAATTCCAAATATGAGGGGTGCTAAAAAGTTGCAGCATGACTTAGGAATTCTAAAGATATTTTTGTTAATTTAATATAATTTAGTTTTGCTTGGTAAGAAGCTACATAAAAATAGTGACTTTTTTGACTTTTTTGTGGAATTATATAATAATTATTATATTAATAATTATATATGCTGTATATATAATGCACTGCTGTTTTTGCTTATTTCACAGGTTGAAACATATTCATCAGTGTGCTGAAGATTACTTGTCCGTCAGTGCTACCATCCTAACCAGTGGGAATTGACCGACAATGGCTTCTAAAAGGAGGACAAGACTGGGGACATTCACACATATGAGCAACCTAATTGGAACTGGTAGAGAGTTGTTGCCCTCTGAACTCCCAACTCTGCGAGACGTTCTGAAATATGGGCTACTGCTAAGAGAACAAAGTGGTGAGGATGTGAGAAACTACCCAGCAGCCAGTCTTGCAAAGGACATTTACCCTAAAGTGCTTGAAAAGTGGGAACGAGCAAACAGTTCTTTTGTAGCTGTATATAATGCACTGCTGTTTTTGCTTATTTCACAGGTTGAAACATATTCATCAGTGTGCTGAAGATTACTTGTCCGTCAGTGCTACCATCCTAACCAGTGGGAATTGACCGACAATGGCTTCTAAAAGGAGGACAAGACTGGGGACATTCACACATATGAGCAACCTAATTGGAACTGGTAGAGAGTTGTTGCCCTCTGAACTCCCAACTCTGCGAGACGTTCTGAAATATGGGCTACTGCTAAGAGAACGAAGTGGTGAGGATGTGAGAAACTACCCAGCAGCCAGTCTTGCAAAGGACATTTACCCTAAAGTGTTTGAAAAGTGGGAACGAGCAAACAGTTCTTGTGTAGTCCCCGTTGTAAATTCACGAGTCACAATCTTAAACAAGATCCAAGAGAGCTGGGAGCAGGCCAAAAACATATCTCTTGGGAGAGGAAAGCTACATGTCAAAGAGGCTTTCACTGCAAAACTTGACAAGCTTTTTGACATCCTCAGTTGCAAGTGTAAAATTATTCTCTGCTCTGAATTTGGCTGCCTTGCAGATGCTGGTTGCAAAAACGAAACTCACATTAACTGTACATGCCCTAGGGAGATGAAGATCCCTGTGAAGGAACTTGCTTTCATTAAAAGTCAGAGAGACAAGTCTGGTTCTATTGGACCACATCAGATTGGCTTGCCAGATCAACCTGAGCACAACAGACAAGTCAAAAAGCAGAAGCGGCAAGAAGACGAAAGAAGAAGGTTTGCTGAATATAAGCAGACAAGTAAGCAGGATGTTTCAATGCCATCAAATGAGATAATTTTCTCTGATGATGAAAATGAAGAACAAATAGCTGATGCTCAAGATGGAAAGGATGGAAGTTATGAAGTGACATTAGAAATACCAAGCACGTCTTCAACTTCCAATAAAAAGCCAGAGTACAACACATTAGAAATACCTAATGTTGCTATGCATAGCATCAGCCATCAGATATGGTGTTGGCCTGCGTGCCACAGCTGCCATCACCACTGCTGCCTTTATGGATGCTGGCTTGATCACTGAAGAAGAAAAGAGACTTGTAGTTGATCACAATAAAGTCAAGAGGGCCCAAGAAAAAGTTATGAGATCCCTGGATCAGGAATTTGATGATCTTTGTAAGAAGGGTGAAATTGACTGCATCTTCTTTGACGTCCGTCAAGATACAACTAAAGTTATGCTGAAAGCAGACAATTCAGATCGTCAGTTCCCCAGCATCATCAAAGAAGAGCATTATTCTGTGTGCAGTGAGCCAGGTGGAAGATATCTCTACCACTTCAATCCTGAGAAAGGCTCAACGAGAAAAAAACCTGCTGAAGTTATTGCTGATAATCTTGTAGATTTCATGAAGAAGAAGGGCATTGATAAAAGCCTGCAGGCCATTGGAGGTGATTCTACAAATGTTAACACTGGCTGGGAGGGTGGTTCCATGCATTGGGTAGAGGTCAAGCTTTGCCGTAAGCTGATCTGGTTGGTTTGTGCCTTCCACACTAACGAGTTACCCCTGCGACACTTGATCACAGCACTGGATGGGAAGACCTTGTCTAACAACAAGTGGACAGGTAACATTGGCAAGATGCTAGACACTGCAACCGAACTTGAAATTGATCCTTCATTCACCAAACTCTCAATTGGAGAGCCTCTTACTTCAATGAGTGACAATGTCGTAAAGGATCTCTCTACTGATCAAGCGTACGGGTATAGGATCACACAGGCCATAAGGACAGGAGAACTTCCCACAGATCTGGCCCTTCTTGAAATTGGTCCAGTGAG
>JAJOZX010000325.1:922500-1067500 GCA_023014485.1 Bathynomus jamesi | reverse complement strand
GTGAAATTGGGCTTTCCGCTTTCGTTAATAACCAAAACATCTAGAAAAGATAATTGTTTGTCGTTCTCCCATTCATATTTAAATTTAATAGAGGGAACAAGATTATTTAATGACTGAAAGAAAGTGTCAAAGTTGTTCCAGTGGTCAGGCCAAAATGAGAAAATATCATCTACATAACGAAACCAAATTAGATTCCTGGGACATATTGTTTGCAACAATTCCGACTCATAATATTCCATGTATAATGTACTCATTGTTGGGGATAAAGGGGACCCCATTCCCATACCAAAACGTTGCAAATAAAATTCTTCACCGAAGGAGAAGGCATTATTGGTGAGTTTTATCAGTTCTAAAAATACAGATGTGGGCATGCCTAGTTCTACGTTACACGTTGGCAATTTTCTATCTAGAAAACTGAGTACATCATCAATGGGAACTTTCGTAAACAAGGACTCAACGTCAAAACTGATCATTCTTCCCCGTTTTAAATCTAAGGACATAACTTTGTTAATAAAGTCACAGGAATTAGTGATGTGCGAGCCTGAAAATTTACCAACTAATGGGGACAATTTATCAGCAAGAAATTTAGATAACCTGTAACTAAAGGAACCCCTGTGTGAAATAATGGGACGGAGTGTTATATTAATTTTATGGGTTTTGGGTAAGCCGTAAATGTGGGGGAGTTTGGGGTTAATCTGTAGAAATCTTTTAGGGTTACTCGCCAGGACATTTTTTAATAAGTTCCTGATAGTTTTGTTGAACTCAGCAGAAAGACGCATTAGGGGGGACGATCTCACTTTGGTGTAGGTGAATTCATCACTAAGTAACACTTCCATTTTTTGTTTATAATCACACTTGTCCAAAATAACCACAGTGTTACTTTTGTCCGCTTGAGTGACAAATATTGCTTCTTTTTTCCTGAGCTTGTCTAAAGCTAACCGGAATCTTTTGGGAATCGAGTCCATTGAGTTGAAATGGTCCAGAAACTTGCTCAGAATCAAACCATTTAAACACGAAATATCCACCCTGCAATTAACTACGGAAGACAACATCTAAAACAATGTTTTTATCGGGTTTAAGGGCAAAGGACAGCCCTAAATTAAGAACTTCCTTTTCGGATTTGGATAAGACATAGAGTACGTCGATAAATTTAAAACGGAGCCTTCCACTGCACACTTTGACCAAGCACTTTTATCGCATAAATTGGGTAGCTTCCTGTTAAGTCGTTGTTCAGTGCGTCTAGACTCCACATGGCATTTATAATCTGCAGTTTCAAACAGCGCCACAAGTAGTTCACACGACACATGCGATTTAAGGATACGTAGACAATTTCTTAGTTTGAAATACGTATGGTCAATCTCTCTTTTAACACACGGAATACGTTCCTTCAAAATTTCCCTGGCAAAATTCGGAAACGGTGTATGGTCCTTCCTTACATTATACATGGAATATTATGAGTCGGAATTGTTGCAAACAATATGTCCCAGGAATCTAATTTGGTTTCGTTATGTAGATGATATTTTCTCACTTTGGCCTGACCACTGGAACAAAACTGACACTTTCTTTCAGTCATTAAATAATCTTGTTCCCTCTATTAAATTTAAATATGAATGGGAGAACGACAAACAATTATCTTTTCTAGATGTTTTGGTTATTAACGAAAGCGGAAAGCCCAATTTCACGGTCTATAGAAAACCTAATCATTGTAATTCGTACATTCATTATTTTTCAAATCATGATGAAGGGGTTAAAAGCTCAATTATTTCTTCCATGTTTCTAAGAGCACTCAGGATTTGTAGCCCAAATTTGCTGGACCCGGAAAATTCAAAGATTTAGAACATTTTTAAGGATTTAAAATATCCTGAGTGGTTTATCAGAAAGGCGTATTTTAAAGCCAGAAAATCTTTTTATGCCCTTCGTGAACCTTCAGTTAACTAAAAACAATATGTGAGTTTGCCTTACATTGCCGGCTTAGAAAGAGTAAAACCGTTGACGAAAGATTTTAAGTTTGCTTTGGCGTTCAAATATTCGTCTACCGTGAAAAGTAAATTGGTTAGGAATAACGTTGCAAAACAGGAAGAAGCCTGTGTCTACAGCATTCCCTGTAAAAGTTGTGATTTAGTATATGTAGGAGAAACTGGAAGAAATATTGAAACCCGTATTAAAGAACACAAATATGCCTTCAGAAGTTGTAATAATAATAATAATGCCATTTTTTATCACTCCAGCCAAAATAATCATGCTATAGATTGGGAATCAAGTAAGGTACTTTATACATGTAATAATTATATTATGTCAAAAGAAAAAATAATAGAATCTGTATGTATAGAACAAGAAGATAATTTTAATTTGTGCGAAGGTACTTATAAGTTGGACCCTTTAATGAGATTCTTGGTCAAAAAATCCCTTACGGAGTCGGGTGAACGGGTTCTAATCTAAGTGTGAATTTCTTAAAGGTCTCTGGATTGTTTCCTTACTCGCTTTTGGTTTATTCCGTTTTTCTTTTTTTCTTAGGTAAAATGTAAATGGAATAATAAACGTAAATGTAAATGTAATAATGGAAGTAATAAATCTGGAAATAAATATAAATGCAATAAATGTAATAATTTGTGTAAAGGTAATAATAATAATAATTGTTAACAAAATGTAAATGCAATAATAAATGCGGTAATTATGTCAAAATAATAGAATCTGTATGTATAGAACAAGTAGATAGTTTTAATTTGTGCGAATGTACTTATAAGCGGGACCCTTTAATAAAAATGCCCTTCTGGGGTCCTGGGAACCTGATCTAGCCTAGGTGCGAATTTCTTAATGGTCTCTGGATTGTTTCCTTCTCGCCTTTTTCATTTGTTTTTCGGTTTATAATTTCTGTATAATAAACAACAATGTAATAATCAATGTAATAATAAATTTATAATTTCTGTAATAAATAATAACGCAATATTAAATGTAATAAAGTTAATAATAAGTGTAATATATAAAAAAAATAATAGAATCTGTATGTATAGAACAAGGAGATAGTTTTAAATTTGTGCGAATGTACTTATAAGCGGGTCCCTTTAATAAAAATGCCCTTCCAGTGTCGGGAGAACGGGATCCAACCTAGGTACGAATTTCTTAATGGTCCCTGGACTGTTTTCCTTCTTGTTTTTGGTTCATTCGTTTTTCTGTATCCACCCGAAGAGGATGCCAGTGGGCATCGAAACTGTTGTGGAAATAAACTCTGTCTATTAGAGTGAGTTTTTATTATCATATTTTGACTTTCATGTAGAAAAAAAGTTTTTTGCATCAATTATAATGTGAATAACAGTTTTGACAGTAAAGATTTGCTTATGGAAATGACACTTGAGACATTGATTCTTACTTTAAGAATTGATATTTAAAATTAACATGAACCAGTCAAAATATGACTGTTAGGCAATTTAATCTACAATTAGTAGTTGTTTAACTGAATACAGGTAATATGTCAGATCATTCAAATGAATAATCGCGCACATTTTACAATTTCAAGAGACGTGTTAAATTCTACTGATAGACGAGTTTAGCATGAAATCACTTACAATAAACCTTGACATCAAGTTACTTCCTTTAAAGAAAAGATATTTGAGACACAACCTTAACTTAAGAATTCTGAGATTCAATCTTAATACAAGACCCTTAAATGAAATGGACTAGTTATAAGATAAGAGTGTACAAAATGAATGTATAATTTCAATAATTGCAAATTGTCAAGTACTTATCTTACGGACGTAAGCAACGGTGGATGGGCTTTAATCCTTGTATTTTCGTTCGGATACACCTTTTCTCTCTTACTCTATTGTTTTATCGCATATGGGATAATGGGACACGAATTTAAATTTGAGTCTAATTCGTTTTCTAAGACAAATTTTTAAAGGGGAGACGTTCGCTTTATGTTATTTGAACGAAGTTCGTTTTTTATTATTATAGGGGAAGACTTAGTTGAATTATTTCAGACGCGAATTTTCGTTTCGCCTTCTTTACGAGATTTTACTCGATTTTTGAAACTATTCAACTTTTAAGTGCTACCCAAAATTTCCTTTATTTCGAAGGCACCGTTTTTATAAATTTATACGTGAACTAACTTTTTATGAAGAACATGTTTTTGTTCTTGCAGGAAGAATCAATTTTAATTCTTATTTAATTTGAACACACAGGGTTCGTGAGAACGATCTTTACTCGACCACTGTTTGGAGTGCACTGCCCGAACGGTTTTTTCTCTCATACCCTCTCTGTGTTCTATGGTTCGATTTAGTTGTCCTGCGCAAAATCTTTATATACCCTAAATAAGATTCTCTTTTTTGATATTGCCTATTTGTAGGCATTATTTACCTTTTAGAAGGCGTAATTTTATGTGCCACTTAAACCTTTTAATAAGGGCAACAATTTACTTTGAACGGAGTCCTTTCATTTAATACGTAAACGAATGTTACATTTTGAAAACGCCTCCTCTCTTTGTTTCGAGGGAGTTCAGGAACGCGGGCCGCATGAAGGAAGGATTTCGTTTCGTTTAAAATTTAAATCTTTACATTTTCTCTTCCCTAGTGTCTGGGTACCTATATATGGCATTTTTTATCCGAACATAATTCCGAATTGAATAGACAATTAAATTCATGTCTTTTTCCCCAAATTACATGCGTATTTAACAGTTGTTTTATACTTTCCATGTACTTAAGATTTTCCAAAATGTTTCGTTCACTCTCGAACGTAAACGAAAATGCCCTACCATTTTGACGCATACAATTCTTCGTTTGAGCTCCACTTGGTATTTACCACATTTATTCATACATGTGTTTATATGAACAATTATACATGCAATACAATTCATTCGTTTGCATGATCAATTCATTTGTGGTTTAATTAATAACCAGTAATTTTAATTAAACCTTATGATTTATTCCCCATACATAACAATATACACACAGAGTGTTGTGACTTACTTTTTTGTAACTAATTACAGTTACTAATTACTGTCTCAAATAAATAACCATTTACAGTTATTAATTAGTGTCTAAAAAAAGCAACTAGTGACTAGTTGCTTTTCACAAAAGTAACTATGATAGTTACTAGTTATTTCAAAAGTCACTCAATATTTTTCCTGGTTTTAGCGAACATTTGATCCTGATAAAAGTACTTCTCCTGACAAGTGATACTTGCCAAGATTGTTTCAAACTGATTGTGATTTAACGAATAAACAACTAGATTTTATCATATTAGCATTACTGTAGATATAGGTTGCCAATAAATTTGTACTGTCCACAATATGTACAAATATGTACATCGAGGAAGGCTTGTGAAAAAATGTAGCTACTAACTTTTTGCCCCAGAGAAAAAAATAACTGGTTGAAGTTACAAATATTCAGGATTTTTTTTATTTTGTAACTAGTTACACTTACAATTACTCGGCCGCAAAAATTACCGCTACACTTACTTAGGAAAATAACGATTATTGAGTAACTAGTTGTCACAGCACTCACTATATATATATATATATATATATGTGTGTGTAACATTGATGTGAAGTAATTAAGAATTAAATGAAAAACAAATAATGTAAAATAATTGTGTGTGTGTGTGTGTGTGTGTGTGTGTGCGCACGGGCGCGCGTTTTTACGTAAGCTCAAATACACTCAACAAAAAATGGAAAAGAGATTTTACCATTCTTCAGCTTTAAACTTCACCACACACACACACACACACACACACACAATTATTTTGCATTATTTGTTTTTCATTTAATTCTTAATTACTTCACATCAATGTTATAAAGTGAGAAAGAGTGAAGAGATTACCTCTTTTGCTGGAATCTGAAGATAAGATCCATGGAATCCAATTCCAGGTTGATATCCATATTTTGAAAGATACTCCGGCTTTGCCTGTACAACAAAAAAATATCGTACGTTATTCGTTATATATATATTTATATCGTAAATGGCCGTATAGGCGAACCTGTGTTCTGAGAAACAATCAAACTTTAGTTTTTTATCTAAACCTTAATCTATAAAAAAAACCTGTGCTCTGTGGGATGGTTAAATAAGTAAACAGAAAATATATATATAACCTCGTTAACCGCCCTCTCCGGAGTGGACCAGAGGTTCAGCGCACTAGTGATATTGTGCTATGTTCGTTGTTGTGCTAGAGCGGTACAGTCTGTCATAATGTGTTCAACTGTTTGTGGTGTGTCCTGGCACAGGTAGCAGGTGTCGTCTGTGGAGTTGTCTAGTCTGTGTTTATATGTCTGTAAGTTGGGGTGATGTCCACATCAGAATCGTGCTAAGTTAACTCGATCCGATCTGCTAAGGCTGATCTCTGACCTGTTAATGGGTGGCGGCTTCGCACATAGAACCGCATTCAGACCGAGTCGTGTCAGTGCTTTGTGGGTTAGGTGTGTGTGTGTATGTGTTTTCTGTACTGTGTGATGGCTGTGGGGCGTGGTATGGAATGGAGTATTTGGTTATAATGTCTTTCTGGTGTTACCTTAATGGTGCGAGGTGTCGGTGCATGATTGTGTTGTGGGTTAGTTGTCGCTGCTGCCATGAATTGTGTTCCCCTCATGTTTAAATGTTCCCTAACTTTCAGTATTTTTGTTTCTGTGTGCAGGTGTTCTATTGGTGTTGTTTGAGTGCATCCTGTAATGATACGAAGTGCGTTGTTTTGTATTGTCTGTAAGGTGTTTATGTGTGTGTTTGAGATAATGGGTGCCCAGCATGGGCTACCATAGTCCATAACTGAGCGAATATATTGTTTGTATATGAGTGATGTTGTTTCCTGCTGGTGTCCAAAGTTTGTGCCTGTTAGTACCCGAAGCGTGTTAAGTCTTGACGTACATTTGTTTTTAATGTCGTGAATGTGGTTTGCAAAAGATAATGATGTGTTGTATGTGACCCCAATTATTTTGGTCCTGTGAGTGTGTGGAATGTTGGTGTTGTTTAGTGTAAGCTGTGGAGTTATCTGTTGTTCTTTTGTGTTGTTTGTAAGCAAGGTGATGGTTGATTTTGTGGGCGCTACTTTCAGTCTATTTTGTGTGAGCCAGTCTTGTATACTGTTTATGTATGTTTGTAGGTTATTTCTAGCGGTGTCAATGTTGTTGTGGGTGGATGTTAGAGTGATGTCATCTGCATATGATGATAAGGTAAGCTTGTTATCTATGGGTGTTGAAATGTCATGCATGTATAAGTTGAACAGTGTTGGTGAGAGAACAGAGCCTTGAGGGACCCCGTTCGGAAAAAGCTTGTTTTTGGATGACTTGCCATTAAATGTGACATGTGAGTATCTTCCTGAAAGATAGTTGCTCAGCCATCTTTTAGTGTTATTGTGCATGTTTGTGTTGAGTATTGTGTTTATGAGAGGGAAGCGTGGGATATCATCAAATGCTTTACTAATGTCTATTGTTGCTAAGAGTGTACGTTGAGCTGGTCGTTTGGAGTTGATGCCATCCATGATGTGCTGCGTGAGGTTAGTGAGTAATGTCGTGGTTGAGTGGTGAGGTCTGAATCCATGTTGAGTAGGCGATAGTGGTATGTGTGGGTTGGTGATTTGTAAGATTAGTCTTTCTGTTACTTTGGAAGGTGTGCATAGTAAAGTAATGGGTCTATAGGAAGTTGGTTCTGTTGGATTTTTGTTTGGTTTGAGTAGTGTCATAATTTTACCTTGTTTCCATATGTCAGGAATAATACAGTGTTGGTATGAATATGTGCTGATGTTTGTGAGAGTTAGTATTCCCTCTGGGACCAAGTGTTTAAGGTGTACGGGGCTCCAATAAACCTTAGCCCCCCCCGCCCATGGCCTAAACCATTAGAGGTACAGTAAAACTAAACATACCTTACAAAAGAGAATTTAATCCTGCATTTAATGAAAAACAATTCAAACTTGGTGTTCCCGCCATTGGCTTCCAAGACAGCCTGAATTCGCTTTGGGTAGCTTGCCAAAAGTGACGTGAATAGATCTTGATCGTTACGCAAATTTGCTAAAACAGTTTCAATGTGTTGCGTCATTGTATCCTTCGAAAATCGATTTGCTGCAGGTTCTTGAAACAAGAGACATTCAACCTTGTCCTTTATAACTGATCCAATGTGTTCACAGACGTTCAGGTCAGGAGAATTTCCTGGCCATTCTCCATTTCCAAAGAAATTGATCTCATGGTTCCGCAACAACTGTTGAGTGGCTAATGCCTTAAAGCAGGGGGCCTTATCATGCAGAAGTGTGACCTGATCGACATCCATAACATTGTTTGGGTTTCTTAGAAAAGGAATGACATGCTGGGATAGAATAATATCACGAAAATACTGTCCATCCCAACTCTGATCATTTGGCATCAGCACCCACATAAGCTTCTTTGCAGTGAACAAAACAAACACACCAACACAGTCTGGACTTTTTAATAATTCGCGATAATGTTCATTGTCATCGATTTCATCTGGTGTTGTGGCCCACACTCGATCATTTTGGTAGTTAGGCCGACGTGTTACGTAAACAAAAAATTCATCGGAGACAGCTAAATGCATGAAATCATCAACATCCCAATCTTCAAGATAATGGACAAACCACATTCTGTCATCGATGTTAAGTTGAGTTTTTCTTGGCTTTGGAAGTTCATGCCAAGGCTTTAAACCTTGCCTATGACGGTACAGTCGAATGATCTCACCACTAACGATCTTTCCTCTCAACACTTCGATCTCTCTAGAAAGTTTAGCATAGCTGTTTTTCCGCTTACGCGTACCGCTTTCAATGATGGCCTTTGTTTCCTGAGAGAGTGGCAAATTTCGGCGCCCAGATTTGGTTGTATCCATTTCACATTCATCCAAAGTTTTATTCCAATTTCTTTTGACGAAGTCCTCACTTCTTCACAACTTTTTGGCAACCCATGAACGTGTTATAAAGGTGGCTCCAGCATTACGAGCTTCCCGAAATGTTATTGCTCGTATGCGATCTATCACACGTTGCCTCTCCGAATCACCAATTAATTGAGAAGCCATTATATTATCACTTTATCAGCTAGAGTAATTTTAATACCTGCAATAAATAAAGAATTTTATATATTTTTATAATCACTAAAAACTATTTCGATAAAGTAAACATGTAAGCTGCAAATAGGGGGGCTAAGGTTTTTTGGAACCCCTTATGTTAGATATGTTGTCTGGTCCAGTAGCCTTCGAATTCTCAATGTTTTTGACGATCTTGGTGGTCTGGTCTGTATTGAAGGGTGTAATGGTCGTGTCAAGTCTGTAGGTTTTCTTGTGTCTGGCTGTTTGTCTGTCTGTGTGTTTCTGGTTGTTGTCTCTGTTTAAGTGACTTATCTTTGCGTAGTGATTAACTAGAATGTTAGCTTGTTGTGTATATGTTGGGATATTATTTTGGCTGCGACAGACAGCCGCGTGTGAGGTGTGAATACCGCTGTTAGAGTGGGTAATGTTGTTTATAGCCTTGTATAGCCTGGATGTATCTGTGGAGTGGTTTGGTGTTGTTATGAATTCCCTAAATGTTTCTGTTTGTTTTTATTTGAGTGTGTTGTTTATTTCTGTGTTGAGCTGTTGTATCTTCTGCTTTATGGTTTCTGTGTGTGGTGTTTGTGTGTTATGTTTGAGGTTGTTACGTTGCCTTTTGAGGCGGGCTATTTCTCTAGTATAATTTCGGTTGTATTTCCTAATGTTATAATGTTATAATGTTATAATGTTTCAGACCAACAAAACCCTAGGATCCACTCATGGCTGGTCTACCTAACTGTGTTCGTAATCGTGTATTGTGTATGTCCTCCGTGGTGGCGGAGGGGACCTACAATTTTACGTGGGTTCCGAACCACAAGAACATACGGAATTTATGTAAAAACCGCCGGTAAATTGGCAACGACCAATTTTTACGAAACTAAGTAATTATCAATTGAAAACCAATTAATTATCGATTTAAAACTAAAGATAGAATCTCTGGATCCAGAGGATCTAGTCATAATAGACTACTATCCACAAATATGTTACACTCTATATCTATTTATAACGGACATGCAAATACTGTATATCAGATCCAAAGAATCCAGTCAATTTCATTACGGTATCCATCAAGTCACGGTCCATATCGATTGCGGACCAAGTCAAAATTTACAATCATATACATTACACTTACGAGAAAAAGTGTAGGTGTGGCTGTAAAGACTGTACAGTAATGTAGAAATGTGTGTGCACCCATTTTGGGTCTCCCATTTAAAGGTGTTTGTGGGGCAAGTGAAGATCATGAGTTTTTCAATACCTCACAGTACTATGGGGGTCACCGCTCGGCAGAGGAATCTCTTTAAATGGGGTGTGTAAGGACAGAGAGTATCCCCTAACCCAAGACGCTGCCTCCCTATATCCCATGCCCTCGGGTATGTATTTGTTTGCATTATTGATGATCTGATTAAATGTCTTGAGTGTTGCATTGATGTTTATGATGGGTGTGCTGTTTAATGTGGTGAATTGTTCCTCAGTTTGTATTTTGAACTGTTCCCAATCAGCTTTCTTGTAATTTCTGTAAGTGTGCCTTAGGCTGTTAGGGTAGAGTGTAGAACGTGTTGTAATGATGATGGGCAGGTGGTCTGATGACAGCATCATTTGGCTTAGAGGGCTCTCTCTCTCTCTCTCTCTCTCTCTCTCTCTCTATATATATATATATATATATATAACTAAGGCAGTCCACTTAATAATATGCCAATTAGTGCTAAAAATTAATTTTTCTGTTGCTGTATATTAGGGTGGTCAAAATTTGGGCTAAAATTTCAAAATAGTTGGAAATGCTCTCCACATGGCTGCTCTTATTCCTTTAGATGTGAAATGATTTTGTGCAAAATATCTGTCGATTCAGTACATAATAAGAGGTCGCTATGATTTTCACATTTTCAATTAATTAATTTGGTAATCATTTTCTACCCGCTTCCTTTATAGAGGACGCGACAGTCACGCCACATTGACTCCGCCCACCTTTCAGAGGATGATGCAATTGTTCGATTTCTTGTATAATGCTGTTTGTGAATCATAAAAATCATTTACTCATGCATCATTTCAAGTTTAAGAATAAAAACCGCCATTTATCAAGGTGTTCATATTATTTTGTCTAACCCCTGTATATATATAATATATGTATGATACAACTCAGAAGGGTTCCCTGAGAAACTTTTATGTATGATATATAAATATATATATATAAAATATATATATATATATATATATATATATATATATATATATATATATATATATATAATGGGGGGTCCGTCAGAAGGGGCAGAAACTGGGATAGTGCTCAGGCCAGTTAATGAGGCACATTGCTCTAACTTCCGTATCATAATGAATCATCGGGATTCGGAACCCCAATCTCAGGTTCTTCACTTCGCTCATAGGGAAACTGTTACCCACTGAGCTACGGACGTTAGCATATAATAATATATATATATTAAAGTATTAATTCATATGTATAATATATATATATTAAGTATTAATTCATATGTATAATATTTATTCAGTGTGTATTAGAGGGGGTCGAAACATATCAAAAATCGAGTTTCTCCAATTCCACAGTATGCACGTAGCTGGAAATGATGATCTCAACATCTTGTAAAAAAAATGATTATATGCGATCCCCTTTACCCCTTCCATAGCATCCACCCCATTTTACTCTCTCCACAGCTATAAACCCCAAATATGAAAATCATGCATTATATTAAGTCTTATTAAGTAGATTAGATTGATTTGGATAGATTATTTAGATAGATTGAATAGATTACATAGATTAATTTAGATAGATTAGATGAATTATATAAATTATTGTCACGTTTTTTTGTTTAGTTTCAGATTGTTATTTTCAGATTGTTTGTGATTGAATGAGTTATGATTTAATTCCGAATGAGTTATATTAATTCAGATTGAATGATTCAGTTGCTAGAATTTAACAATTAGTTTCTTGTTATTAATGCTACTAGGCCTAAATAAGTGAAATCATGGCGACAAGAAGCAAAACGCACAATTCAACATTTGGTCACCCTGCAGAATTTCCACCCTCAATGACTCCTTCAAAGGCTGATGTATTTAGGCATTATTTATTGGTAATAAAACGAGAAGAACTGATTTCGAAAGGTTCTAGAACAGCAAAAGAATGTTACAGAATTGTCACTAAAGATGTGGAAGCCATTTGGGAGAAGTTTTCCTTTCCACATATAGGATTTGAAGGAATAGCTATAAAAGTTGAACGATTGATAGAATCTGCAGCAAAGCTAAATAAAGTACCATTAAAACAAAGAAACAACAGTTTTCAGCAGAAGGTGGAGACATTCGATGAAATGTTTGATATTTGCACTTGTACTTGTTACGATAAAAAAAATCAGTCGAACGGATTGCAGATGTGATATTAGAGTTCCAATGATTGAGTGGGAGTCTTTTGTGGGGCAGAAACAAAGAAAAAAACCAACTTGGACCAATGGACAGAGTAACGACTTCCGCAAGAAAAAGGACTCACGATAGAGTTAAAGGATTAGGAAGAAGAGCCAAGATAAGCCGAGATATGAAAGACGCCTCAACCAGCAAACTGGACCCTTTACATATTATGGAAGATGAGAGCATGGAAATTGATGATGACAGCGACGATATTGACTTTGTTCCAGATTTTGAGCTGAGAGAAAATCATCAGAACAGAATTATTTATGATAACTTAACAATAACAGCAGATAGATACCGTGTAAGTTACAGAGTTATTGCAACTACAGTAAATGCAGCTTTGAAGGATATGGGAATATTAGACGAAACCAATATGTTGGATAGGAAAAAAGTGGAAAGAGAAAGAATACGTGTGGATAAAAAGAATATAATCAAAGTGAAATCAGAGTGAAATGGAGTACGAAGAACATTATGTAATAGTCAAAGAACCTGGTGATGTTTACATGGATCATATAGCTCCAGATAACGGAACTGCTTGTTGTATTGCAGGTGAAATAATAACTTTTATAGTTGATTCTAATAGCAAAGAATCCCTCAAAGCTTTGCTATGCGATGGCACCACAGTGAACACTGGCAGGATTGGCGGAGTGCTAAAATTAATTGAATTATATCTGGACAGGCCGGTACAATGGCTGATTTGCCTTTTGCATGCAAACGAACTGCCCTTCAGGCACGTATTTGAAGCAATTGATGGAAAAACTTCGGGACCAAACGCCTTCAAAGGTTCTCTTGGAAATAAACTCCGAGAGGATTTAACCAAACTGGATATAGTTGATTATATCCCTGTAGAGGGCAACATTAAAGAAGTTTCGGCCGATATTGTTATAAGTTTCAGCAGTGACCAAAAATATATGTATGAAATGTGCATTAGCATACAATCTGGACGCATCTCACAAGCGTTAGCCACCAGATCCCCAGGTGCCCTCCATCATGCAAGATGGCTAACACAAGGAAACAGGATCCTGCGCTTATATGTCTCTACAGGGAATCCAGAAAAAAACATCCAAGACCTAGTAAAAATTACAATGCTGGTTTACGTTCCAGGCTGGTTTTGGATAAAGTCTCATCCAAAGGCAAATGAGGGAGCATCTAATTTTTGGTATATCATGCACTTGCTTAAAGGCTTAGATAAAAAGCATCGGATGATTATGGAGCGTGTCCGCAGAAATAACGCCTATTTTGCTCACCCAGAGAATATCTTACTCTCAATGATAACAGACACAAGAAGAGAGGTCAGAGAGCTAGCTCTTTAGCACATCATTCGAGCAAGAACTAGGAGCACCAATGTGAGAAATTTTGAGCTGCCAAAAACACTGAACTTTGAAGCAGACGATTATCCTAACATGATCGACTGGGAAAACGAAACCATCATCCCTCCACCTATTTTACAGAATTTGACAAATGATGATCTTCTTAAAGTTCGAAATGAACCACTTCAGCTTATTCCTTTTCCCTGTCACAGCCAGGGAGTAGAACATGCTGTAAATGTGGTAACAGAAGCATCACAAGATAGAATTGGTTACGAAAACAGACATAAATTTATTTTGAATGTACTGGAGTCGAGAAAAAAGCTACCTGTGTTCCAATGGAAAGGCCAGTGGTGTCAGTTATTTACGATTTTAAATTTCTTAAGGTGAATATTTTGGTTTTAATATGCTTCAATTAAATTTCTTAAGGTGAATATTTTCATTTCAGTATGCTTCAATTGATTCTTTAAGTAATATACGGAGAACGATTTCTTATTAAATATATATATATATATATATATAATGTTATAATGTTATAATGTTTCAGACCAGTAAAGACCCTAGGATCCACTCAAGGCTGGTCTACCTAACTGTGTTCGTAATTGTGCATTGTGTATGTCCTCCGTGGTGGCGGAGGGGTCTTACAATTTTAAGTGGGTTCCGAACCACAAGAACATAAGAAATTTATGTAAGAACTGCCTGTACATTGGCAACGACCAATTTTTACAAAACTAAATAATTTTCAATTTAAAACTAATTAATTATCGATTTAAAACTAAAGATAGAATCTCTTGATCCAGAGGATCAAGTCATAATAGACTACTATCCACAAATATGTTACACTCTATATCTATTTATAACCGACATGCAAATATATCAGATCCAAAGAATCCAGTCAATTTCATTACGGAACCAAAAATAAGTCACGGTCCATATCGATTGCGGACCAAGTCAAAATTTACCACCATATACATTACAATATATATACTTAGGAGGAAAAGTGTAGGTGTGGCTGTAAAGACTGTATAGTAATGTAGAAATGTGTGTGCACCCATTTTGGGTCTCCCATTTCAAGGTGTTTGTGGGGCAAGTGAAGATCATGAGTTTTTCAATACCTCACAGTACTATGGGGGGCACCGCTCGGCAGAGGAATCTCTTTAAATGGGGTGTGTAAGGACAGAGAGTATCCCCTAACCCAAGATGCTGCCTCCCTATATCCCACAACACTTGTGTTGAGCTGTGGGATCAATCACCACAAAGCCTTAATTTTACTACCTTAAACTATACCCAATCTATCAACATATGCGTCTAATCGATTTTTAAACATGTTTATAGACGTGCTACTAATTACTTCTACCGGCAAACTATTCCAGCTATTTACTATTCTATGCGTAAAAAAGTTTTTCGCAACTGCTGCTGTCTCGAACCTTCTACTTGTCAACTTACACCCGTTATTTCTAGTCCTATTATACTGAGATATTTCGAAAAAGCTATCTCTATCTACGTTATCGAACCCATTCATAATTTTGAAAACCTGGATTAGATCACCCCTTAGCCTCCTAGTCTCGAGTGTAGTCAATTTTAACTCCTTAAGCCTGTCCTCGTACGACTTTGACCTAAGCGACGGAATCATCTTAGTTGCTCGTCTTTGAACTCTTTCGATTTTGTCTATATCTTTGCGCATATGCAGATTCCAAAATTGGACCGCGTACTCCAAACGGGGTCTAACTAATGATTTATAAAGAGGAACTATAATATCGCGCGATTTGTACTCAAAATTTCGAGCTATAAAACCTAACACTTTGTTCGCCTTATTGACCGCTGCTGTACTTTGTTTCGCTACTTTTAAATCACCAGTGACTATAACTCCTAAATCTTTTTCCTGCTCTACGCTTCTTAAATCTTTCCCTGACATACTATACGCAAAATTGCCGTTACGCGAACCTATATGCAAAATTTTGCACTTATCAACGTTAAATCTCATTTGCCATGTGACTGACCAATCAACGATTTTATTCAGATCTTCCTGGATTTTACCTCTATCTTCGTCATTAATCGCCCTACCACCCAGCTTCGTGTCATCCGCAAACTTTGAAACTGTACTGACTAGGCCGACATCTAAACCGTTAATATATATATAAGAAAAAGCAAGGGGCCCAATACAGAACCCTGAGGAACGCCACTCGCTACATTAGCCCAACACGACTCCGCTCCATCAACGACCACCCTCTGTTTCCTACCTCGCAACCACTCTTCTAGCCAATTTATTACTACACCTCTGATTCCATGAGCCTTAGTTTTTTCAATGAGTCTTTTGTGCGGCACGGTGTCAAACGCTTTTTGAAAATCTAAATACACTACATCAACCGCCCGATGACTGTCGTAAACGTCAACCACGCTTTGAAAAAACTCTAAAAGATTAGTTAAGCAAGATTTGTTTCGCCTAAAACCGTGCTGCGTATTTCTAACTAGTTTATGCAATTCTAAGTGTTCGACTATGCGATCCCTAATTATTGATTCCACTAGATTACCTACAACAGACGTTAAACTGATTGGCCTATAATTTCCCGCCGCACCTTTATCGCCTTTCTTAAAGATAGGTGTTACGTTTGTTAACCTGAAATTATCTGGTACGCACCCCTCAGAAACAGACGCGTTAAAAATCTTTGTTAGCGGCACAACAATGCTATCTTTTAATTCTTTTATTTTTATGGGATATATAGAATCCGGCCCCGGTGATTTACGAGTTTTCATTTTATCAATATAGCGCATTACCTCCCCCTTCACTAACCACAATATTATCCAAAATATTACCATTATCAAAAGGTCTATGACCGTAGGGACATTCCTTACATCTTCTATAGTAAAAACTGACGTAAAAAATTCGTTTAGCAAGGTAGCCATTTCCTTGTTTTCAAGAACTAGATCTCCGTTAACATTTTTCAACGGCCCCAAGACACTTTTTACTGGATTTCTGTTGTTGACGTATTGAAAGAATCGCTTGGGGTTGTCTTTACCGTCACGAGTTATGGAGATTTCAAATTCGCGCTTGGACTTTTTTATTACACTTTTCGCTTCACGCCTTAGATATATGTAGTTGTTTCGTAACCACAAATTGTCTTTATCGCACTTATGTAGCCTATACGCCCTGTCTCTACTTTTTATAATATCTCCTACTCTAGAAGTAAACCACAAGGGCTTGTTGTTTACTTTCGCACGCTTATTTTTGTACGGTACACATTCCTCATTTGTAGTCCTAAATACTGTTTCGAACGATTCCCACATTAGTTTTGCGTTGGAGTTCCCCATTACGTTTTCCCAATTGACGTGTGACAATTTATTTCGAAATTTACTAAAGTCTGCGTGCTGGAAGTTAGGAATTTTAGTCGAGTTAGCTGGTTTCGAGTGACTTACTGAGAGGACAAACTCTACCATATTGTGATCGCTATTGCTTAACGGTTCTATTACTTGAAGATCAGTAATTAGCCTATCATCCGTAGTTATTACTAAATCTAAAATACAGTCCAACCTTGTAGGTTCCCCAACCTTTTGAATAAGAAAGCTATCCTCGAGATAATTAACTAAACGATTACCTTCCGCGTCTCCCTGCATTGTATCGTAATTTACGTTGGCGCAATTAAAGTCACCCATAACTAAAGCCTGCTCACTACCGATTATTCTCTTTAGTTCACGATATAACGCTTCGTCCGTATCAGCTGTTTGATTAGGGGGCCTATATATAACCGCAACAAGAAGTTTGAAATATATATATAAAACTTACTTTAACTTTACTTATATCATTATTTACTTTAATCTTTGTCATTTATCTGGTTTGTTAATTCAAAGAATTGGTTTTAATTTCATTTCAATTTAAAAAAAGGGGGCCATATGCAAGGGTAGGGGGGACACATAGCGGCGGTGTAATTACAGTATGTTGTTTAGGGGCCCAAAGGAAACTCTGAGCAGTGTGTAGAATAAGAAAAAAATTTCAACCCCCCCTAGTATATATATATTAGGGTGATGCAAAAGTGGGGGAGTAAAATTTTTTTGTTTCAAATTTTTGAGATACCCTCTCATTTGGTTTAATTTGGTGGAAAAATGATCCTGGGGAAATTTCGGGTCAAAATTCGAATATTTGGAGGTCGCGCCCGCCATTTGAAAATTTGCTGATTTCCATGACACCCAGGAGGTACAGCAAGCGTCACGTTACTTTTTTTTTGAGTGGAAGTTCCCCACGAGGCCTATCATACCACCTTCCTCTTTTCCATTTGTTCATAAAACAGATACAATACAATAGATATTTACAATAGATACATAGAATGGATATACTCGTAAATTTTACTGTTGCGTCAAAGATACGAGAGTTTTCTTAGTTTTGTCCGGAAGCTTCTTCCGATAATTTGATACAACTTGCAGTAGATATTGCTTCTGTTGTTCATCATTGGTAATTAATTTGTTATAATCTTCAATCAATTTCACTCCTCTTTCAGCAATATCATTAACAACTTTCATGTGATTCACTACGTTCTTTGCAACCCAATAACTCTCATCGAGAAGCCAATCTTCTACTGGTTTGCTCAAGAACGTTGAAGACAATCCGAGTATACTGAAGAAGGACTTTGTGTTAGCAGTTACAAAATCTTCAAGCTGCTTTTTGTCAATAGTTTTGATGTCTATTTGTGTCTTCTTTGGAGGATCTGGCTCCGAAGATTTTGTAAGAGCCTCCTTCATTTTTCTTTTGGTGTCAAAGCCGATTTTATCATCAAAGAAAGCCAATGCGATCAACTCTTCTGAGAGATACCACAAATGATTCTTGAATTTTTCTAAAGCAGCATTTGCTAGTTGTTCATTTGTGCTTTTGTAGCTGTGAAGATTCTTGAGAAGACTCAGATCATTTCGTGGAGCACTTGCTGCGCAGGGTGCTGAAAACCAATGCTTAATATAAATTGAAACAGAAAACTAACAAATTTCTTTTAGATTTCTTTCTTCTATTGCTGTTATTTTGAACTGACTTTTGAACATAAAGATTTTCATTGAATAAATGACTTTCGCCATCCAACGGGCTCTATGATAAGCCCCAGGCTTCCTGAATTTTATTCCAGTCGTTGGAGTACCGCCAAGCAAGATGATTGTCAGTTCCAATAACTCTCTGTAATCGTCGCGAGGTTGATCTTCATTGATTTTTCTTGCTGCAAAGTTGATGATTTCCTCTTTTTCCTTTTGTGGATAATTTTCTAATTTATCGTATGAAGTTAGATTAATCTTATTCCAGTTTGTTTTGAATCTTTTGAATAACTGAATGTCAGGGCCTGATGAAGCCTGTAATGCAGGGGATACCACTGCTTCCAACATGATTTCAAGGATATGGTGTCGACAAGGACACCACAACAAATCTTTCTCCATTTTCTGTTCAATTAGGACACAAGCTCCGTTTTTACGACCTGTGTTCGATGCAGTTGTATCAAAACACATGCCTTTTACCTTATCTATTAGATTCCAATCAATGATCGCCTGATGTACTGCATTTGCAGTATCCTTTCCTGTGCCATGATCTATATTTGGCACTCCAAGCAGTTGATCTTCTCCACTGCCAGAGATTAGGACTGGCAACCGATCAACAACCTCATTCCCGGTAATGTCTTCGAGGAGTTTGCCATCCCAATGAACAATCAAGGGTTTGTCAGCTTGAAATTCTTCTTTCAAGTTTTCACTGAACTTCTTTCTTGATTTCTGTCTTGCCCTGCGAATCGATGAGTAGCTAACATTGTAATTCTCTGGATCTTTTCCAACATTTGCGATCGTTGGAATAATTATTAAAGAGGCTGATCGGTCGCTGATCTTAGCAACATCCAATGAGGAAAGCAGATTTTCATTCATAATCTTGAATTTTTTTCTTGGAAGGCCTCTTTTGGATGTTGAGGGCACTTCCAGATCTACTTCTTCTTCCGTAGATGCAGGTGAATCACTGCAGGAACTGCTGCTGCTTGCAAGAACAACTGTTTCATCAAATGCACTTGATTCATGTAACCTTTTCTTATCCATTTTTTCATGTCTCTTCGCAGCTTCCTTTCGACGTTTTTCATCCTTATCAACTGCCATCATTTTACCCTTTCGACCTTCCCTTTGTAGCCGTAGAAACTCTCTATCTTCCTCAATAGTTATTAACTCGTTAGCATTTGCATGCGCAATATCAAAGAGTCCATCCAATTTTTCTTTCCATGTATTCTCTTTCTCTATTGAAAACTTCGATTTTTTTCCTTTGCTCTTCTTCAGCCCTTGCCACTCATCATACAGTTTATTTAATTTCTTCACAACATTACATTTCTGGGTTGTTGGTATTCCTGCTCTCTGCCACACTTCCAATACATCATTAACGGTTGAAGTTAATGCTTCTCTGACAGTTTCATTCTTGATATGTTTATAATTCATGAATAAGGAAATTACTTCTTTCTTTGATGGAAGCTTACTTTGATTCAATTTATCTATTTGTTGACCGATCAGCCAGATATCTGTTGAGCTTCTTGATCTCATTTTTGTCACAATTAAGATAGAGGAAATAGAAGAGAAATTGAGGCGGAGAGACTCACTGATATAGCACCTCTCCTGGACACTGCCACAAGCACACTGCGATACCAATTTCCTTGAACGCTATTTGCTCATATACGCATCACCTACCACTCTGCCTGCAGCAAACCTGCACAAAACCTGCAACCTGCAACAAACCTGCAACAAAAATAAGAACAAATTCAAAAAATTTGATTTTACTCTAATTTTTTGTAATTTTCAAATTTCAATTGGCGGGCGCGACCTCTGAATGTTATTTGTTTGACCTGGAATTTCTCACAGGGTGTTTTTGTGACAAATTGGAACAAATGAGGGGGTATCCCTAAAAATCCACGATGGTCATGATTTGTGCATCACCCTAATATATATATATATATATAATATATATATATATATATATATATATATATATATGTTCTTTATATGCAAATTTATAACCGGTAAGGATGTTGCTATTAAATTAAATGATTAAAATTGTAAGGTATATATCTTATGTCTCTCGAAGTTTATTATTTATTTATTCTTAAATATATTTTTAAAAATTTGGTTATCTTCCTACCTATCAACCACTAACCTCTGTAGCCAATTTTTTTACTTTACTTATTCTGACTTTGCAATTTTTTAGTTTAACACTTATATAATTGTGCTTTGGTGCTAAACGGTTAATGCATTATTTTCTCTCATTTTTCAGGTTATGGCTAGAAGTACTCGCTCATCTGCAGAAACGTGGGTTCTAGGAAAGCCCAGCAACGAGTTATCAACTGCAAGGCTACCCACATGTGGTGATGTGCTTCATTTGGTTTAGTTTCACCACCATGAACAGTCTAAGACCTTGAAAGAGAGCTACAACTTGGCCTGCAAAGAGGCCCTGCAAGTATGGCAGAGAGCAAGGATTCCTACACAGCGAATCGATTACTGCGTTGGAAGCTGTCAAAGCTGTACGAAGGGTTCCTCACGTTGAAGAAAAACTACAAGACGCAGCTACAAAGATGCAGAGTGAAAGAGAGCATGTTCCAAGAGACTCTCTCAGAGCTTTTCGACGTTACCTCGAAGGACGCCTTGAAAGTGATAGACAATGAAGAAGACCGCCAATTTCTTATGATGCAACGAGAAGACATCTTTTCCTGCAGTATGGCAGGCCCTGAGAAGATTAATTTTGCCAAGAAATACTGCAAGAGATGTCGGCAGGAGAAAGATGCTGACAAAGCTCTAAGGTACAAAGAAAGAGAGGCTGCATTCCAGGCTGGAGTTGCTGCTATTCCATCATCCAGCACATCCACTTCATCCTCTGAAGAATTCAACGCTGAAGACGATGATTATCGTCCGTCGACTTCGACCGGAAGAGCAGATGTACACACTCATCCTCCGAAACGATGCAATGTCTTCACATCACCAGATGTGGTCGCATCAACCTTTCCGATCGAGAAGCAGCCTTCGTTGCTGGATCAGTCGCTCAAGCCCTGGGCTATGATATTTTTACAATGACTCTTTCACGCAGCTCCATCCGTCGTTCAAGAAGGCAAGCAAGGCAGGCAGCAGCCAAAGAGGATCAAGCTTCGTTTTCTGTCGAAGGACCCCTTCTTCTTCACTGGGATGGGAAACTACTTCCCAACATCGGCGGCGCAAAGGAAACAGCCGAACGAACCGCAGTAATCGTTCCAGGAAATGGGATGGAAAAACTCCTAGCCGTGCCAAAATTACAACGCGCTACGGGAGAAGAACAGGCCAAGGCTTGCCTTTCGACGATTGATGACTGGAATCTTCGCGGTGAGATCCAAGGTTTCGTATTTGACACAACTGCGTCTAATACTGGCCTTCACAGGGGAGCCTGTACTATGATTGAAAAAGCAGTAGGGAGGGAACTTGTCTGGATCGCTTGTCGACATCATATCCTTGAAGTCGTCTTGTCAAACACCTGCAACGCACTTCTTGGACCCACAGGTGGCCCGGAAATGACTCTCTTTAAACGTTTTCAGAAAAAATTGGCATCACTTCAGAAGGATTCCTTCATGAAGGCTTCAAACGGGGATGGGACGATTCATCACCGCCATCTCATCGCCGTCAACTCATCGCCGCCAACTCAACGCCAGCCAAACTCATCGCCGATCCAACTCATCGCCGATCCAACTCATCGCCAGTATGGCTCATAAAACAACGCAAATAATAGTAAAAAAAATAAAATGATTAGGAAAGGAAAAGATGATTAATCATTATATTATTTATTATTTATTAAATTATTTATTTATTATTTATTATTGTTGGCAAATTATTTATTTATTAAATTATTTATTTATTATTTATTATTGTTGGCAAATTTTTCTCTGCCTCGCTGGCTGGAAATATGCTCCATCTTGAAGGGTTTCTGAAGTTTAACAGTAGAAGCTTAACAGAAATATAAGATACTATCTTTTTCAAGCTTAAGTAAAGTTGCCAGCTTTCTCTAAAAGAAAAACATTTTAATAAAGTAAAGTTGGTTGGTTTTCCTAGTTATTAATTAATAATATAGAAAACTTAGAGTATAGAATCTTATATTATGAAAATATTCAAAATATACAATATTTATAATTTCCATTGTGTATATTGTGTATACATCTATATTTTTCTGGTGATGAGTTAGTTGACTGACGATGAGTTGGATCGGCGATGAGTTGGATCGGCGATGAGTTGGCTGGCGATGAGTCGGCGGCGATGAAAAGGTACCGACCCCTTCAAACAACCTATTCAGAGATCCAAAGATGTTCCAGCTTCGAGAGGAAATGATCCAGTACTTCACAAAGGTACTGGAATCTAAACAATCGCGTGATGACTACGAGGAATTGCTACGACTCTGCCTCACCTTCCTCGGGTGCTATGATGAGAAAGAAGTCAAGGTCCGCGCTCCAGGACCAACTCACCATGCAAGCTGGATGGCCAAGGCCATTACGTCCTCAAAATTTATCTGTTCAAGCATCAACTACAGCTGACAGCACGTAGGACGGAGAATATCACCGAGCTCTCTCTGTTTATCGTCTTGGTCTACGCACGTTTTTGGAATGAGGCCCCAGTCGGAATGAACGCTCCTTTCAACGATATTCTGCTTCTTAAAATCTTGCAAAAGTACCCAAATCAGACCATTTCCAAAGCAGTATCCACAGCTCTTCAACGGCACCTGTGGTATCTTGGAGAGCATCTCATCGGCCTTGCATTCTTCGATCCTAGAGTCGATGCTGAGACCAAACGGAAGATGGTCGTAAATGATTCGGCGAAGTGGTGTATCGCCCTTATTAAGGCATATAATACATCTTTGACGAAGGATGAAGAACAAAAACAATTCATCCTCCGATTAGTAGCAAAACATCGCCAAGACTAATCGTCTTCGAAGGAGTCATTGATGAAGCGTTAATCTAAGTAATGATGTATATTATAAACGAATGATAAATGTAATTGTCTATCAAACATATCATTTTTGTTCTTTAAAAATTAATCTGTTTTCTTTAAGAGTTATTCTGTTTTCTAAAAAAAAAAGCTGTTTTCTTTGAGATTTAATCTGTTTTCAAACAAATAAACTAGTATTTGCCCTTGTTTTTTATTTTTTTATCCCAGAAGATCAATCTACTAGAAAAAGAGTAGTAAAATGAAATTCATAGCGACCAGTAAATATCATTCAATTAGGTTGAAATTTGGCATGGAGATGTTTGATAGATATTTAGAAACAGGAGCAGCCATGCGGAGGTAAAAAATTACAAAATTTTATTTTTTGGACCACCCTACCCTTAATACACTATTAAGAATTATTATTATTTTTAAAAATAAAGAGCTAAATGCGCCATTCGTCAACACAAACCCAGTACTTGATGCTTCAATTAAGATTTTTTATTATTACTACCATTATTATTATTACTATTATTTTTATTATTACTATTATACTAGGGGCACTCAATATACTTTTCCACACCCTTTTTCCTTAGATAAATAATAGGTCATGTGGCTGAAATGCCTTTTGGGCCGTAAGTTTGAACTTTCTGCTCTTCACATAACCGGATTTTTCCAATTTGAACCTCCCCTCCTTGTATAAAACCGCGCCAGTTGCCGAATGGAAAACTTTACTCCTTAATCGTTCTTATATATATTGAGATATTGTTAATAGATTAGTTGCGACATTGACATAATGAGGCTTGTCATATGTAAGCTCAAGCTTCTTCCTCTATGATTGGGAATGTGGGCGATACGCAGCAGGCGCGTTTGGGTATCCCCAACAAACTGATGTTCCACGATATTATTGTAAATATAGCACATGTCTGGGGGTGGATAGCCATAACCCAATTTCTCCAATTTCAGCTGATACAATAGACTGCACAAGTCATGTGTTTCGTGAAAGTTATCTCTTTGGAGGACTGCTCCATATCGGCCCTAGGTTATAATTTTGAACAGTCCTTTGTCTTTAATATTTCTGTTAGCCTGTGATTTTAGGTTCAGAGTATGTACAGGGGTTTCTTTGTTTACGATTTCGTATACTAAATCATCCGTAAGATTTGAGCTTTTCAAACTACCGTTTAAGTCTCTCACAACATCTTCGGCCACACCATAATGACCAGGGCCTAGTGTTACTACTGTAGTGCAAAACTGTGCCTTCCCACTCCGGGAGGCCCGCATGGTCTCGTCCCGAGTTACACCTGCCTTTTCACACTCATCACGGTCTCCAAGAACCGTAAAAATGGCTTCTTTATTTTCAATACCTAAAAACTTGGTAGCCAATTGAATTTCACATATTCCAACCTCATACGAATCACGACCCAATTCGATGGGATCGTAGAGTTCTGTTACAAAGCTGGCACATTGTTGCCAGGATGTACAGAGAGAGAAGAAGAGGACGGGAGTGTGACGTAGAAGTGGTTAGGCTCCATGTTGCATAACATTTAAGCCTCATTATTGCATCAGCTTTTATAGAGGTGTTGAAGCTTTCTGGGTACCTTAGCCATTTCACCAGATATATTTTTCTCTTTCCTGATCCTTCGCTATCTAAAATTTTTTCAATTTTAAACACGTTTTTTCCTAAATTAAATGTCACTTTCTTCAGCTCCTCGCCGTAAAAGACCCATGCAATTTCTTCCCCATTCAAATCTTCAACTTAATACAGTATTATAGCGTCTTTAGGTCTCATAGCCCTAACTTTAAAAATCTCACGTGTCCAACTTTGCTCAAATCCCTTCGCGAATTTATTACCCGAACGCGACAGCCTTACATAATCATTGGTTTTGAAAGGCGCAGAGTGTGGTGGCGCTCTACGAATATCTCTTCTCACCTCACGCTCTGTGTGCGTACCTCTTTCTAAAATTTCGTTAGATGTTCTCCCAATCGCACGGTGGTGTGAACTGTTGTAGGATGAGGCCAGCGAATCCAGAATGTCTATATATCTGTATTTGTTTTTATGTGTGAAATAGCGATGCATGCGTTCCTTTATGGTACGTTGAACTCTTTCATCTAAAGAGGCCTTATGTATAGAATTGCTAGTGTAGTAGCTGACATTAAACTCTGTCAGCATGTTCTGAAAAGCTCGGCCTATAAATTATTTCCCCATGTCCGTACAAAAATCGCCAGGAATCCTGTTTTCTTTCAACATCAGCGTTTTGGTGGCTTTAGCAACTGTTTCAGGCGATTTATTTTTCAGGGGAATTAACCACAAATATCTAGAGAATAAATCTATTATGAATAAGATGCAGCGGTAGTCATCATTATACACTGAATATCTCTGCATGTCTGTTAAATCCGCTTGCCAAATAGAATCAATCGAGGCTGCTGTTGTCTTGGCTGTTTGAAACCTTTTTCTCACCGGCTTATGAAGTGTATAAGTATCCTGCTCCCGCAGAAACCTCTCAACATCTTTTTTCCTTACTCCCTCATTATAAACGCCTCTGTACAGTCTATCAACGCCGCCGTAGGAGGTTGGGTAGAAATGTCATAGTAACGTTTTCTTAATATTTAGCCATTTGCGTATTTTAGAGGGACGCGGAGAGGGTTGACCGTTGTTGTTTGGTCTTTACTTTCTCCTCTTCAGAGGTGCCACCGCTGGGGGTGATGGCATGCTCAGTTGTGGCACATGCGAGGCTTACTCCAAGTCTTTTAATCTGTTCAGATTTCCTATCAATGTTTTTGGGACATTTATTTGTTGTAGTCTTGATTTCACGTGCTTCCATCCTGATGGGGAGGGCCTATCCCACTTTCTCACTTCTCCCACTGTATAATGGATCCTCAATCAATAGATTATAAACACTTAAGCCTTTATTCCTCAATGTATGTGGGAGACTGCTTTTTAATACATGCTCGATATGTTGTGGGATCGATCCGTTATTATTTCTCTGGTCATCTCTAGCCGCGACCCCAGATCCTATGCCTCCATGCTCTGCGTCGTCTGCGCTGTGCCTAATAACTACAGGGACCTCTGTCGAAGTCTTATAATTTTCGTACTCATGAAGAAATTTATAATTGAGCTTCTTGGTATAAGATTCTTTTCTCATCAGGTGACTTTTCACTGTTTAATAGATCTAACAATTCGCTTGTCATTCTTTTAAGCCTGCTTTAACGGGGTTCGACAAAAGTATCTGGACTCTTTGAGCTTTGTAGTGAAGAATACACCTTGTATGGAATCACGACTACTTTCTTCATTATATTAAACTAGTCAGTAAAAGCCCCAAAACTGAAAATAAGATGGGGAAGAATGAACCCCTCTTTGTACAATAATTAATTTTTTCTTCCCCACAGTTTGACTTTTACGAGCTAGTGTGCGTATTATTATCTTGTAACAGCGGAGGCGAGCCTTCTGAGGGGGTTTCATTGGTACATTACATTTTATACAGATTTCACAGATACATTTTAAAAAGTCGGAGTCAATATTTTTAAAAAACAGCTGCTGCAGTGCCCGAGGCAGTTGATGATAGATTTTTATTAATTCACGGTATTTCTTCAGCCTCTTTGTCATTCTGGTATATACATCATTTCAGGCTCGTTTGGGGATATATTCGTTCTTAGAAGCACCCTAAACGTGTTTCGCGGGTGAAGGTCATACAGCAAATATCCGTAACGTTGACTTGTAGCTTCTTCATAAACTTCCAAAAACTCATTACGCCTATTCGGGAACATTTGATTGGCTAATACCCCAATTTGTGACACATCTCTACGTTGTGCGAATAAGACTAGATGTTGTGTATTTAACGACATCTACAGATCTACAGATCTATAGAAGCTAAGGCTAACAAAGACCCTAAGATCCAGTCTAAGGTTAGCCCGAGAGAAAGGGAAGAGTAGGGGGTTAAGAGAAGAGAATAAGGGGTTAAGTAAGTAGCAACACCTATCACTCGTGGGTTAACATTCATTCAGAAAAAGAGAAAAAAGACTCACCATCATCATCATCCGCCGGCCACTGCCGACAAGTCAGAAAAATAGTCGGAGAGAAGAGGAAAGATTGCAGAACGGTCCTCTACTCTATAGGGAGGTAGAGCCCACTCTGCCGGAAAGGGGTGAAAGATGAAACGAAGTAAAATAAGAACGCTTACAAACCAAGCAATACATTCTTAACTCAAACACTATCATACCATGCAAACTACGGACATGTAATAGAGTTACAGACATGCAAATAAGGAGAGAAGAAGAAAAACAAAGTATAAAGAATAACAAAAAGTGGGTTAATTTACTCAACAAGCTACAACTAAGTTCGTGTTAGTCTAATTTTTTTTTTTTTGCTGGCATATCACACGCTGGCATGTCACAAGCTGGCATTAGACGTCAACAGACTCATCCCCGATTACCATCCCCAGAGCTTCTGTTGCCAATTGTTTTATTACTTTAAGCAACGTTAATATTTTTAAAATGCCTATCTAGACGGTTTTTAAACACTAACGCTGGTAGAGTTCACGATGGGTGCGGGAAGATTATCAATTACTTTAAACGTAAAGAAGTTTTTAGCAATATTAGTATTGAAACGTCTGCCACGCAACTTAAATCCGTTATTACAAGTATTGCTATTATCGAAAATGAACTATTTGTCAAAATTTACGTTATCGATTTTATTAACGATTTTGAAAACTTCAATAAGCTCCCCCCTTAATCTCCTAGTTTCAAGTGAATGCAAGTCTAACTCTTTAATCCTATCTTCATAAGGCTTGTTGCGCAATGACGGAATTAGTTTCGTGGCACGACGCTCAACCCTTTCTAACCTATCAATATCCTTACGCAAAGACGGGCACCAAAATTGAACGGCATATTCTAAATGAGGCCTGACTAGGGACTTGTAAATGGGCAATATAATATTCTTCGATTTAAATTCGAAATTACGCGCTATGAAACCTAACATCCTATTAGCTTTTGCGCAAGACTCCAGGCACTGGTTCTTAACTTTTAAATCCTTAAATACGCGTACGCCTAAATCTACTTCCTCGTCAACGCTCGCTAACTCTGTAAAATCCATCATGTACGTGTAAGTATTGTTACGAAAACCTATATGCAAAACTTTACATTTGTCTACGTTAAATTGCATCTGCCACTTATCCGTCCACTCCATAATCCTATTTACATCGTCTTGGAGCCTATTTATATCGTCCTCGTTAACAACCTTACCGCCTATTTTAGTATCGTCCGCGAATTTTGACACGTTACTATCAATCCTACATCTATGTCGTTAATGTAAATTACGAATAGCAATGGGCCTAACACTGAACCCTGTGGGACACCGCTACCTACATCCAACCACTCCGATTCACGACCATTAAAAACGACCCTCTGTCTCGTAGCACGAAGCCATTCCTCTAACCAGTTAGCTACCTAACCGCGTATACCGTGTGCTTTAACCTTCGCAATTAATCTTCTATGCGGAACTGTATCGAACGTCTTTTTAAAATCTAAATAAATAACGTCAGCCCTCTATGCCTATCGTATTCGCTCACTATTTCGTTATAAAATTCTAAGAAATTAGTTAAACAAGATCTATGGCGTCGAAACCCATGCTGACTACTATTAATCAAATCTTGACTTTCCAAGTGATCGATGATACGATCCCTAACTACAGATTTCAAAAGTTTACCGACAATTGACGTTAAGCTAATGGGCCTATAATTGCTAGCTACTGTGCCGTCGCCTTTTTTAAAAATGGGCGTGACGATAGCTAATTTGAAGTCTTCAGGAATAATCCCCGTTTCGAGTGACTGATTAAAAATCTTCGTTAAGGGGCCTACAATAGCGTCAGGGCCTGGAGCCTTGCTAACTTTTAGCCTATCGATATAATGCGCAATCTCACCCTCGTAAACAGTTATTTCATCCAAAATAGTCTTGCTACTAAATGAAACAATATCGTCCACGTCGGGGACATTATTTACGTCTTCTACGGTAAAAACTGTCCCAAAAAAGTTATTGAAAATACCCGCTATCCCCTGAGCGTCAGAAGCCAAAGCGCCGTTAACATCCACTAGAGGGTCTATGTTATCTTTTATCGGCTTACGATTACTGACGTATTCAAAAACTTTTTTGGATTATGTTTACTCTCCGCAGCTATAAGTATCTCTAAATTACGTATAGCATTCCTAAATGACCTTTTAACCTGATGTCTAAGCTCGATATATCTATTAAAGTTAGCTGCCGTGCCATTGCGCTTATTAAGTCTATACGCTCTGTCTATACGCATGTATCTATTTTTGAAAAATGGATTCTGATTGATGAAGAATACACTTATGTTAAGATGGTGGGAGAACACTGTAAATACCTCGGAAAACGTTTTATCCATTTCTAACATGAGATCGTCAATTACAATGACTGTACGTTCAATTCACTTAGCGAATTAACGTCATGTACACCTTTGTGGAACAAAATATCATCTTGGTACTTGTTGAATACTGACTGGTATGTCGAATAGCACCATATGAGTTTATGCACAAATTTTGAGAACATCTCCCCCTTATCTTTAATGATTTTAAGCATAAACACAGTTTTACCACATCCTGTAGGGCTAGATATAATACATGTGGACGGACGGGCTCGTGAACCTGAATTTTTCTGCAGAATCCATCTGTAACACGTACGATGAGGTACAGCAACATGTCCCCATCATCGATATCACAGATGATTCCAATGACTGTGTAGTTGGTGCTACAGACTCCACCCCCGCTAACGAACCCCCAGCAACGCCAACTGTAGCACCCCCCGAGAAAATTCGAGAAAGCGGGGCATGATGAAGTTGATGATGATTCGGTCCACGTCAGGTATAAACCGTGCCAGGAGTGCGCCGGTTGTTAGACCCTAGTAATGGAACCCCGGCCCTCTACGTTATATGATACATCCACCACACTAATTCCTTCCACAAATAAAAATGTGCCCCCTATTCCTGTTCAATTCCGATCGTGCCCTCCACAGCACCAGCTTATGGTTCTGTAGAGGATAGTATAACATTCGAGCTGGTGCGCACCGCCACTCCTACCCCACCCCTGACTAGAAATCGGTACGTAGTCAGGGTCGACCCGCGAACCATGTATAGCAGTGGTGTTGAGCACGGAATAAGACGCGTAGTTGAGCGTATTGTGGAGTTTGCCCTTCAGAACAGCGATGGTCATGAAGTCAGGACGAGGCTGTCCTTCGGGTTCGGATCAGATGATGAGGATGTAGATGATTTTTGGATAGTAATACCATACAGACGCTTGGCCGCTGTAGAAATAGAATATATTATTGGCCGTATAATGCAGGCACCTCAAAGTAGTACAACCTTCAATATGGACAACTTCACGATAGATATTGACCGGGTTTTCTGTGTTGTTAGACATACGGCCACACCTTATGCTCTTAACTTCAATTCTCAGGCTATTTACAGACGGCATATAAACACCGATCGTAGTCTTAGCTCATAGGTTTACTGTACTAAATACTGGGTCCAGAAAAATTTGGTTGCCGACGGTTGTGTAGCGTGTTCGTAAACTGGCTTCAGATTGCAAGATTGAGATTGACTGTAATATGGGTCCTGAAGAGTTGAGAAGGGTGGAGCAGGAAATGAATGGTCGGATAGTTGTATTTGGGATGGATGATCGTCGTAGGACTGTGTATGTTTTTAAAAGCTGTGTGAGGGACCGTACAAGACCCTTACTTATTTTAGGGGTTGTCAGGGACAACGTACCTCCCCATCCGTAATATGAGGGGGCCTTTACCCGAGTTATGATAAAAGTCGAAAATATGGAAGGCATCAAGAATTGTGTAAGGGATGCCTCGAGTTTGCGGACGATATAGTGAAACATTGTAAGGATTGCCACAAGGTATGTGTAATATGTGTAAGAGCTCCAAATGTGAAAGTCGTGTAGTTCAAGCTGAAAAGAGGGACTGTAATGTGTGTAGACGCACATTTTTCAATAATAAATGCTTTGAGCTCCATAAGTCAATTGGTACTTGCAGAAAATGAGAATCTGTGAATGTGGTATGTTTCATATGATGGATAATTGGGGGAAATTCACGCATAAGTGTGATGAAATTCACTGTTCTACATGCCATGAGAAATATAAGGCGGATGGTATAAAGCATGTATGTTATATGAAAGATGCTAAGCCAAAACATAGACCTTTTATAACTGTGTACTACCATATAGAAACAAAACGGCTGCTGAAACAAAAGAGGTTATCTCACAGCTACTTGTAAGCCAGACTATCTGCGATGAGTGAATGGAAGTCGAGTGTGATGAGTGTCACAAATGTGGCAAACGAACAAACGTTTTTAAAACGATCGTACACGACAACCCCGTGAAACTCTTTGTGTCCTCTATTGTCAAGTTATCGGACAAGTTAAAAAAAATGACTACAGGGTGCCCATAAATGTTTACCCCTGAAAACAGTATGCTCTCATGTTTTAATGACGAATCTTACATCCGTTTTCTTTTTACAGGTGATCTCGTACACACATAGAGTTTCTGTGCTGGTGTGTTTCGTCTACCGCATTCGCCGCTAGGAGCGCTGTAGTAGCTGTTCAGTTAAGAAACAAAATCTCCTGTCAGTGTTCAGCGAAGGTTCAGAACAAAGTATGGAAAGAATCCACCTGATGTGAAGTTAATTAAGTCGTGGATGAAAAAATTCTTGGAAACTGGAAACGTGGAAAAGGGAAAGAGCAGTGGTAGACCATCAGTTTCCGATGGGACGGTGGAAAACATTCAAACTGCTTTCACACGGCCACCAAGGAAATCGGTGAGACAAGCTTCATGCCAACTAAAGATACCGAAGTCTACGGTGCACAAGGTGTTACACAAACGTTTGAAGTTACACGCCTACAAGGTAAATGTTGGAAAATGTGTGGCGTGAGTGTGAATACCGTTCAGACATTTTACGTGCCACTAGGGGTGCACATGTGGAAGCTTAAGTTCATTAACTATGTATCAAAACCTTGTATGTTTATCTACTTATGATTAAAACTGTTTGAATACGAGTGTTTATTTAAAAGTTATAGCATGCTTTAATCAGGGTAATCATTTATGGACACCCGAAATATTCTTCCCCATAACGCCGTAAAATTTGATATACAATTTCTTTATAAGGAACTGCTTGAACACGAGTCATCGGAGATATTTACAGGCGAATCCTTGAAAAGAGGAAAAAACTTGCACAGATGCAAATAAGAGGCAATGTTCAGTTTAAAGACCCTTTATTCTTCACACCTTGTAAATTAGCCAAGCTACCCAAGGTGATGGGTGTAGCCGCCGAAGTTTCCAAAGGGTATTTCCCTTAAACTTTCCTCACTAGGGACACTTTAAATTACGTAGGCTTACCAGCCCCCAAGCATTACTAAACTATGCACACATGAGTGATAGTGAGCGTGAAGATTTTGACCGCTACTACAACAGTTTTAATGAAGATATTCCTTACAATATAGCTGATGAATGTGAGCGGTATTGCGTGAACGATGTGCGCGTACTTAGAGTATGTTTCCAGGCCTTTAAAAGGATGTACATACTGTAGACCGGTTCAATTGCGACCCGCTACAAGCCGAAACCACGGTCATCTCATTGTGCTTTACGGTGTTCAAGAACAACTTCATGCCTAAAGACATATTGGCCGTCATTCACAGAAACAACCCATAAGGGCATAAGGCTATTTACTGGCTCATACACCTGCAGCAACAGCATGGTGCATACGTAAAACATGCTTGTAACACGGGGGAAGTGGCCATTAAGATCAATGGTCGTGCCTTTTGGGTGGATAGTCTAGGCCAGTGGTTCCCAAACCGTGCGCCGCGAGATGTAATTAGGTGCGCCGCGAAAGAGCATGATTAGTAAGTACATACAATTTTTCTGTATTTTTAATTATCTATATTTCTACTTTATGCTATGCTAATATGTATAAATACCTCTTTTGAATAAATTTTCGAATTTATGTACAAAGTGCGCCAAAATATTTTTACTTGTTCTAAAGTGCGCCAAAATATTTTTACTTGTTCTAAAGTGCGCCGTGAGTAAAAAAAGTTCGGGAACCACTGGTCTAGGCGAAGACCGTGTCACTGGTGAGAAGACTGCGTACTCCTTTAACGGTTGCTGATGGCATGGATGCCCACTTCCTGAGTGCGGAATCGCGGGAGATATCCATGGAAGATCTCCTGCCGATAGTCTTGCATGGACCCGGACACGCGATCAGCTTATAAGCTCTCAGTTCACTCACAAGGTAATGTGGGAACACGAATATGATGCACGGATGGAGACAGATGGGCAGTACTGCGAAGAAATAAACACCATCAAACGTTCAATGGTGTTGGATCCTCTCAAATGCGGTGATAGCTTGTTCGGCGGACGTATAAATCCCTTCAAACTATACTTTCTACCTACGAATGGCGTGAAACTCCATTACTACGACTTATGTTCTTTTACCCCTACCTAATGAAGAACAATCCATACCCCGTAGGAGCACCTGAAAAGATGGTGGGACCTGACCTACCCACCATCGAAGAGTTCTCAGCTAATTTGAACGAGAACGATTTCGGCCTTTCTTTCGTAGATGTACTCCCCCTTCGCGACTTATGGATGCCAATCTTACCCGTCATTATAGACCACAAACTCATGTTTCCCTTGTGCGTGAAGTGCGCAGAGGAGAACAATGGGGCCGGTGATCATACATCCAACCACCGGAAGATCAGAGGCGTATATACAAGTCCCGACCTGGACCTATCCGTTCGCCATAGTTACAGAATATTGAAGATATATGAGTTGTAGAGGTTTCAGAAGCTCTCCAACCTTTTCACAACATATATAAACACTTTTCTGAAAGATAAGGTAGAAGCACCAGGGTACCCGCGAGTTGAGATCGAAAATGAAAAATCGGCGTATATTCAGCACTAGATCGTGAAGGGATACAACTTGAACGGTCCCAAATTGTAAAGAACCCAGGCAAGCGCTTTAGTGGAAAGTTGTGCCTAAATAGGCTTTGGGGGAAATTTGCTCAGAATACATAAAGTACAACAGAACCGAATTGGCTACAGATACATCACGTGTCACAAACATACCTGTAGCCAGTTTCACAACAGCATACCCTCGCATCAAACTTTGGGGACTACTGCATTCTCTTGGGCGGATAGTTCTGTATGCAGACACAAATACAGGGTGTCCCATAAGTGGAACCATAGGGTAAAATAAGTAATTCATGTTTTTCCGTTTATGCAAGTGCCCATGATGTCTTTGAGTAAGAACGAACGCATCCAGGTAATTCTGCTCGTAGAAATTCGGATTCAGAGGGAGGTCGCTGAGGAATTTAAGAGATTGCATCCGGACTGCGCGCCGATAACACACAGCTGTGTCGGCAAACTTGTAGCAAAGTCCAGGGAAACGGGATCCATAGGAGATAAACCACGCAGTGGACCTCCGAGGACATCCACCGACGATGACACAGCCGCTACCATCCTCGCTCATTTTACAGTCCCCAAAAGTCTCTTCGGCGTTTTTATTGCCGTTTTTATCATTTTTACCTATGGTTCCAGACTTATGGGATACCCTGTAGTGTGATATTCGCGGAGAGGGAAGGTGAATACATACCACCTATTGGGGAATTCCTCGGTAGGTTGACTGATGAGATCAAGGACGAATATGGAAATAGCACCTACGCTGATTCTTTTGTATCAACAGGTCCAAAAATTTATGGGGTACGGGTGAGGGTGGGGGAGGACGTGAGATATATCGTGAAGGTGAAAGGCATCACGCTTAACCAGGTGAACTGACGGATCGTTAACTTTGATTCACTGAAGGCGGTAGTGAGCTTAGAAGATGAGGGTGACCAACCACCCCAACTGAATGTAAGGACCGACAATTTTCGGGCACAGAAACTAGGGTACGTAAAGGAACTTAAGGGGACAAAAGCGTGTCGTAACACATATAGGAAATGTTACCAGGTGCCTGGCACCTACGATACCGTACCCTTTGGGTACATAGCCCTTGAATGTTTTGTTATATATATATATATATATATATATATATATATATATGTGTGTGTGTATGTCTATTTACTTGTTAACGATATGTTTATTTATTTATTACGCGTATTTGAATAAATTCCATGAATTAGAGTAATTATTTGTTGATATGTTTATTTATTTAAAACAAATTATGTTTCAATTAGCGTTTCATTTTCTCCTTCGTGTGTGTATGTGCGTGTACAGGAAAAGGCTAAGCACCGCCCACTGTATGACTGATCAAAGGGTTCACATGACTCCGGTCACTCGCTGGTCATATCTCTGCCCTGCGTGCTCAGTTGACCTCAACAAGCCCTGGATCTCAGACGTGTATTTTGATGAATTATTTCGTAGACGGAAAAAGTAATTGCTACCCTTGATATTGCGTGTTCGACATTCATGAAGTGGTATTCGATAAAGTCTACAGATGTAGTGAACACAGAAAATCCCAGGTCCTCCCTCCTTTGAGGCTTTTAAGGCCATATTGAGCCGAGCGAAGCGTGATGAGCAGGAGGTTCAAATAATCTACGGTTATTCTGGCGAGAGCATTGCGGGCATTCGTGGTTAAACGATGTAATGGACTACGTCATAGGACTAAACAGTATAAAGGCGCACATACACCGCGATTTGAAAGAAGCATCACGTACAGAAGAGAAGCAACGGGTATGGGTAGTGAGTCTTATTGACGAATGGTGTGACAAGCGGTATTATGTCATGTTACATCACACCGAGTACGCCTACCTTGCGTCTGAGAATGTAAATGTTGTTATCATAGACAGTCTAAAATATTTTTATCATTACGTTCATGATGAAATTCGCAGTGAGGTTGTGGCTAAAGGCCTGTGTGAGTTTTTAATAGAGTTTAGGGATGAGTATCGCTTGCTAAGCAAAAAGGACAGATATGGACACATGTTTCTCTCAAATCGAGTGCCAGAGTGTTGATGTGAGAAGAAAATTAACGAATCTGTGTTGTTTCGATAAAACATTAAAGCCGTTATTGCTTGATGTATCAGAAAAATTTTGATTAGCCGACATAATGGGATACAAGTATTCACATGACTCTTCCACGTTGGAGCAAGCCCGTGCACGAATCATTAGCGCTTGGTATGACGCGCCCATGTGACTCATCCCACCACACCTCCCGCCGAACCAAACCGCGCAACGGCTGCTCATATTCACCTCAGGGCTTGACCCGACTGGACATACACTCCTCACAATAGAAAACGATGGAGCTTCCGTTGAGCAGTATCCTCACTGCCGTATACGATGTATCCGTGACGAAGTCAGTGCGTGTGTTCAGGCGTAAAACCGGCGCTGTTAACTATGTAGTACTGGAAACGCGTTGTAGACAAACTCTGGTAAACGGAATGTTATTATTTAAGTGTTGAGGAGATGAATAGAATCTTTGTGATAGTTGAGAAGTGGGGCGAGGATCGTTATAAAATAGTTGCAGGTGTAGGCACAAGAAGAGAGCAGCTTAGTGATGCAACTTCATATGCTATTATTTGTAAGTTGTGTATAATTTGCGATCAGCCATGTATTGATATACGGTTGATGTGGAAGAATGCGTCTGAAAATAACGTCCTTGTCCCTACGCGAAACCGTTTCACCCTCGAGAGAATGTTTGAAATCGTCGGTTTCCGCAAGCTAAATCCTATATTAGATGCACGTGTTACCGATATGCTTTATTTTGACACGGTTCTTGAATACGCATAGTTATTTCTTTATATAACGAGCACCTGCCGGCACGATTAGAAGATTATTTCAACTGCCGATATGCGTTGTGAAGAAGAGTTCACAGTTGAAAAGCTCGGATTGGAAAGAATAAACCCTCGTTTGGAAAGGAGTGTTTATAAACTTGAATTTAATAATGATGTTGTGCTAAACTATGCCCTCTTTGTGCGTGCTTTTGATTGTATTCTATCCGTGTTTAAAGAGAGTGGTAATTTGCCAACCAATTGTAAAGTGGGCACAAAACTAGTGTTAAACGAATTAAAGGCCCTTTACATTGAGCATAGGTATCCGCCTACTTTAAGTGGTGAAATAATGTTAAATCGTATTTATTACATAGTACAAAGCAACGAAGATATAAATGTAGACTCGATCACATGCGAGTTTAGTATTTTAATTTAGCGCAGTAAAACATAAAGCGCGTGTATTTTGATATATATATATATATATATATATATATATATATATATATATATATTGGAAATCTTATATCATAATATATATATATATATATTACGTATGTATTGGAAATCTTCGGCACTATTATTTTGAAGTTTATATATAAGTGTGTATTTGCTCTACATATATTAAATGTGTATAGAGATTTCTCCTGTAATATTATTATTTTTGATACTTATATATAAGTGTGTAGATGCGCGTACATATATTAAACGTGCATATAGATTTCTACTGTACTAATATTATTATTTAAGAATATGTGTGTGTATATGTGTGTGTGTGTGTGTGTGTGCATATATATATATATATATATATATGGGTGTATCATATATATATATATATATATATTAGGGCGGCTCGTTTTTACACTTTTTTCGATATTTGATTGGGGGTAGTGCGGAAAAGTTGCGATTTGGAGAGAAAATAAAGTGTGTAAAATTTTTTTGATCTACGTCAATACCTTCCGGTGGCGGCGAGTCCTTAAAAATCGAAAAATAGGCCTAAAAACACATGAAAATTTTATATAATTTTATATAATTTTTATATAATGTTCATTGTTCAATGACTGCTATTAATTTATTCAAGCCTATAATAGTGTTCTCAGGGTTGTTTGCACAGAAATATACGGAATTAACATTTGTATAACATCTTGTTAAAACTTGCTTTAAATCAATATTTTGGATATTTTAACGACTAAGACGCCACCGGAAGTTATTAACAGATTGTGCTGAAATTTTTATTGTTTATTTTGTAAGTCTTTAAAACCATTTTCCAATCTACCCCGTTAGGCTTATTTTTCGATTTTTAAGGACTCGCCGCCACCGGAAGGTATTGACGTAGATCAAAAAAATTTTACACACTTTATTTTCTCTCCAAATCGCAACTTTTCCGCACTACCCCCAATCAAATATCGAAAAAAGTGTAAAAACGAGCCGCCCTAATATATATCCTTCGTTTAAAGTGTGTATTTTTTGCTGCATATAATTCTTCTGAACTATTTCTTATTGTATATTTATTTCCTATATATTCAACGTATTTTAAACTATTTCCATGTTAAAAAATTCAACTAAATAAACAGAATGATATAGTTGTTTTATATTCAATAAACGATAGAAACAAGTGCTTTCATGGTGTGTATATATATATGTATATATAAATATATATATAAACGATATTAAAGGATAACTGGGGTTCATGAGAATATATAAACGATGCATGTGTGCTTCAATATATATATATATATATGTATACCTTACCTTACAACCTTACAAAGGTTCCGCGCGATGATTTCTCATTTCGCGAAGGTCAAGCTTGTCGCCCCTCCTCTCGAGTTGGCCTGTTAAAGTAGTGAGTTGGATTTTTGCGCTCTCCACCTCACATAGCCAGGTACGTCCGGCTCATCGGGGATTGTTCTGAGCCAGGTGTCTAGTCTTCTTTTGAAGATTTCCACTGCAACTCCCTTCGTGTTTCTTAGGTCTTTGGGCAACAGATTAAACAGCAAAACTATTTTCTTTCAGGGTTAAGGATATTCCCTGTCTCGCCTTCAATTTGGGAATACGATACAGTCTACCGCTTCTACTTTCCACCGTTGTTTGGGGAGTTATGGGATTCAGAGTAAGATTAGGACTAGTTTCTCCATTATTTTCCAAGTGTAAATAATGGTGTATCTCTCTCTTCTCCTTTCCAGTGAATATAGGTCTAGTTCTCGTAACCTTTCCCAGTAATTTAGTTCTTTGCACCCAATGATCTTGGCTGTGAAGCTTCTTTGGATCCCCTCCAGCTGTCTAATGTTTTCTTTTTTATATGGGGATGTTAGGACCGAGTAGTATTCCAATTTGGGTATTATCAGGGTTTTCAGTAGAGGAATCATTACATTCCTATCCCTTCGTTTAAAGGTTCTCAATATCTGACTCGTTATTCTCTTTTCTCTGTTCAATGCTATCTTATTTTGTGTTTCAAATTCTCGCATCATCTGTCATTACAACCCCTAAATCTTTTGCTCTGGAATTTCTCTGAATTTCCTGTCCATTTGGGGTATAATATTCCATGGATTTTAGGTCTTCTCTTTTTCCGTACCGTAATATCTGAAATTTCTGTGTTAAACTTCATATTGTTGTCTTCCGTCCACTTGTAGATTTTGTTTATGTCGGTTTGTAGAGATCCTATGTCTTCTGGGTTTCTTATTTTTCTACTGATCTTTGTATCATCCGCAAAGGATGTTACTGTGCTGTCTCTGGTAACGTCCTCATCTATGTCAGTTAGCATGATTATGAAGAGTAGTGGAGCTAATACTGTTCCTTGTGGTACCGAGCTGAGGACCTCTGATTCTGATGAAGATCCTTCTTGTACTGTAACGACTTGCCGCCGCTCACTAAGGAAGTTATATATCCATTTCCCTACTTTTCCGGTTATTCCCATATATTTCAGTTTATGTATTATGATTCCGTGGTCACACTTGTCGAATGCTTTAGCAAAGTCTGTGTATAGTACATCATAGTTTTCATGACTTTCAAGTGAATCAATAATGTTGTTGTAGTGTTCCATTAGTTGTGATAGGCATGATCTGCCTGACCGAAACCCGTGTTGGTTATCATTGAATTTTTTCTGAGTTTCCAAAAAGTCATAGATTTTCTGTCTAACTATTCTTTCAAATATTTTAGGGAGATGAGATGTAAGCGACACTGGCCTATAGTTTTTGGCCTCGGATCGATCTCGTCCTTTATATATTGGGACTATGTTCGCGCTCTTCAGGATGCCCGGTATTTCTCCCGTGTCTAATGATCGTTTCCATATCCAGAATAGGGGCTCAGCGATTGCATTCTTGCAGTTTTTGATCAGTGTGGCATTCCATTTATCCGGTCCTGCCGCTGAGTGTGTTTTTAGTTTCCCTATGGCTTGTGTAATATCATCCGTCGTAAAGTCGAAATCCGTTATACTTTCCCCTTGTGGTTCTTCTTCAAAGAACGCGTTCCTATCGCATATCAATTTGTCAGTTTTTGGGATACTAAAAGATGATTCATACTGAGCTTTTAATATTTCAGATACTTCTGTTAGATCATCAGATAAATCACTCTTCTCATTTTTTAAAGGTCCGATAGTCGCATGGTTTTTCGACTCTCTTTCTTTCTTTATATATTTGGCATACACTTAGCCAAATAGCTGCTTACGCCTTCTAAGCAAACTGGTGCTGTCAATAACATCTCCATTAATATATACACAAATTAAATAAATAGCGCAATCTGGCACTGCAAAAGTTATTAATATATATATATATATATATATATATATATATATATATATACACTAGGGCGGAGTGAAAAACTCATTTTTCGAATTTTCAAATTGGCTAGTGTGGAAAATGTGTGGTGTAGTGAGGAAATAAGCTGGTATAAATTTAAAATCATAACATTAATATCTTCAGGTGCCACAATGACCTTCAATATTGAAAAAAATTGAAAAAAGCAGATTTTAACCAATAATTACAGAAGAGTCCACGATGCACAATATACAAGAATTTATTCACACTTGTATAAAAATAGCTCAGTCAACCTTTAAAAAAAGTTTCTATTCTCTAAAAACAGTTTTCTATAGTCAGCTCACTCAGCTGTCACGTGAGTACCTCGGTTCAGTGTAGCTGTCGCTCTCGTAGCAGGTGGGTGTTCTGTTGTTGGCGTTACTCAGATAGTCTAAACTATATTTCTTATATATTTTGCATTTCTGTATTGTGTTGCCCTAAGTTTGCCATGTACTATTAACTGAAATTAACGTATAATTGATATTAGCTCTTTCTTTTTCAGATTCGTATACTTTCAAAATGTCTCGAGTTTGTGCAAAATCAACCAGGGCCTCAACTGAGTGCCCCATGTTTGGTATGGGGGAAGATTTGTGGCACAGAATCTTCCTACATACGAAGGAGTTTTTAAATATTACTTGTTTGTAAGAAACGATTTGAAACAGAATACTAATAAAGATCCTTCAATATCTCAAATATTAGAACAAGTTGTTGATAAATTGAAAACAATTTGGGAAAGTGCTTCCGTCCCAATTCTGTCAGACAGGCGAATTGAAACAATGTTCAGAAGCTACCACGAAAAGTATCGTGTCATTATGAAGCCATACCAAAGCAGAAAAAATTCTGAAGCTTACAAAGCAAAGATTGATATGTTCAAAAAAGAAGCACACACGAAACTTTTTGACATTGCAGCGTGCAAGTGCAAAGTACTAACACAATGTTCTTGTCCCAAAGAAAAAACGGTTCCAAAGGAAGAAGTGACGTTCCTCTTAGATCAAAGGAGTGAAAGAAAACTGTTTATTGATAGAGTAGATATTACACTCTCAAAGAAAAAAGCATCTACGTTGCTAAGAAAGCAAAAAGAAGCTGTGAGGCTCACCAAAGAATCTTCACAGGAGAAATTGCAGGATACAAATGTTGAATTATCATCATCGACATCAAATAGTGAAAGTGAATCTGGCGAAATATCAGACGATACATTTCCAGAGCCAGTTAGCTCGAAGAGAAAGCTCGAACAACCTGAAGAACAATTATTCAAGAAAAGGAAAACTACAAATCTACCTTCAGTGGCTACTGCTTGTGACAGGACTGCAGTTTCAGATCGAGCTGCAGCATTCATTGTTAGTGCAGTATTGCAAGATATTGGAGAAGTTTCTATTGACAATACATCTGAAGTAGTGGATAGGAGTAAAATCAGAAGAGAAAGACAAAAGAAGAGATCAGAAATTATGAAAGATCAAAATCAGGTCCCAATCAGAGGAATCTATTTTGATGGTCGAAAAGATTCTACACTCTTCCAAGAAAAAAAAGAGTCCAAAGTATATCAGAAGAAGGTAACAGAAGAACATATCACTTTAGTGAGAGAACCTGGTTCAGATTATTTGGGCCATTATTCTGTGAATTCTGGATCAGCTGAAGAAATATGTAAAGGAATGTTTGAGTATATTGGAAATAATGACATGAACCTGGAAAACCTTGTTGCTATTGGATGCGATGGTGCAGCAGTCAACACTGGAGAAAAGGGAGGCGTTATAAGGCTTATAGAATTGAAGCTGAAGAAGCCAGTTCAACATTTAGTGTGCCAGCTCCATGCCAATGAATTGCCATTACGCCATTTAGTTGCAAAGCTGGATGGAAAAACATCTGGCCCCCGCGGATTCACCGGTCCTATTGGCAGGGAATTAGAGAACTGTGAGAGTCTTCCTATTGTCGAGTTTGAAAGGATTGATGCTGAGGAACCAACTGTAGACTGTGAAGATCTTAGCACCGACCAAAAATATCTAATTGATATTCATCAGGCCATAACAAAGGGATATTGCTCTCCAGATCTTGCTCATCGTAGTCCAGGCAAAATGGCACATTCACGATGGCTGACTACAGCAAATCGTTTGCTTCGTCTATACGTTTCAACTGTAAGTCCATCTGAGAACCTCATGAACATTGCTTCTTTATAATGAAGGTCTACATCCCAATGTGGTTTTCTATTAAGCAAAGTACGTCTTTTGTCAATGGCTTAAAACATGTTTTCAAAACTATTGAACTAACAAGAACACTGAATGACGAAGTAAAGGATATTGTAAACCCTGTCATACAAAGAAATGCATTTTTTGCAAATCCAGAAAATATTCTAGCATCAATGATTCATGATGACCGCAGCGCCATAAGAGAATTAGCGTGGAGGCGAATAAAGAAAGCAAGGCAAACAAACAAGGAAAAAGTTGTGAGGCGTTTCACAGTACCTGTTATTCAATTTGAAGCTACTGATTATACTGATTTAATTAATTGGCAAAAATGCATTGTCACTGAACCACCTGTGACAAGACACCTGACAGAAAATGAGATTGAAGAATTCATAGAAAACAAGAGTACCCCTCCATTCGAGAAATTCCCTTGTCATACACAAGTAGTAGAAAGAATGGTAAAATTAGTGACTGAAGCATCATCAAAAGTATTTGGATTGAACGCGCGAGATGGCTTCATAAGATCAACATTTCAGTCACGTAAAAAATGCCATCATTCGAAAGTAAAGCTGAATATAAAGTTTAAATAAAACGTTAATAGAAAAAAACATGCGCAAGGATGGGTGGTTGGGAGGGCATGGGTGGAGCTCGACACGCAGCCACCTCCTCGTGGTGAGTTCTGGATTATTTAGATCATTAATCAAAAGAACATTGATCTAAATAAACTAAGAGCTGCCTAATTCAGTAACTATTTTGGTAATTGGAACACTTAATATATAATAATAACAAGTAAGTTTCAGTTATTGTACTAATGCAGAATATAAGAAAATCATTATATTTCACTTTTTTCGACGGCTTTGTGGCACCTGAAGATATAATTTCGCAGGACTAATATTTATGCACAGTCATTATCGATAGCACCCACATATTTTCCGCACTAGTCATATTTGAATTTCGAAAAAAAGTTTAAAAACCTCATTTTCGATCCCCCCTAATATACACTCCTTTCTAAACAAGCCATTTACGCCTTCTAAGCCAGCTGGCTGATTAAGACTTCTAAGCTAACTGAGGAGATCAAACGCATTCATTATGCGCCTGGGATTTGCAGGCGAAAGATGCTCTCTCTCCTCTTCTCCTCTCTCTTCGGTTAGGTTTGGGTGGGGGAGTAAAACCACACTCTCCCCTTCATGCAGCTTGGGGGATAAACCCCTCCCCCTTGCTTGCATACCCTCTTTCCTTTTGGGGGAGTGCCAACCCAGGTGCCAACCTTCCCCCCTTGCAACATTTGATCAACATTGCAAATGATTTGCAGTCGAGCATTTTGCGGTCATACTACTCCAGTTTTTCGATCGTTTTCCATATGTAAATTATGGTGTACCTCTCTCTTCTTCTTTCCAGGGAGTACAAATTTAGTTTATGTAGTCTTTCCCAGTAGTTGAGCTCTTTGCAGTCATCAATCTTTGCTGTGAAATGTCTGAGTTTCTTCTAGTCTATTAGTTTCTTCCTTTTTATATGGGGACGTCAAGACTGAACAGTATTCAAGTTTTGATATAATCAGTTCTCTCAGCATGGGAATCATTATTGTCCTGTCCCTTCCATTGAACGTTCTTAGTACCTGTCCCCCAACTCTTTTTGCTTTATTTATCGCTATCTGATTTTGTGTCTCGAATTTCGCATCATCAGTCATTATTACCTCGACATCGATCGCTTTCGTGTTTCTCTGAATTTCTTGTCTATCTGGAACATAATATGCCGTCTGTTTAAGTTCCACATTTCTACCATATCTCAAGAGTTGAAATGTCTCTGTGTTAAATGTCATGTTGTTCTCTTCTGACCATTTGTGTATTTTGTTCGTATCCCTCTGCAAGGCCCCCACTTCATTTACATCGCTGATTTTTCTGTTGATCTTTGTATCGTCTACAAAGGATGTTACTATACTGTTGCTGTTTACTCCGCTGTCTATGTCTGTTAGCATCATAATGAACAGGAGTGGGGCCAGTATTGTATCATACCTTGTGGTACTGAGTTGCGTACCTCCGTCTCTGATGATGACATACCTTGAATTTTGAAGACCTGTAGACGTTCTCTGAGGAGAATATATATATATATATATACACACACACAGTGTGTATATATATATATATATATATATATAATATATAAATAATTTAGGGTGATTCAAAAAATCAAAGTTTTTTTTTTAATTGTTGAACCTGTATTTTTGTTCCCTATGACAAAAAAGTAGTGTATGCCAAATTTGGTGAATTTTAAATAAAATTTACTATGTGCTACCAGGCGTCAAAGTTTCCCTTTTTTCAATTTGTTTGTTTTTACAACTTATGATTTTATGTTTAATTGTTTATATTTCAGAATTTTTTTATGGTTTATATACTAGCTTGCTTTTAATTGTTGCTTGGAACTCGTAATTTTGATACCAGTTAATCGATTATGGAAGCTAGGCCTAACTCACCATCACCCAGTTGCTCAGTTGGGAGAAGTTCTACAAGAAAAGAAACTGAAGTATGGCTAATTGGGCAGCCCTCTGCAGTACTAAAAACATCCGTATTACCATCAGAGAAGGAAATGATGGCCCTCTTCATGCACTACAGAAATATTAAAAAGCGAGGCATTAGAGAATCATGCTGCTCTACTGCGGATGATGTGCTAGCAGTTTGGAAAAAAGCAGGAATACCAGCAAAACAAAGAATACATGTAGTAGATAAAATTCAAGGAATACTAAAGGAATGGCAGCTGCTTAAGAAAAACAAAGCAAACAAATTGAAAAGATCACAAAATTTAAATAATAAAGAAGAAAAATGGAAAGATAAACTGGAAAACTTATTTGACATTGCTCATGAGAATGCTATGCAGCTTATAAAAATAGAAGATGATAAGAAATTCTTGAAAATGCAACGTGAGAAAGGACGTCATGGAAAAATGGGTACCATTGATAAGGCTGTTGCTAAAAACGAGCAAAGAGCAGCAGAAAAGCAACAACGTTATGAAAAGAGGAAAGCAGAAGAAGGGATCAAAAGAAAGAAGAATGCAGAGGCTGTCATACTCACCAGTACATCATCAGAATCAGAATCAGAGGAGAGTAAAAGTGATGAATCTGGTTTCTGTGCTGCACAATCTTCAACATGGAAAAGTAAGGTTGGCAAACGTAGAAAATTGTTTGATGATAAATTAATTATTAGGAAGTCTTGATGTTGCAAAATTGAGTGACAGAAATGCGTCTCTAGTTTTAATGCAAACAATCAGACATCGCTTGAATGGGGCATCTGCGAACAAATAAAATGCGTGTGTTTCGATACAACGGCAGCCAATATTGGTCCTAGAAATGGTGCAGCTATTCTTCTAGAACAAAAATTCGACAACGATTTATTGTGGCTGGCATGTCGACACCACATATTTGAAATTATGCTGGAAGCTGTTGTTTGAAAGTCTTTATCACCATCTTCTGGCCCAGATATAGTCCTTTTTAAGAAGTTCAGAGAAAAATGGTCAAGCATTAATAAGGAGGACTACGAAACAGCATTATCAGATCCAGATATCTATGAAAATATTCATGACATCAAAGATGACATAATTATATTTGCAGCAAATCAACTAGATACATTCCAACCAAGAGACGATTACCTACAACTATTGCAGTTGCGTCTAGGAGAATTTGTCTAAAACAATTCGTCTAAAATACAATTTGTCTAAATCAATTTGTCTAAAACAATTTGTCTAAAATAGTTTGTCTAAAATCAATTTGTCTAATAACAATTTGTCTAAAATACAATTTGTCTAAAAATAATTTGTCTAAAATACAATTTGTCTAAACAAACAATTTAATATAATATGGCATACAAATTGTTGCCTGATGTACAATGCTATTTATTACTTGCCACGCCCCATCTTAAAAGGTTACCTCTTGTGCGGAATAGTACATCGAAATAGTTTGTCTAAAATAGTTTGTCTAAAAATAATTTGTCTAAAATACAATTTGACTAATAACTGAAGATAACTAGAAATGCATTTGTCTGCTTGATAAATTTGGAGTGAGGATGAAAAGATTGAAAATGGGTTGATTTTATTTCATAATATAATATACCTAACCTAACCTAACCTAACCGGGTTATGAGTTCCGGGATAACTGATTTCGATGTACTATTCCGCACAAGAGGTAACCTTTTAAGATGGGGCGTGGCAAGTAATAAATAGCATTGTACAGTGCTTACAATAAGTCTCGCGCCTCTGTCTCGTCCCAAGCTAGTCTGTTAGGTATAAAATGGGCGGTCCTTATGGCAGCGGAGGTGTGTTCGGATTGGTGCGCACAATTGCTCTAACCCCATCAATGACGTCCATTATTACGTCACTTCTGCTACATTTTAGTGTTTAAAATACAAATGATTAAGAAGCAGAATGACCAAGTTTCGGGATGTTGGGATGGTTATGGAGCAATCCTAGTCATCATAATATTAGCTGGGTATTACATTATACCGTCTCAATGTATACTGTAGACTATAGAGAACGACTAATTCAGCAAATATCCCAAATCATGGCATGATACCTAAGTTATTTTGACGCAGGTCTAAATTATTTGCTCAAATGCAATGATTGATATTAAGTAATTGTTGGGAATTGTTGTCAATATTGTTGTTTGTGATACATATCCTACGTGAAGAATCTAATGATCAAATTCCTCAGTGAACCTCTCACGCGCTCACATTTCGAGGAAATCACGGTCGTCTCACTAATAGATAGTTTATCCATTGTTTTAAGTGGTAACCTATTCCATCTTAGGAAAGTCATTAGTCTAAAGCAAGACTGGTGGGCCGTGAATCAGAGAAATTTGCATTTGATTTGTTCATCGTAATTATTACATAATATAGTATACTGTATATAGTAGTATATAAGAGTTTATTGGTAGCATATCATATGACAATTCCCATAAACATGTGATGGCCTCGATGTTGCCAGTTTTTATTTTTTTCCTGAAACTATTACCTTTTCATAGTTTGTTTCAACAATGCATATATTATCATCTCCACGAGCGTAGACATTGCAAGAAAAGATTCTAACTAAGGATAAGTAAAGTTCTTTCATGGTCACAATATATACTTTTATAGATGTCAAACATAAAAATATAATAAAATTCTATATTAACATAAATATATATTCGATACACATTTACGTCATGGCTTTAACATCAGTATTTCGTATAGCTTCCTCCGGCATCAATAATTTCTTGCAATCGTTGCGGCATAGAAGAGGCCAGATTGTAGGGAATGTTTGGTGTTCGACGTAAGCTCTCCCAACTATTCCTCGTGTGAGCTAAAAGTGCTTCAAATGTTCTTTCAATGCGTTGCTCCCATTCGTTAATCATTATTGCCCAAAGGTTTTCAATCGGATTCATATCAGGAGAACGCGGTGGCAGAATTAGATTAATAATCTCTGGCTCCCTTTCCTCCTCCCTTCGTAATTCCCCACCCAACCTCGTTTCCTTCGACATAGCAACGCTTACCTCCATCCTCATTCCACTTCCTTCATTAAACCTATTATCGCTTTTACTGTCCCTTCCTTCCATCCTTCAATGCCAGCGTTCTTAAACTTAGCACATAAATTATATAATATGGAATCTAACACCTTAGATCTCTACGCATTCATGTTACTTGAAGACGCCTGTGTCTTAGGGGAATCTAAGTGTTGAGAGTGGGCTTGAGGGGTAGTCTATAGATTACTACAGATGACCTTGAACGCTCCAACTATTTAAAAATGATTATTTATTACGCACATCATATGGCATAATACACACATGAATTTAAGTATCTCTTACACTATAGGAATGGAATTGAATCCTACCAGAGTTAAAAAGTCGCAAAATATGATACATTAGTTTGTATTAAGAGGTTACTAAGAGAAAAGGATTTGGGATAGAGCGGAAGGCAGAGAGTATATTTTCTCGAGTTTCGGTTATTATTAACGTTATATGGATACATTGCCATGCGGTGTGATGAGAGAGAGAGAGAGAGAGAGAGAGTTACAAGGAGTTACAAGGAAATGAAGTACCTCAAAAGGCCTTGCGGCCCATACCGAGGAGGTACCAATGGCAACGGGTGCCAGGGAAAATTTTGTAAAAGTTTATTTTTCTTTCAACTATCCTAGCAGTAGTAGAAAACTGGATAGAAAGGAGAGAGAGAGAGAGAGAGTTACAAGGAGTTACAAGGAAAAGAAGTACCTCAAAAGGCCTTGCGGCCCATACCGAGGAGGTACCAATGGCAACGGGAGCCAGGGAAAATTTTGTAAAAGTTTATTTTTCTTTCAACTATCCTAGCAGTAGTAGAAAACTGGATAGTAAAGTAGAAGGCTCTCTCCCCACCCTCCGCTCCCTCCCTGCCAGAGGCAGGTACGGAAAAAGGTTGAAGAAAATACCTTGACCCTGGAAAAGTAGCCAAGGAAATTTTACAGGAAAGTGGAGAATATATAAATAGCTCTATATTTAGCTTGCTCACAGAGACACCGAGCAAGCGAACTCCTGCAGAGTTTTCTGAGGTTTTAATCTTAAACTATGAGTGTGTTCAGTACTTTGTCTAGCCTATTTTTAAACAGATTTACACTTTGACTGGAAACAACCTCTGAGGGAAGTTGGTTCCAGATATTAACTATTTTATAGGAAAAGAAATTTCCGCAGACTGAGGTCCTAAATGTCTTTACACACTCAAATAGTGTGCAAGATTTCGTCTAACCTTTTCTTGAACTGATCCACAGAGGAACTGTTCACAACTTCCGAAGGTAACCTGTTCCATGTGTCACAGATCTTATACGTAATGTAATTCCCACACACACTAGTCCTAAACCGTTTCAAATCCAACTTCCAACCATTGTTGCGAGTTGGGTTATCATTTAAACTAAACATACTTCTAAAATCGACATCGTTGAACCCTCGTAAGAGCTTGAAAACCTCGATCAGTTGACCGCGCAGCCTCCGAGTTTCAAGCGAAAACAAGTTCAGGGCGCGTAACCGTCGATTGTAGCCCATATGCCTAACGGAAGGGATTAACTTTGTGGCCCTCGCCTGCACTCGCTCCAGCCTCTCAATATCTTTCCTGAGGGTGGGCGACCAGAACTGCACAGCATACTCCAGGTACGGCCGAACAAGGGAATTGTACAGTGAGAGCACAATCTCCTTGTTCCGAAACTGAAATTGCCTCCTGATATAACCCAATAGTTTCTGGGCTTTCTTTTCCACCTCTACACACTGTTTCGTAAACTTAAGGTCGCTGCTAATTAGCACACCCAAGTCCTTTTCTAAATCAGTCACCTCGATATTACTGCCCAACATCGAGTAGTCCGACTTGGGATTGGCGTAGCCAATGTGCATCACTTTGCATTTACCCAAGGAGTTACAAGGAAAAGAAGTACCTCAAAAGGCCTTGCGGCCCATACCGAGGAGGTACCAATGGCAACGGGTGCCAGGGAAAATTTTCTACACCCTCAAATAGTGAGCAAGATTTGGTCTAACCTTTTCTTGAACTGATCCACAGAGGAACTGTTCACAACTTCTGAAGGTAACCTGTTCCACGTGTCACAGATCTTATACGTAAAGTAATTCCCACACACACTAGTCCTAAACCGCTTCAAATCTAACTTCCAACCATTGTTGCGAGTTGGGTTATCATTTAAACTAAACATGCTTCTAAAATCGACATCGTTGAACCCGCGTAAGAACTTGAAAACCTCGATCAGTTGACCGCGCAGCCTCCGAGTTTTCAGCGAAAACAAGTTCAGGGTGCGTAACCGTCGATTGTAGCCCATATGACTAACGGAAGGGATTAACCTTGTGGCCCTCGCCTGGACTCGCTCCAGCCTCTCAATATCTTTCCTGAGGGTGGGCGACCAGGAGCATATTCCAGGTGCGGCCGAACCAGGGAATTGTACAGAGAGAGCACAATCTCCTTGTTCCGAAACTGAAATTGCCTCCTGATATAACCTAACAGCTTCTGGGCTTTCTTTTCAACCTCTACGCACTGTTTGGTAAATTTAAGGTCGCTGCTAATTAGCACACCCAAGTCCTTTTCCAAATCGGTCGCCTCGATATTACTCCCCAACATACTTTGCATTTACCCAAGCTAAACGGCATTTGCCATTTTTCGGACCACTCTCCTATCCTACCTAGGTCCGCACGCAGTTGCTCGATCGCTTCGGGCGTCCCAACATTGGCCCCAAGCTTGGTGTCATCAGCGAATTTGGCGATCCGACTGACGATGCCACCGTCGATATCATTTATGTAAATGATAAACAACAGTGGCCCCAAAACGGAACCCTGAGGAACCCCACTAGTGACTGAGGCCCAACCCGAACTAACCCCTTTAATTACAACCCTCTGCCGCCTATTCTTCAGCCAGTTTTCAATCCACCTACTACTTCCCCACCGATACCCAGCGCGCGCACTTTCGCCATTAGCCGGCGGTGAGATACCTTATCAAAGGCTTTCTGAGAAGAGAGAGAGAGAGAGAGAGAGAAGAGAGAGAGAAAGAGAGAGTTACAAGGAAAAGAAGTACCTCAAAAGGCCTTGCGGCCCATACCGAGGAGGTACCATCAGAGAGGATGGAGAGAGAGAGAGCGTTATCTCCTGCATACTCTATATATATATATATATATATATATATATATATATATATACAGTATGTCTCTATGTATAAATAGATAGAGTGATCGACACAATGATAATGTGGACGTCATTGATGGGGTTAGAGCAATTATGTGCACCAATCCGAACACACCTCCGCTTCCATAAGGACCGCCCATTTTATACCTAACAGACTAGCTTGGGGCGAGACAGACGCGCGAGACTTATTGTAAGCACTGTACATCAGGCAACAATTTGTATGCCATATTATATTAAATAGTTTGTTTAGACAAATTGTATTTTAGACAAATTATTTTTAGACAAATTGTATTTTAGACAAATTGTTATTAGACAAATTGATTTTAGACAAACTATTTTAGACAAATTGTTTTAGACAAATTGATTTAGACAAATTGCATTTTAGACGAATTGTTTTAGACAAACTCGCCTGATTCGATTGCGCTTAACAATTATTTTTTTGAGAGGTGAACCAAAAGGTGGAATCAAATTTAAACATCCAGCGGGACTTCATCGGGCTAGGTGGATGGCCAAAATTACATATTCATTAAAAACTTTTATGTTCAAATCTCAGTTCAAAATTTCAGTAAAAGACAAAAAAGGACTAAAAGACATCTGTCTATTTGCTACTCGGTTATATGTAAAGGCATGGTTTACAGCTCCTGTGCCATCTTGCGCTCCTCGTCTTGATCTGGAATTATTACAGAATCTTGTAGTCTACAAACAAATAAATGACACAATTGCATTTGTTGCTATTAAAAAACTGTTAGGTCACCTCTGGTACCTATCAGAAGAACTGGTAGCCTTGGCCTTTTATGATGAAGTGCCTACTGAAACGAAAAACAAAATTGTAAAGGCCTTGCAAAATACAACAGAAACTCTTCCTGCAAAACGGGCTTTTCTAGATCCTGCACTTATTCCAACGAATAAATTAGAAGATTTTGCCACATCAAATACTCAAAGATTCTTTACAATAACAGAATTTAGTTCAAAATTTTTACTCAAAGATGCTAAAGAATGGCATAATGATGAAGAGTATAACTCCCCTAAGAAATCTATCAAACAGTGGAAAGTCGTGAATAATATAGCGGAAAGAGGAGTAAAATTAATGGATGAATATAATAAAATACTAACACATGACGAAGATCAAAAACAATTCTTGCTACAAGTAGTGAAAAACTACAGGGCTGTTTACCCTGATAGAAAGAAAGAAACATTGATGAAGTAAGGACAGCTAATGTCTCAAATATCATGCTAGTTTAATTATGCATGCTTGTGGTTATGGTAGGACCTACGGGGGAGCTTTCCACATTAACAAAAAGCAATGCGCCTTGTACTGTATCCCCTGGGTGGTGTGGAAAAATTTGACAATTTGAGTCGTTCTGTCAATTTTTAATTGCTGGTAGCAACCCCTAAAAATTAAAAATTTGCTAAAATATTTTAGAATAGTTGTTTTTATGCTGAAATGAACCATTTAAAGGGTTGAACACATTAAAATATAAAAAAAATTTTTTTTACCCCCATATTTGAATCACCCTAAATTATATATATATATATATATATATATATATATATATATATATATATATATATGATACACACAGACCGTGCATGGAACAAGGAACTCTTCTGGGATAATTAAATCCACTATAGTCCGAATAAGTAATGGTAAATGACAAATACCATAGTTTTTCTTTTTCATGATGCAAGCCCGACGTGGGCAACGGGTCTCTCGCAAAGAGGTCCCATAAATATAGCTTCCCTCACCAGCTATCTAGAATCTTTGTACATCTATAGGAAAAAACCCTCCATTAACAACAATAGTGCATCTTACAAATTACAGCTCTTCTAACTAACCAACCAACCTACTTTCATAAGTGTTTGTCTATAGCTCCAATAAACACCAACATCGACATTTTCAATACATGTACTTTTTATTTATAGTTTTTAGTATTAGTTTTGGGTATTTTTTATTATTAATATTATTATTGCTTGTTTCATTATGTGTATAATTGTTATTTCTTTTTTAGTTCTAATTTTTTAGTTTAGAAATATATTGTTTAATTAGTTGTAGCGGTTATTACCTTCATGAATAATGTACTTTTTTATCGGATTTATCTCTTCCAAATAAAGGTTATTATTATCATTGTCATCAGGGACGTAGACAGGAGAGGAGGGGCTACGGGGGCTTCAGCCTCCCCCGAAATAAAATCATAGGTTTGATATTTCTATGCATTACTTATGAGTAAGTACGCCATGCCAAGTACCTTCAGCACATGTTTAATTATTGTAATACACTTAAGAATGTATTTTTACTCATTTACACTACACACTAAAATATATATATATATATGTATATATATATATATATATATGTATATATATATATATGGGATGAATTTCACAATTAAACACGTGAAATGAATAAATGATACAAACTCACAAGGAAAATGAAAAATTATTCCAAGGCCTTTCGGGTATTCAGACGTACATTCCCTGACGAGGTGTACTTCTGAATACACGAAAGGCCTTGGAATCATTTTTCTTTTTCCTTGTGGGTTTGTAGCATATATTAGCCCCTCCCGAAAGGAAATTCTGGCTACGCCCCTGATTGTCATTATCATTATCATTTTCATCATGTAGCGTACATATATGCATACATTATCAAAAGGATTTAGGGTGAGAAAGCAGAAAACAACCAGGATTGGAGGCTATTCTAGGCCTCTGTGGGGAGAAAGAAAAAAGGATGGGTCCCAACTCGATCCTTCCCCTCCTGCATCGCAGGAGATGGGGAGCTAGCTACATCTTTCGGCGGGCGGCGGGGTCGCCACATCCATAGGACATGGCATGGGATCAGGGACGTATCCAAGGGGGGAGCGTCCGCCTCCTTCGCCCCCCCTTGGACTAGAAAACATATTTTATGTAAAATATTAATTGTATGTAAATATTAAATTGGTAATCATTATAACTGCATTTGCTCAAATTACAGATTTGTTTGATTGTCCGGTTTAGAAAACATCATCAATTAAAAATTTTAAAAAAAATAAAAATCGCTAGAAGCCCGTAATTAGCCTGACTTTTAACATGTAAAATTCATCATCAAAAGTTTCATTTCGTTATAAAAAACTTATACTATTCTAATTTAAGACAAAAAAAAATTTATATAGCTATTTCCATGCTGATTTTTATGGCATAAATATCACCAAGTTATTTTATTAACATATAGTCATATTAATGTGTTTATATCTAAAAATCAACCGATGAAAATAGCTCAAAAAGTCAGGTAAGTCAGGCTAATAAGGATGGCATATCTGGCTATTCGCTGGCAACGCTGGTTTAAATTTGAGTGTTGATTCGATGTTTTTTTTTGTCAGAATTGACAATGTACATTTATCCAACAATTATGTTTCGCTGAATTATTTTATTATGTTTGGTTGAATTATGAATTTGATTGAATTATGTTGAATTTTGTTGAATTGAATTATGTTGAATTTGGTTGAATTATTTTAGTCAATGACTTATATTATTTTATGCATATTGAGAAACATTTACTATGAAATTTAGCAAACCACCACAGTTGAGTACTATATCATCACCAAAAATGATGTAGTAGAGATGTTAGAAGTGAATGTCAAGATTTACGGCATCACAATTCTAATGCTAAGCATGCATTATAAAAGATAATAGTTTATATATGCATTTCAAGAAATACATTATAAAATAGTAGAACATTATGTCAATTGATTTTAAAAAAATCAACATTGTTTTTGAGACTAGGTTATATGGAGTTATTACAGTGTTGTAAAAAATCCAGTGTTGTCAATGGGACTGTAGCTATATGTCAGGGTGTCAGTTTAATACCCTGGCAAATTTTAGTGTTTATAATAATTGTACAAGTGCAGATTAGTACTGAATTATATAAATTGAAAATAATTTAGACACTAATTTAAAAGTATATGCCAGCTTTTGTAATAATTGGTTATCAAGGTTTAGGTTGACCTAATTATATGTGGTATGATAGTTTTATCAATAAATTAGTCATAGTTGTGCATAATTTTCTTATCAATATAAATGATGTACATTTATTGAAAAATTAAATCTATTCACTATGTATTTTGAGTATCTGAACTATTTGTTGAATGTGTGATTAATTCATAATTATGTAATCTATGTGTAACAGTCACATATATTGATACTATTTATGCTTGAAGTATTAATGAATGTGTATTCTTATGATATGTACATTGTACATACGATATTTCTTAAACTCAACTCTATGTTAACATTAGAATCAGACAATTTGCGTTTAAACGATGCAGACGAAGTTTTAGACAGATTTGCTCGTAAAAAAGCGAGACGATGGAACATGATGCTGGAATAACACTAGAAACCAAAGAAATTATCGCACGACAATCGCTGCACTAGTTTTGTGATAAAAAAGTGTGTTCGTAACGTAACAACTCCCGGTTCTACTTTGGCTGTTGATTTATTGGTAAAATGATCTAATACTCTCTTATGGGCTAGTTTTGTGTCTACCTGACTGTATACACTTGAGCAATTTAGTATGTATCTCTGTAGTGTGTAATCATTTCCTTGTATATAAACTTGCAAGGCCGTTAGATTACTTAACTTATAAATATTGATTTCGCTGTCAAATTTAATAAAAATTAATCCCAACTGCAATACAGTAAATCTGTATGTTTATCTGTCCTTTGATCGTATTGAGGTAGCATGAACTATTCGAAAACGTACACAGTGTGACCCGTTTACATCACATCGCTTTGGATCATAACTCGGTTGATATTACTATATTTGATAAACCACGTACGACTGATATTCAACACATGAAAAATGCTTGCTTAATATCACTAAAGAAACTGTTTATTATCACGTTTTTCTAATAATCAATTGTTGCTACATCGGTCGAAAAACAATGACATATGCAAGTTTTCAAATAATAAAACATGTTAACATGCTAAAAAGCACTAATGTAAAAGACGTTCATTACCATTTCATCCTACACCGAGAACGTGATATTAAGCATGTTACATTGTAGTCGTATAGTTGAATGATGAAACGTAGGTATAACCTACAACGTTACCTTCACCCCCCCTTTGAGCAAATCCTGGATACGTGCTGGCGTAGGATCATATACATATATATATATAGTTTGTTTGTTGGATCTTCTTTGTTGGCAGAATGTAATCCTGGAGGTATTATTATATATGCGCATTTATAAAAGGTTAAATGGACAAGTGTAAAAAATCGTTCCTGTCCAAATTTCCATTTTTGAGCGAAGAAAAATTTGAGTAATGAATTGCAATTAAGTTCATTCCTTCTCCCAAAGCGCCTTTTGATGATGACGTGTGTGAGAGAGAGAGAGAGAGAGAGAGAGAGAGAGGGTTACAAGGAGGTACAGGAACACGAGGAAGCCTCAAAGATATTTCGGTCCACTCGGGGAGGTTCCTCTTGTTAAACTAGTGCATTTTTTAATTATTCTGGCAGTAGTATAACGCATAAATCTCTCTCCCTACCTTCGACTCCCTCCCTGCCAGAGGCTGGTACGGAAAAATTTCAAAGAGGAGAATGTATAAACGAGCTCTACTATTACTTTACACACACACGTAGTTATCTAGGAATGGAATAGGACAACCTAATTTAGTACTAATATTCATGATATTACATAAATCAGAATCTAAAAATCGTACACTAGAGAGCATAGTTGTACAAATTAACACAATAATATTTGTGCTAATTGTATATCAACTACTTGGTATCGTCATAATAACCTCAAACATGTTTTGATTTTATACAAAATATTTGCAACTTTATTTACCGAAGTATCGAGCCAACGAAGACCCCATGGCCCACCCCAAGCTAGCCCAAAAAGGATTAAGCAAACTTTCCATGTTTACCCCTATGAACACTCAAAGCCATCACGTCGGAAAGATGATGAAATGCTTCTGCAGGAAAACGGTTGAAATAGGAACTGAGAAAAGAAATCAGATTTTCCACATCATGGCCTCACCCTTCACACGCAACCAGCCCACCAAGAGAAGGAAGAGGAAAAAAAATAAATAGGGATGACAGAAACGCAACTTTACTTCACCTAATCCATGCCATCCTCTTTTTATTTTTGTTCATTAGGAAATTATGTATTTCAACAAAATACTTATCTAGTTTATTAACAAGGCAGGCAAGTGTGTGAGCATGTTTTCTGTAATTGGATGTCTGTGATGTGTATGCGTCTGCCAACTCTGAATATCGCCGAGTTTCAACTCGGCGATGAAAATAGAGAAAATCTCTTTCCGGCTAGGAATATCAGCCGGAGTCCCTGTATCTATCTTCGTGTACTTTTTCCTTATAGAGAATGAAAGTGTTTCGTGGGTGATCACTCCTTATTGCTACGGCAAAGAGTCTCCCACTTATAGATGTTTATGAGGCAACTGGCCAAAAAATGAGTTGTTCGATGACTAATCATGCTGTGTGGGGCACAGTGAGACCAGAGACATCTCTTTAAAGTGTTGGCAGGACCAGTAGCGTAGCGTGGTCTTTTTTCAAGGGGGGCGAATGTTATAAATTCCCGACTGGACAAATTTGGCACCTTTTCCGTGACTAATATATGTTTTTCAAGCCACTATGTCACAGGCTTAGCCATGCTATAATATAATGTATTATTATGAGAGGCTGAATTTAAAATTGGCCACAGGGAAATGTGTATATATATATATATATATATATATATATATATATATATATATATATATATATATATCTACAGTGCGTAGAGGTGGAAAAGAAAGCCCAGAAGTTGTTGGGTTATATCAGGAGGCAATTTCGATTTCGGAACAAGGAGAGTGTGGTCTCGCTGTACAATTCTCTGGTTCGGCCGCACCTAGAGTATGCTGTGCAGTTCTGGCCGCCCACCCTCAGGAAAAATATTGAGAGGCTGGAGCGAGTGCAGGCGAGGGCCACAAAGTTAATCCCTTCCGTTAGGCATATGGGCTACAATCGACGCTTACGCCCACTGAATTTTTTTCGCTGGAAACTCGGAGGCTGTGCGGTCAACTGATCGAGGTTTTCAAGTTCTTACGCGGGTTCAACAATGTCGATTTTAGAAGCATGTTTAGCTTAAATGATAACCCAATTCGCAACAATGGTTGGAAGTTGGATTTCAAACGATTTAGGACTAGTGTGTGTGGGAAATACCTTACGTATAAGATCTGTGACACGTGGAACAGGCTACCTTCAGAAGTTGTGAACAGCTCTTCTGTGGATCTGTTCAAGAAAAGGTTAGACCGAATCTTGCACACTATTTGATGGTGTAGAAAATTTTCCCTGGCACCAGTTGCCATTGGTACCTCCTCGGTTTGGGCCGCAAGGCCTTTTGAGGCACTTCTTTTCCTTGCAACTCCTTGTAACTTTCTCTCTCTCTCTCTCTCTCCTTTTGCCAAAATTTTTTACAACCGTTTCTAGATTTCCGACTGGGCCAGATATTTTTCCGATCATGGGTAGCAGTCGCCCCCCTAGCCCCCACAAGCTACGCTACTGGGGAGGATTAAGTGTAGGAGGAAATGTTCAGACAAACTCCTGCAGTACCTATAATACTATTTTCAAAATACTTATTTATTAGATTCTTAAATCATGTTATATGTGTGGTCAGTCTTAAACCATCAGTGTATCATATTTACTCTTTGGCTTCAAACAACCTCCGAGGGAAGTTGGTTCCAGATATTAACTATTTTATAGAAGAAATTACTGCAGATGGAGGTACTAAATGTTTTTAGCTCCAATTTAAAACCATTATTTCATGTCGGATTGGTATTAAATGAGAATAATTTTCTGTAGTCTACCCTGTCTATTCCAGTGAGCATCTCGAAAACTTGAATATGCTGACCGCGCAACCTCCTGATCTCTAAAGTAAACAGATTAAAGTGCTATAATTTATGTTCGTAGTTTTGAAGTCTCATTAAAGGGATCAATTTTGTGGCCTTTGCTTATACCCTTTCCAACCTTTCTATATCTTTCCTAAAGGACAGAAACCAAAACTGTACACAATATTCGAGTTGAGGTCTAATTAGTGAATTGTAAAGAGATTACAATCTATAACCTAGTATTTTTAAGGCCCTCTTTTCGACTTCTGCACAGTGCTTTGACGGCTTGAGATAATTACTGATGTAAACTCCTAAGTCTTTGTCTAGATCAATCTCAGTCAAGTGCTTCCCCAACAGAAAATAATCAGTCTTCGGGTTCTTGTAACCTATGTGCATTACCTTACAGTTGCAAGTTGAATGGCATCTGTCAAGTATCAAACCATTCGCCCAACATACCAAGATCATTTTGAAGCGTTCTTATGCCCTCCTCATTACCTACACTATTTCCTAATATGGTACTGTCTACAAATTTAGAAATTCTACTTGGGAGCCCAACGTCTATATCGTTAATACAGATGTTAAAAAGTAAAAGACCTAGAACGGAGACCTGTGGAACCTAGGGTGGCTCATAATTTCACTTTTTTAAATTTTCAATGGTCCAACATGCTAATGTTATGGGCATTGGCGCAAGAAAAAACATGGTTACCAGTTTTTGGAGTTCCAGTAATATCAGACCCCCCACCCCACCCCCAATTTATATTGCATAGTAAAAAACTGAGTAAAAACGACATCTTTTAAGCATTTTTTTAAGATTAATCATATTTAATCTTAAATAAAAGCATACATATTGCATATCTATTTATTCAGAAATCAACTTTGCACATTTTGGTGTATAAATTGATTATTTATTCGTAATAGTATACATAGAAATGTTCTATAACAGCTGATTAAGCCAATATTTTATGTTTTTCAGATATCCAATGATGTATATACTGTAGTATATGATGCATTTTTCACTTGGTTGATTCTAATCTTATTTTAAATGAATATCATGGCTACTCCTAAGAAATTAAATATAAAGTTAAGAAAAAGCAGTTATGATCCAATTATTGGTAATCTTAAAGATGAACTGATTCCTACAGGACTGTTCCAGCTACCATCCCAATCAGATGCACTTCAGCATTTCTATCATTTAAAAAGAAATGATATGGTTATGAACAATAAAGAAGAGGCTGCAACAGTTGTACTTACTAAAGTTTAAAAATTCTGGGACTTAGCTGCCATTAAAACGCAAGATATTTCCAAAAGCAGAAGACCAAAAGAAAAGATTCTGACTTTAGTTAATGAGTATGAAACACTGAAAAAACACAAAAACAGGAATACTTTCGAAGATAAAAAGGATATTTTTTGTAAAAAATTAGATATGCTATTGGATATATCGGCAGCAGATGTAATTGAAACAATAATGAAAGACAGAATGAGAACAACAAGAAACAAAAGCGAAGATATAAAATTCCTTGAAGATCAAAGAACTAATCGGAATATGTACGTCTCCAGCCTTGATAAGTCTTATGTAACTCGTACAGAAAGACGAAACCAAAGAATTCGACATGACGTGGAGAGAAAAGAAAAACTCTTAGCAGACATGGATGCAGGACCCAGAGAATGTGCCGAGGTTGCTTTATTACTTCTTGGGGAAAACGTCTGAAACACTGGTGTGAGATGGGCTAAGCCTGGGGCAGTACACTATGCGAGGTGGATGCCATCTGTATTGTATCCAGCAAAAATGTACGCATTCTCTGATCAAGCTGGGTATGATTAAAATATGATAGCAAAACTAGAGAGAATGTGCATATTCAACTGCCTCTACTATATAAAACCTTGGTTGCTTGCTTCCGTCGCCTGTGATGCACCTGTCAACGATTTAAATCTTTTTAATGAACTCATTGAATATAAAAATTATGATCACGATGTAGCATCCAGTGCTCTTAAGGGATTAAATGGTCAGCTATGGTATCTGACTGAGGAACTAGTACCACTTGCTTTGTTTTCCCGGCAAATTTCAGATGCAGAAAAAAGTCTGATTGCAAAGTCAATGAAGAAAGTCTGTCAAATCAACCAGCAACACCCTCCTCCCAAAGGTCAGCCAATCTTCCCTAAGCTAACAAATACAACTAAGCTGTGTCAGTTAGTTAGTAAGGGTTCTTCAATTGTTTTCCAATGCTTGGGTACTAGTGGTGACTGGCTAAATGAACCTGTTACTTCTTGGAAAAATTGCAAATCTTTCCAAGTTATGGAGAACTTTGTCAAAAATATGAAAGTTGTGAATGAGCCTGCTGAGAGAGCAATCAAGCTGATTGAAGATTTCAAAGACAGAATTGTTAATGATGAATCACAAAAACAATTTCTGGTAAAAGTTATAGAGCAACATCGACGCCTTCTTCCAGACTTCAAGAAAAAATCTTTGGCTGAAATGTATAATGTTAAGTGAGCGTTTATTGTGTAATGTTATGCAGAAGTACTTATCTTTTTAATTAAACTTTGGTATAATTTTTTAATCATTGTAAAAGGAATTCATTTTTGTTTAAAAATAAATGCAAAAAAAAAAAACGATGGGGACCTGGAATCAGGTTTGTTCCCACTCGAAATATACTGTAGCTGGCTTGATAAGCTGGTTTAATTTCGAGCCCATCGCCGCGAAGCTGCCTGGGATGATGCTTCAGGGTGGCGGTAACACCCCTAGAATATATAATTAATTAAAATAATATATTATTACCAAGAAAAAATAATATAGTCATATGTTTATTCACAGAGAAGCGGAAAAACTTTCGTTTTCTCAGTCAAATTTTTAAGTCCCATATAAATTGGGGGTGGGGGGGGTCTGATATTACCGGTCTCCAAAAACTGGTAACCATGTTGTTTCTTGCACCAATGCCCACAACATTAGCCCGTTGGACCATTAAAAATTTAAAAAAGTGAAATTATGGACCATCCTAGTGGAACCTCACTGGTGACGGGGGCCGACTCCGTTTATAACCACTTTCTATTTCTTAACCAATTTTCAATCCAGTTGGAAACGAGTCCGGTAATTCTTTGTCCTCCAACTTTGGGTGAGGGACTATGTCGAAGGTTTTTTGAAAGTCGAGATGTACTATATTTATCGCTCTACTGTAGTTGTATTGTATAAAATATACATAGTATGGAAAAATTCTAAAAGGTTTGTTAGACAAAATCTATGTCGTCTGAATTTATGGTGAGAATAAAAAAATACATTGTTTGATTCGAGGTGATACACCATGCGTTCTGTAATAATGGTTTCTAACAGCTTGCTGACAATTGACGTTAAACTGATCAGGCAGTAATTATGAGGATTTTGACTACCACGCTTTCACGTTTCCCTATAGCTTGTGTAATATTATCTGTTGTAAAGATATTACACAAGTATACGGAAACTAAAAGCACACTCGGCGGCAGGCCCGGACAAATGGAATGCCACACTGATCTAAAACTGCACACACACACACACACACACAATATATATATATATATATATATTATATATAAACTTTAATTGCATTTACCGCAACAGTATAATGTCACTCAAACCTGCAAGGAAAAAATGATAAAAACTGTTTAGAAAAGCTAATTAATTTCGGCCCGTCACAACCAAGCCCTTTTCAAAGCCATAAACTAGTTAAAATGTCTAAAAAAGTTATAAAACTTCCGTCCCGAGGAAGAGCTGAAGTTAAAATGACGAGGCATAATCACGGACAGAGAGATGCTGGTTGTCGTACATCTGGCAGTTGGCAAAGGCAAAAAATTGCCCAGATTTCAAACATTCAAAATGAGAAATCTTAGTAAATATCAATCTTGTACATCTGGCAGCCGGTCACCACCCGAAATTGCCCTAAAATATTTTAAAATGTTAAAAATAAAGCTATCCATACTGTAGGACAGCTTAATATTTGAAATGGTGTTTTCTCCTAACATATAAAATGCCTCGTATATTTGTCTCTGTTCCTGGTCCCTGACCTTCATGATAGGTTTAGAATCCTGGAAGTTAAAAATATGATTATGATGTTCCCTATGCTGAACCAAGCTACTATAAGTATTACCCGATCTCAGGTCATGTTTGTGGGAATTAATCCTTCTCTGAAAATCAATTGTCTCTCCGATGTATTTTTGAGGGCAGCCTCCACGTGGGTTTCATAAACTACTCCAGAATTATTGGAGGCTTTTGTAATAGGATGACGGATGAACGAAAACAATTTATTTGGCACAGCGCAGACCAACTTAATCTGCTGTGGCAAGAGTGAGGAAAGCCCTTTGTTAACCTCAAAGGGCACTTTAAGGAATGAAACGTCTTTATCCTGGTTCCTAGTTTTGGGAGAAAAGAAAGATCTCCTAGCGGCAAAATAAGCTTTATCGATGAACAATTTGGAATAACTCAAACCTATAAATATATTTTTAATATGTAAAACTTCATCGTCAAGATAAATGGGGTCACAAATCCTGAAAGCTCTCAAAAAGAGACCCGAAATATTTTTTAGAAAAAGCATGAATGTAGCTGTCTGAATGCGTAGACTTTCTAAATACTTTGAAAGAAGGTCTTTGGTTGGGATCTCTTTAAAATAAGAACATCCAAAAACGAGAGAGATCCACTAATCTCAACTTCATACGTAAACTGTGTTGAAGGTACAAAACTGTTAAGAAACCCCACCAGCTCATCCAAATCCACATGAGATTCCAAAATAACACACGTATCATCAACGTAACGGAACCAAATGACCCCCGGCACCAAAGATTCTGGCGAAAAATGAACTTCAAATAATTCCGTAAAAATGTTAGCTAAAATTGGAGAGAGCGAAGAGCCCATCGGTAAACCTGTCTTTTGTCTAAAAAATGACCAGTTAAAAGAAAAATAGTTATGTTTCGAGCAAAGTCTAACAAGCTACAAAATAATTCCATAATTCACTGAACAACAAAATTTAAGTTTCAAAAATATACATGAACCATTTTATGTCATATTTATGAAATCGAACACGCTGATTACGAAAATGAAAACCGTTTTTGCGTATCACATCTCAGTTTTGTGTAAATATATATATATATATACATAATATTCAGTTAATTCAATGCTTTTCTATTTTTTTGCATCATGAAATCGAGATCTAACTGCATTAATGATAAAAACCACAAACAAAACACTACATTTACGCAACAATTTACCATACATTTACCATTTAGATTTTAGACAAAATACAAACATTTACCTTGAAAATGTTTCGTCTGGATCTGACGTTTGTAGGATTTAGCTGAGTGATCCCGTTGCAACATCCAGCAGAAATCGCCAAGCATGGTAGGACTCCATTTGCCTTTATATCGCTTTTCCATGGTTGCGACATCTTGGTGAAACCGTTCACCATGCTCATCACTCACATCAGAAAGATTGCCAGGAAAGAATGATAAATGCGAATGAAGAAAATTCATTTTAAGTGACATATTGCAGCCAAGCCGTTGGTAGTTCTGTAGGAGCTCTTCCACCAGTGCCTTGTAATTGACGTCCCTGTGTTTGCCAAGGAAACCACTGCAGATTTTCTTAAAAGAATGCCAAGCTGCCAGTTCTACCTCATTCATTGTCATTTCAAAATCATTGTCAAGTAAGAGCTGGCGAATCTGTGGACCTACAAACACACCTTCTTTAATCTTTGCCTCATTCAGTTTGGGGAACTTTCCAAGCAGGTATTTGAATGAAGGAAGATTCTTGTCCATTGCCTTTAATAGTTGTTTGATGAGGCCAAGTTTAATGTGCAGTTGTGGTAACAGAACCTTGTCCTTTTCAATCAGTGGGTGATGTGCTATATTGCTTGTACCTGGATTAACTGAGACACAAGGTGGCCAAACTTTTCTGGTGTAGTGCTGTTTTCGGGCCCGGCTGTCCTACATACATAGAAGGCACATATATTTCGCAAATCCTGTCTGTAGTCCGGTTAAAAGTGCAATAACCTTTAAGTCTGCCCAGATGGACCAACCATGCTCAGAATATTTGATGCAATTTAGAATAAAACGAAGGTCATCATAAGTCTCTTTCAAGATAACAGAATGAGCAACTGGTACAGACGGTAAAACATTCCCATTGTGCAGCAACAATGCCTTCACACTGTATGTTGATGCATCAATAAAAAGCCTCCAGTCTCCCGGATCATATTGCACTTCTAGAGTATTGAATAGCCCATAAATGTCATTGCAAAAACAAAGATTGTCCTGCATGGAAAAAAGTTGCTAAAGGCTCGGTACGCTTGCGATAAACTGTAATTTTCGTGTCCTTTTCCAACAAATTCCATTGTTTCAGACGCGAAGCCAGCGGTTCACTTTGACTTTTGGTAAGAATTAAGTCACGTATTAAGTCATTCAAGTCATTTTGCGTGATATAATGTGGTTCACTATTATCTTCAGTATCAGGTTGAAACTCTGTACTTGTTGCACTAGAGCTATCATCACTCATGTCGGTATCACTGTCAGGTAATGCAGCTGGTGGTTTGGGTACTGGAATTTCAGTTGAGTGAGGCACAGGGCGGATGGCGGAGGGTAGGTCAGGATATGAAATAGATCCTTTAGTTTTGTTATTATAGCCCTTAATATCAGTCAAACAAAAATAACAGTCACTGAAATGATCACGTTGCTCCCGCCAGATCATTGGAACACTAAAAGTTAAACCGGGTCCAGATCCATTGAACCACAGAGAGAGAGCACTGGCACACTTCACACAACAAATATGGGGGGCCCAAGACTTATCTTAGTCTCCAACTTTACAACCAAAATATAGTTCATATAGTTTCCTGACACGGGCTGTAATACTTCGTTGATATTTTTTGAAAGTGAATTCACCACAGATGTAGCAGAAGGAATCTGCACGATTTTTACATACACATGACATTATGTAACATAGGCTTAGTTTTACCTAGGAAATGAAATAAATGATTGTTTACAATGAGACTGATATATTTTAATATTAATATTAACGTTAAATAAACATTAATATTAATCACTTGACACAAAATATATAATATTAGATATCACAAATGCGCACACTACGACACCCATTAGGCAACACGTGTTTACTGACGCATCATTGACTCCTGCGGTGCTAATATGGGGCAGAGAGGGAGGGGGTGGGGGTGGAGAGAGTGGATGGAATGACTCACTCATGATAAAATCTTGTAAATTTGAGTCCTGTGATGAGTTCGGAAAGAGGATAGCTAGTACCAAACTGCCTTATATTCAGAGCAAAAGATCCTATAAGCAAGCATTTTTGTAATTTAACTAGTAAATATTTGACCCTGAAAATAAAAATTATGTGATGTAATACAGCAAAATGGATATTCATTTTTTAATAAGCACTCTATGAAATGTATAAAAATAGTTATTGTTACTTCGTATATTTTTCATTGTTGTTCAGTGAATCAAACGGAATGGTCTCAGGACGATCATGAAGCCACTTTTCTAGGAACTGCAAGGTTAGATCCAAAGGGACTCTGGTAAACATAGATACCACGTCAAAACTCACCAATTTTTTCCCTGACAAGTCTGTACCTCGAAGCTTGTCAACAAACTCTGCAGAATTTTTAAGATGTGCTCCGGAGATTTGGCCTACTAATGGCGAAAGGAGGCTTGAGAGCCATTTAGACGGGGATGGGACAATTCGACGTGGCCGACTCGATGCGACCCAACTCGATGTGGCCGACTCGATGTCAGGACAACTCGATGTCAAGCCAAGTCGATGCCAGGCCAAATCGAAGCATATTGTGCTTTATTATCTTTTAAGGGTATTTTAAGAAGAAAAAGTAAAGCATAAAAAATAATTAAGGTTAGGTAAGGTAGGGTAGGTAGGTTAGGTTAGGTAGGTTAGGTAAGGTTAGGTAAGGTAAGGTAAGGTAGGGTAAGGTAGGGTAGGTAGGTTAGGTAAGGTTAGGTTAGGTTAGGTAGGTAGGTAGGTTAGGTAAGGTAGGGTAGGTAGGGTAGGTAAGGTTAGGTTAGGTAAGGTTAGGTAGGTAAGGTTAGGTAGGTAGGTTAGGTTAGGTAGGTTAGGTAAGGTTAGGTTAGGTAAGGTTAGGTAAGGTAAGGTTAGGTAAGGTAGGTTAGGTTAGGTAGGTTAGGTTAGGTAAGGTTAGGTAAGGTTAGGTAATTATTGAACTCGGCCTCGGTCTTGGCTTCAGACTCGACTACAACACTGTTTGGCATCGACTTGGCCTGGCATCGACTTGGCTTGACATTGAGTTGTCCTGACATCGAGTCGGCCACATCGAGTTGGGTCGCATCGAGTCGGCCACATCGAATCGTACCATTTAGACAACTGTTCAGTAGAACTTCCCACATTAGAAATAATTGGGCGCAAAGGTACTGAGGGTTTATGCACCTTTGGAAGCCCATATATATAAGGAAGATGGGGCAAATAAGATTTAAATCTTTGGAAAAGTTCAGGAGAATCCTTAAGGATTCTTCCCAACTCCTTATTAAAAGAAGCCTGGGAAGTTTTTAGTTGGTCATTGCTGACTTTGGAATAAACGGATTCATCGGCCAACATGATATTCATTTTAGCGATGTAATCACGCGTATTCAGGATAACTACTTTATTTCCCTTATCAGACTTCATAAGCATAAGGTTTGAGTTATTCTTCAGTCTAGAAAGGGCATCTAACAAAATCTTAGGAAACCTAGAACCCTTGCCCAAAGCGTGAAAGATTTCATTTAAAAGAAATTCCTTCAGAGTAAATAAATGCCCTTTGAAAAGGGCTTGGTTGTGACCGGCCGAAATTAATTAGCCTTTTTAAACACTGTTCTATATTTTTTTCCTTGCGGATTTCAGTGATATATATACATATTGGGGTGTAGTGGTTAACATCACTGAGTATGAATCCACCAGCCTCAGGTTCGATTCTTGTCGCGGGAGGGCGGTGCGCAGGTCACCTAGCTGTTCATTCCTCATCTGGTTGGTAGATGAATAGATACAGCTGTGCTCATTATTCGTAGGACACTCCTGAGGACAGATAACGACACCTGGCATATATTTCTCGTGTGTACTACAAACGGTTGTAACATTTTATGAATGAATCTGGGATTTAGCGCTGATTGGTTGGTTGACTCATTGCCAAATATCTTCAGAACATAATTATTTCCATTCATCACTCTAGTTTACATATTACTAAGGAAACATAAATGAATAATTAAATATAAATTCAAGAAGGGGATATATACGGGGGCCACTCAATATATTTTGGCCACCTTTTTTTTTTCTTTCCAAGTTTCCTTGTAAGTTCCAGAAATTTGGTACACAAGTAGTTACATACCTTTTTTACAAGTTTTTATTTTTCCACATAGTCTCCATCCTTTTCTACGGCTTTCCTCCACCTCGAAACAAGGGCCTTTATTCCTTGCTGGTAAAAGTCCGCTGGGTTCCGCTGGAGCCGCCTCTTAACCTCCTCAACAACCTCATCGTCACTCTGAAACTTTCTTCCACGAATAGAATCCTTCATTGGCCCAAACAAATGGAAGTCTGAAGGTGCCAAATCCTGGATGTATGGAGGGTGGAGTAACACAGTCAAGCGCATTTTTGTGATGGCCTCTCTTGTTTGCAAACTGTTGTGTGGTCTTGCGTTATCGTACAAAAGAAGGACGTCTTCCAGTTTTCTCTACGGTCGAACTCGCTTTATACGTCTCTGGAGTCTCTGTAGGGTAGCAATATATGCCTCTGAGTTGAGTGTTTGTTCTTTCTTCATAGTGTTCACCAGAATCACCCCTTTCGTGTCCGAGAAGATGGTGGCCATAACGTTTCCTGCAGAGGGAGCCATTTTGAACTTTTTCTTGCGTGGGGAGTCTGCGTGATGCCATTCCATGGATTGGCATTTTGTTTCAGGTTCAAAGTGGTGTACCCAAGTCTCATCCTCAGTCACAATTCGTGAAAGGAAGTCATCCCCTTCTGTCTCGTATCGAACCAACGACTCAAAAGCAATTTCTTTTCTTTGGGCTTTGTGATCTTCAGTCATTTCGCGAGGAACAAACCGTGAACACATTTTTTAGTATCCCAGTTGCTGAATTATCGTATTTACACTTCCTTCACTAATTCCTAGCTCCAGTGATAGCTCCTTTTATGTGACGTGCCGATTTGATCGAATGATGCTGTTAGCACGTTGCAGTGTGAGATGTCACAGCCGATGCCCGGCGACCGCTCGCTGCGTGGCTCACTATCGAGGTTGGCTCTCCCTCTCTCCGATGATCTCACACGTTTAGACCAGCGTCCAACTGTGCTTCGATCAACAACAGCATCTCTGTAAACGTTTGTGAATATTTCCAACTGTTTCCTTCTCTGCGGTTGAGAACTCGATAACAGCTCTCTGTTTACGACGCACATCACTGTCAGACGCAATTTTCGAAACTGAATTAACCATCGGTTTTATCCAAGGAGGTTTGAAAGCGGTTTTATACAAAGAGGGGAGGTTCAAACTGGAAAAAATCCGGTTATATGAAGCGCAGAAAGTTCAAACTTACGGCCCAAAAGACATTTCAGCCTCATGGCCTATTAGTTAGCTAAGAAAAAAGGGGGGGGGGCAAAATATATTGAGTGCCCCTAGTATTAACAAGGGGGATGCCAATGAAGTGGATAAAAAATGGTCTTGTAAAAACAAAAAAAAACCTTCGGACGTGATGACAGTGTCCATGGTATTGGCAAGCCTGTCATCCTGAACAAATTGAAGTTTCACTGTATAAAAACAGAGCCGTTGGTCGGCATTATTGCGCCCTGAACAAATTCCACGACTTGCACTACCCATCCCCCCTGTATTTATTTATTGATTAATTAATTAATTTATTTATTTACATTTAATATTGAACATAGATTCAGATATTACTTTGTGTTATAACAAAGACAGAGCAAAAATCTAATATATACACATAAATACATATATAGGCGGTTTATGAATGAAAAACAATGTTTTGATGCATGTTAAATTTTATTAACAATATAACATTACCAGATTGATGGGTATCTGTAGGTTTCATACGTCACTGCTTAGAATAGCTTCCAATTGGCAAATGGACGACAGGTGAATGGATACTACTGGTGTGGCATTGATATATCCGGAGCAAATGCTATTTTTAGATCAGCAACACTGATATAGTAATAAACAGCCACTGAGAGAAATATCATTTAGAAACGAAGAATGTTTTGTATTGATGCAGCATCATAAATGCCTATAATTGTTTTGTATTAATAAGTTTCATGTTACAACTTAAGTGTTGAACCTCTGCAGCTGTGACTCTTGGCGGTCTCTCACCTCAAAGGAGAGAATTACAGAAAATAAAACTATTACAGTGATTCATATCAATAAACATAGTGCCATTTAAACGATGATATTTGACAACTTTGCAAAGGTGTTACACATTCATAATTACCATTGTATTTAAGAGATATTTTATACATGAACCCAACAAATTTAATATCTTGTCCAGCCACCGTTGTTGCCTATGACTTCCTGCAGTCGATGTGGTACAGAAGCAACATGATTATATACCAGCTGTTGACTCCTCCTCAACACCTCCCACACACTAAATGTGTTTTAAAAGCTGGTCCGTTGTTTGTTCCTCCGCTGATTCCCACACATTTACAATATTGGCCCATATATTCTCGATAGGATTCATATCACAGCCCTTACTTGGCCAATCCAGAATTTTCTTTAATAGATCACAAAATTGGTAAGTAGGTTTGAATCAATGATTTTCACGAATTAAGGGGCTGGACATCAATATTTCAAACTTTTTCAAAAAATGACACGCTGGATTTGAATCTAGATTCAACGCCCCAGGAGTAGAGGTACAGGCTCAACTGGAGTGTGGTATCAGAATATGGTTCTCAATTGAAAGACGGTCAAAGTCAGCAATTATACCTTCAGATGACAGTCAGTTTCTTTATAAATAATTAATTTTCCTAATTTTTACCAAAAAATAATTAATTTATTTCCTTTTTCATTTCAGACCATCATTCTGCTATAGTTGGTGAACAAGTTATAACATAATGAAGTACTTCTTGGAAGATGAAGCATTGATACTGAACCTGCCTAAGGAGAAACACTGGGGTGCAAAACGAATGAAGAAAGAGTTTCCAAATAAACGATGGACGATACCTGGACTTCAATATCTCATAAAGAAAATCGATATCACAGGGTCGACCAAACGAAAAGAAGGCAGTGGAAGGCCAAAAACATCACGTACTGAGGAAAATATTGACACGGTTTCATCCATGATATGCAATCAAGAAGAACGGCCCAAAACCCACAAGTTCGTTAGAGAAATTTCAAAAACTACTGGTATTTCTCGCTCTAGTGTTCATCGTATAGTAAAAGATGATCTGGGTCTTAAATGCTTTAAAAGAGTGGAAGTTCATAAGCTTTCTGCATCAAATAAGCAAGCAAGAGTTGAAAAATGTCGTGCTCTGTTGGATCGATTCCCAGACAGAGAAGTATCGAAAATATGGTTCAGCGACGAGAAGACCTTTACAGTTGCTTCAACAATAAACACACAAAATGACCGAGTTTATGGAAGACACGACAAAAATCTATCAGTCTCGATCGACTTTGTAGTGAACGTCCGCATTTTTCTCAAAAAGTCATGTTTTCCATCTTTATTTCAAAGTTAGGGAAGTCAAAAATTGTTTTTGTTGATAAAAATGCCAAAATCACTGCTGCTTATTACCAAGAAAAAATTCTTGATGCGGTACTGCCGTCGATAAGGTAGAAGTCAAGAAACAACTTTGTGATCAAACAAAATGGTGCCACAAGCCATACAGCTCGCACAACTCGGGAGTATCTCGACCGAAATGTTTCGGATTATATTGAACCTGAATTCTGGCCGCCGAATAGCCCAAATCTAATCCCATGCGATTGCGCTCTCTGGGGTGCTCTACAAGAATTGGTTTGTAAAGGAAAGGAGATCAATTCCGTCGAAGATCTGAAGGAAAGTATTACTGCAGGTTACAGAAAAATATCACAAGGATTCATAAATGCTGCAGTAAATCAATCGCGAGCAAGGTTGCAAGCGTGCACTGATAATGGAGGAGGGCACATTCCGCATAATCTTGGACTCAATTAGGTAACTGTATAGAAACAGCGAATTAAAAAAATAATGGTTACAATTAGCAAAAATCCAACTTCACCACGAGATAGACCATGAAATTTTATACTCGACACATATATTGATTGTACAAATAACATTTGATAAAAGTAAAATTATATTGTTCAAAATCAGGGCAATAGTTTTTTTTGGCACACCCTGTATATATAACGATTTATAATACCAAAAGGTGAAGGAAAGCAAATATATGGAGAGCACAATAAGTTGGTTTTCCAGATGACTCCTTGGAGTGGATGTTACCTCACTCCTCCCGCAATCGCTCACTGCATCAGACTCTCTTGCAGACGAGCCCTGCCCCAACTTCCTAAGAAAAGGAACTTTGCTTCAAAGAGTACTTATAAGTAGGAGTACTTATAAGTCGTACTGCATTTATAGGATGCGATTAACCTCGCTAATAAGATCAGGTGGTGAAAAGATGGAATTTTTTTATGCAGGAAGGAGGGGGCAAGGGCGAATACATACCCGCAAAAACGCCCTCCTCCCATACAAAAAGCGAACCAAAATCAAGATCCAGGGTTTTCGATCACATGGACACTTTGCATTTGAAAGAGTGGAGGTCATAGACAGGGGAAAAAATGGATTGATGGGGATTTTTCCAGAGTTCACCGGTTCAGTAGATGAAAGATTGAAAATACCAAATAATTCTTGCGTTAGAGAGTTGGACGGAAAAGGAATGAGAAATTGTAGAAAGTCTGGTGCTGCGTGAAAAGGTTAAAGTGCAATGCAATTCCAAATGTTGATCAATGTTGCAAAGGGCGGGGGGAATGTTGCAAGAGGTTATGCAACAAAGGGAGAGGGGTTATGCAACAAGGGGGAGGGGTTATCCCCCAAGCTGCAATGAAGGGGAACTCCCCCAGAAAGCTGGGGGAGTTCCCCTAACCCCTTTGGGGGAGAACATGGGACGGTCTCACCCCCAAAGGGGTATACCTAACCTAAGAGAGGGAGAGAAAGGAGGAGGGTCTTTCGGGGAGAAGATGGGACGACTTCACCCCAAAAGGGAAATCTAACCTAAACCTTAACTTAAGAAGGAGAGAGGAGTGTTCGCCTGGCTTCTGCCAGACGCATAATGAGAGTTCATCCGAGCGCCAGCTGTCTTATAAGATCCTAATCAGCCAGTTCGCTTAATCCACCAGTTGGCTTAGAAGGCTTCTTAGAAGGCGTAAATGGGTTGTCCAGGTGTACATTATTAGGGTTGAGTTGTCAGAGTGCGCTATTTATTTAATTAAAACATATATTCTTGACAGTTGGCTTTCCACCAGTTGGCTTTATCCGACAGTTGACGTAATCCGCCAGTTGACGTAGAAGACCTAGAAGGCAGGTGTATATATTAATTAACTTTTCAGTAACCAGATTGCGCTATTCAGATATTCTTGACAGTTGGCTTAGAAATCCGTCAGTCGGTTTTTAGAAGGCCTAACCAGGCCATTTGGTATACATATAATTAAATAATAATATCGTTTATACATACAACCAAAAGAATTAAATAAAACACCATTACATCATTCTGTTTATTTAGACGAATTATTGGATTAAATTTCACGAAATATATAGAAAATGAATATACAATCCTATACAAACGATGGAATATATATGATCAAAAAATAAAATAAAAAATAATATCATAAGAAATACGAACGAGGAATATATTATATATATAATCCAAAAATAAAAAATAATAATATACAAAACGTTGGAGTATAACCATCAATATAACAGTAAAGGAGAAATATATATATATATATATATATATATATATATATATATATATATATATATAGAGTGTTATATTAAATATTTAAATCTATTGAAAATAAAAAATAATAATATACAAAACGCTGGAGTATAATCATCAACATATTAGGACAGGAAAAAAAAATATATATATATATATATATACACACAATTATATTAAATAATTAAATATATTGAAAATAAGTATACATCAATATATATTCGTTCTACTGCGCTTAACTAAAACACTAAATTCGCACGTAATCAAGTCTACCTGAAATTATTAAAAAAATTGTTCGAAATGCTTTCCTTCCATTTCAATAACTTTTTTATTCTTGGCCGGAATATGTGAGAACTTAGCAGAGCGAGTCTACAGGACTAGGATAAAAGATGTCGCCCATTTACGGGAAGAGCTTCCACAAGAACAAGTAAATCGAGCCATAGATGAATTCCGGCCAAGAATAAAAAAAGTTATTGGAATGGAAGGAAAGCATTTCGAACAATTTTTTTTATAATTTCAGGTAAATTTCACGTTAAAAATTATTTTTATAAAAAATATAAAACCGTTTAATAATTTTTGCATGTTAAGTAGAAAAATCATACTCTTTCGTTAAATGTTGATAGAATTTGAATTACTTGATATTTTAGTCTGAAAACTTGTTTGCATATATAAATATACATATGTTTTATTGTGTAGAAGTTTTATTAAAATTAAATGACAAATGTTGATTTTATAGCCTTTTCAAAATGAACCATTTTTTTATGACACACCCGTTATATATGGGATGAATTTCACAATTAAGCACGTGAAATGAATGAATCGTGCAAACTTACAAGGAAAAGGAAAAATGATTCCAAAACATTTCGTGTATTCAGAAGTACACCTCGTCAGGGAATGAAGGGAGAAAGCGAGATGACGAAAATATATACATATGTACAACTGGACAGGAAAATAAAAAGATTAGCAGATGATTAACAAGAGTTAATTAAAGACGAAAGGTATTTTAACAGGATATTGTCAAATTTATACATCCCCGCACTTTTATTGAAATTATTTTTAAAATGGATAAATGCACATTCTAGAATATTCCTTTCAATTATATCTGTGTTTTAACCGAGCGCTTTAGAACTATCCCAATTGATACTATGATTACATCTATACGTATTGTTAAAAAATGCATTAGAATTATTTGCTTTTCTACACGCATATTTATGCTCTTTTACCCTAATATCTAACGTTTTTCCGTTTGGCCTATATATACTGAGTTTCATGATTGTGCCATAATTGAGCGAGTAAACATTGAGCGAGTGCACTTTGAGCGAGGGAAATTGAGGGTGTACAAATTGAACGACTTGACGCATTGAGCGATTAGGCTAACTGAGCGAGTACAAATTGAGCCAGTGCAAACTGAGCGCAAACTTCACAACTTAACTTAACCAATTGTCAAGGGCATACAGTTGACCTAACCTGGCATTCAATTAACCTAACCGGGCATGGGCATCGCAAAATGAATTCGGGACCCGGAAATGTAAGTAGTACCCCTAACCTAATCTAGGCCTAGATGATGTTCCATTCGGACTGAGTTTCCGATTTGAGTTTGCGACGGTTAAATAGGAATTAACCCTGTAAGAAATACAAACAAGTAAACGTTCATTTGCAACGTCTGATCGAAGGTGATAATGATGAAAATATTCCCGACATTCTGCCTAAATTTTCCTACAATTTCAAATTACATATATAATTAATTCACTGCTTAACTTATTATATTTTTAAATCTGTTTTGAATAAATATACATTTTAATTAAATATATCTGTTTTAAATAAATATTTTTACAAGGTGAATGTTTATTATTTTTGCTTCAGTTTGCGCTCAGTTTGCACTCGCTCAATTTGTATTCGCTCAGTTAGCCTAATCACTCAATGCGTCAAGTCGCTCAATTTGTACTCCCTCAATTTCCTCCGCTCAAAGTGCACTCGCTCAATGTGTATTCGATAAATTGATGCAGTCCCGAGTTACATTGTGCACATCCGATCGAATACACAACCAACCGCATTAACCAGGCTATTTTTTATTAGGCGTGATTTAACAGTATTATTATACTTAAAGACTACGTTCATACCAATTGCTTTAAGTAAAGTCAGAAGATATTCAAAATTAACATTGTAAGGTAGGCTAAGGATATTTTTACGCTCAAATTCCTTTACAATTACACTATTATAATATATTATAATATTATAATATATTATTATATTATATTATATTATAATATAATATTATAATATAATATAATATAATATAAAATAATATTATAATATAATATTATTATACAGGGTGTACATAAAGTCAGGATCTATTTTTGTGAAATAATTATTTTTTCTATTTTTCTTTTCAGAAGCCCTTAGAATGAATACAGAAGAGCGTGTGGCAATAGTAATTTGGCGAATCGAGGGAAAGAAATACAATGACATCAGAGAGAAGTTTAGAAGGAAATTTTATAAGCCGGGGCCAATAGACAAGACAATACGAAAATTGGTGAACAAATTTAAACGAACGGGATCTGTAAATGATGAAGCAAGATCAGGACGACCGTGTATGTCAGATCTTACCGTGAATGCAGTACGCGGAATTATCACTGAGGTGCCACGTACGTCCGTTCGTGCTGCATCACACAGACTCGGCCTCCCGACGTCATCTGTGTACAAAATTCTGAAAGTTAATTTGTAGAAGAAAAGCTATCATTTGCAGGTTTTACATGATTTACATGAGGAAGATTTCCCTCGACGAAGTGCTGTGTGTGCTGATCTCGTAGAACAAATCTGGAGGGATAATTTAATGGACAACATTCTCTTTAGTGATGAAGCCACTTTCCATACATGTGGAAAAGTAAATCGCCATAACTGTCGAATTTGGGCAGATGAAAGACCGAATGATTTCGTTCAAAATTGGAAAAGAGACTCACCTAAAGTTAATGTCTGGATGGGTTTAACAAAATCTAAGGTTTATGGTCCTTTTTTCTTTGCTGAAGCTAGTTACGGGGCTTATTTATCTGGACATGTTGCAGCAATTCCTTGAACCTCAGCTGATTGGGGATAGGATTGTTAGTACCGTCGTCTATCAACATGATGGTGCTCCTTGTCACTATGCCAAAATTGTTCAGGATTATCTAAATGGATGTTTTCCAAATCGCTGGATCGGACGCGGAAGCAACAGACCTTGGCCAGCGAGATCACCAGATTTAACCCCTTTAGATTTCTTTGCATGGGGCTTTAACAAATCGCACGTCTATAAGACGAAGATTACGAGTCTTGAAAACTTACGTACACGTATACGAACTGCTGCAGATAACATAACCCCGCAAATGCTCCAGAATGTGTTTAGAAATGCTGCGGAACGATTTGAGCTGTGCAGGGATACTGATGGGCGTCACGTCGAATCCTACTCTTAATTATTTAATAAATGTTACCACTTTATCATTTTATGATTGAATTCCATATAATTTCCAAGTGCTTCACAAAAATAGATCCTGACTTTATGTACACCCTGTACTATTATATTATATTATTATAATATACTTTTACAGTGTAACTTTAAAGGAATTGGTATCAACGTAGTCTTTAAGTATAATAATACTGTTAAATCACGCCTAATAAAGAATAGCCCAGATAGTAGTGTAACAGTATGTGTAACAGTAAGTGTACCAGCAAAAAGGCCCAGTGCAATTACAATGCAATATCGAACATTGCAGCATGCAACAAGTTGAGAGACTTATCCAATCCAAATTATATATTATATATATATATATATATATTATATATATATATTATGAGTTGTATGTATGTGGTGGTGTTTACATGTATAGAAAAGACAAAACTTCTTTTATATATATATATATATATGCAGTAAAATAACAAAATAACACGTGATCTTATTAATACGCAAACAACCACAGGGAAAAGGAAAAAGAAACACGAAATCCGACCGCTTTCGTGATATTCACTTGTTTTTCCCTGAAGATGTGAATATATCACGAAAGCCCTCGGATTTCGTGTTTTTTTCCTTTTCCCTGTGGTTGTTTGCGTATATATATATATAAATATATATATATATATATATATATATGTGTGTGTGTGTGTGTGTGTGAATTGTATGTGTGTATATGTGATCTACAATGGGGAGAGGGTAACCTAACCTAAGGCAGCTCAGGCCAACAAAATTATGTGAAATGTATATATGTGGGTGTGTATAGAAAAATGAAAACAAAACTTAAGATATATAAATATATATATAGATTTTTATATATATATTTATATATGAAAAGTATCCGATCACCCTTGAAATTTGTATTTTTTACATAAAAAACAATGTTTAAATGTATACTAACCTTATATTAGTATTTTGTCATCTGTCCTTTGGTTTGGATGACTTGTTCTAGACGTTTTGGCATGGATTTAATCAAGTTTTGACAAACTTCCACTGATATTTCCTTGCACCATACCTTTTTGATGGCCTCTTGTAATTTTTCGACTGAGCCAGTGTCGTGGCATTCAACCTTATTTTTTATTATTAGCCACAGATTTTCTATCGGATTGAGATCTGGACTATTACCAGGCCAATCCAAAATATCAAATTTATTGTCAGTAATCCATTTTGTCACTATTTTGGCCCTGTGACATGGTGCACCATCATGCATGTATGTTTTTGTCCTTTGGATTGCCATTGCCATTGGAAGTTTATCCTGTAGCATTGCTAAATACCGTGCACCATTCATAGTTGTGTTCTTCGGAAGAAAATATAAGTTTCCACGCCCATAGTAACCGAAACAACCCCAAACCATCACACTTGGAGGGTGTTTCATTGTCTTTAGGGTGTATTTAGGGTCCATCCTATTTGAGCCAATAGGCCGGCGAACCTTTTTTGGACAACTTCTGAATGTCAAAAATGTCGACTCATCGCTAAATAAAACCTTCTTCCAGTCATCAACAGTCCAATGAATGTATTTTTTACAAAATGCGACACGTTTTTTACGCATTTTTTCATTAATGAACGGTTTCTTAGCAGCATGGCGAGATGGTAATCCGAGTTCTTTTTGGAGCCGCTCCTGGATAGTTCGTTCAGAAACACCAGATAACAAATTATTCATATTAAATTTTATTTCTTTCGCAGTTATTGTTGGGTTTTTCAATACTAAACGTTTCATAAGTTTGTCTGTTCGCGAATTTGTTTTTCTCGGTCTGCCAGATCGTTTTTTAGGGACTGGCGTGGTTAGGCCACCATTGTTCTTAGCCCGTGAAACCCATAAATTAACGGTACTTTGGGATATGTTTAATTCCTTAGCTATCTGTCTCTGTGATTTCCCACATGCATGCAAAGCAACAATAGCACCTCGACAATCACTCTTAAGTTGTTTTTTAGCACACATTATATATAAATTTTATTTACACCACTTTCTGTAAAAAAAAAAAAAAATCAAGAAATTTACACAAACAGTGAAATCTGACAAATTTGAGACACAGCCACCCGCAACGAAGGCTACCAGAACACTAATTTGAGAATGCATTGGATAGCTCTCATATCAGCGAGCAACCTCAAAGTTACCAGATGTCGCTAGAACAAATAGAAAGTGAATTACGTGTCTCTGAATATCAAGGGAAAATATTGTATTTTCTTGAGTGATCGGATACTTTTCGCGGGCACTGTATATATATATATATATGTATATATATGTAAAAATGAACAATGAATAATTCCTATATAATTCGTATATTTATATAAATCCTGATGTTTACCTAATCCGTGTATTTATATAATCTTCATAAAAATCCTTATATTAATTAAAATCTTTAAATTCATTATATTCATACAGTTGTTATATTTATATCATCTTTATATTCAAATGCTCAATTTTACATAAGAACTAAACTCGCATAATGCAAGTTTGGATGTCTTTAGTATTCAATGTATGGTAAAATCTTTAACATAATATTATTATTTATATGTTGTTCATTCATACGTCCATTTCCTTTCTTGACCGCTATCTTTTATTTCCATTATCTTTTATTTCCAACATCTTTTATTGTCTACCTATGCCATATTGACATATCAATCCATGTTTACTCGTGTCCGTCTATATATCACGCACACAACCTAGTGTGTGACTACCGATATGTGTACATCCATGATGACGTACATAGTTACCTTATATGTAAGTACGTTCACATGTATACTTTTTATTTTTTTAATTATTTAATTTCTCGCAAGAAACTCGTTCATGCTGACGCAATTGTTCGAATTCCGATGACGACGCCAAAAGCGGGCATCTGAATACGAAATCTCCTCTCTTGCTTGCTTCTAATCTATAAAACATTATTATGTGTGTTTATATATATATATTATATAATATATATATATATATATATATATATATATATATACAGGGTGTCCCAAAAAAATGTATACACACTTTAACAGCTGATAGCTCAATTGATGTTTCTTTCTTTCCAAGTTAAACCCATTAGAATTAATAATGGCAGTCAGACTAAGCTTCGAACAAAGGAAATTCATTCTAAAATGCTACTGGAAGTGTGAAAACGCAGTTGAAGTGCAAAGACAGTTTAGGAGGGAGTTTCAAACAGATCCACCAACGCGACTTACCATCACTCGAATTAGATATAAGTTTGAAGCCGATGGAACTGTTCAGAATGTCCACAAGAAGCGTTCCGGAAGACCACGGACATCGACAAGCCCCACAATGCAAGAAAGAGTACTGGAAACGTATCACCAAAGTCCAAGAAAATCTGTGCGGCAAGCGAGTCGTGAGGTAGGAATTTCAGAATCGTCTGTCCAACGCATTTTGAAGCGCTGTCAATGGAAAAATTACATTCCAAGATTAGTCCATGCTATTAATGAAGATGATCCGGACCGAAGAGTGGAGTATTGCGAGTGGTACTTGGCACGATGTGGATGTGGACTGGACGAAGGGGTTTTGTAGAATACCCTCCGCGTTCACCAGACCTCACACCACTAGACTTTTTTTATGGGGATACTTAAAAGACAAAGTCTACGCTATAAAACCTGCAACAGTCGCTGAATTGAGAGCAGCCATTGAACGAGAATGCACACAAATACCAAACGAAATGTTTCGTGATGTTTGCGATTCCATTGCTTCGCGTTATCAGCAGTGCCTGGACCAGAACGGACGTCAGTTTGAAAACAGGCGTTGACAAAACAATTAAATAATGTCTGTAGATTCTATTACATTTTGAAAATGAAATGTATTTTAATAAACACTGCCTTTATAAGTATTTAAAGTGTGTATACATTTTTTTGGGACACCCTGTATATATATATATATGTATACAGTATATGCCCATGTACTTTGTGTTTTACTCCTAACATCCTAATTGTCTATAAATATGAAACACTGTAAAACTATAGTTAACTATTTTATTGTAATTAACTCTAATAATTTAATATGATGTAATTACTTTAATGAAACTGTAATTAACTATAATAAGCGAATGTGAATTAATTGGTAATTATAATCATAGTTGTAATAAACCAAAATTACAATGTACTCAGTGATGTACTTGGGTTGTACTCAATGTACTACTCCGACATTATGTCGTTATTTAGGAATATATACTCGGCGATACTATTATTTTTTTGCTATTTATTTTTTTCGTTTTATATTGGAATCTTTCAAAATACTGATATGAGTTTAAATTATGCTTAACGTCCAAGAATTATTTAGATCTCCAGTTGAAGGGGGGAAATTTAACCCTCAACTGCACTCCCCCAAAATTTAGACTTATTTAATTCTTTTATTGTAAATTCAATCACTCCTCTCATAGCAGCCCTTCAGCGAGGAGGCCGAGGACCTCCGCACTTCTAAATTCCGGCCTGAGCCATGGTTGAAAGAGGTCGAACCTCTCCCCCTGTAAAAGTCTCATCTAACTTAGAGGCTGAGCATTACCTGTACATTTTAGCAGTAAATTACAGTAAAAGAAAGTTTTTTTATCTTCTTCGAACCATGCTCTCTTCAGAGAACTCAGTCAATAAAGTAGAGAAAAATAATTTCCCGATACATTATAAGAAGAATCGGGAAACTTCAGAGAACTTAATCTTAAACACAGAAAAATAATTTCCCGATACGTTATAAGAAGAATCAGGGAACCTTCAGAGAATTTAGTAAGCCTCCCAGAATCCTCCGAACCACTATAGAAGAACTCGGAGAGTAGTATAGAAGAAACTACTGAAAGTAACAAATCCGTTGCTGCTTCCTAACCAGAACCCCCGTCAACTTCGAATCAACCAAGGCCATAGAAGGAGGAAGTTAACATATATATATATATATATGAAAATTATTTCACGAAAGTAACACGTGAAAAATATTTATGATGAATAAAACCACGAAGGAAAGGAAACACAGATGGTGCTCAAGCGCTTTCGTCTAATGACATCCTCAGGAACACTGAAGTACATAAAGAATTACAGCCTATATATAGGTTACAGAAAGAGAAAAAAATAAAAAAATATATATATATATATACAATAAACGGAGAAACGAAATTAAAGGATTGTGGAAGGGGGCACACAAATTTATAAGGAAAAACTATCGATTTTTAGCACAAGATTAAGATTTGTTTCCAAACAATGTTATAAAAAAAAAAATAAAAAAAAAATAAAAATAAAATATATATATATATACAAATTTATACTGGAAATCTGCCCAAGTTTTAGCACTCTGCTCTTTTTGTATATAAAAATTGAACAATTATCGATTTTTAGCACAAGATTAAAAGATTTGTTTCCAAACAATGTTATAGATAAAAAAAATATATACACAAACAAATTTATACTGGAAATCTGCCCGGGTTTTAGCACTCTGCCCTATTTTTTTGTATATAAAAATTGAAAAATAAAAGTTATTAGGGTGGCATACAAATTTTACCAAAGATTTAGCATTCTACCTTCCTTATCTAAATCTGTTCTGAAGGAATTCAAAACAACAGGATCGAGTTGAAAAAGACCTGTGCTTATGTTGAAGTTATTTGTTAGTTGGATAATGGCAGACTCAAGAATATTTCTATTAACAATGTTGCTAGAGTGAAATAAAACTGAAGCATTATTCCAATCAATACAGTGGGATAACTGACAAATGGACAAAAAGGGCACTGGACAATTGTCCTGTTCTAACAGAATATTGATGCTGTTTTATACGTGTGTGCAAATCCTTTCCCGTCTGACCTATGTAAAAGGAATCACATTGTTTACAACCAATTTTATAGATAATGCCTGAATTATTGGTAGGGCTATTTTTTACTATGATATTTTTCACAATATTGTTATATGAAAATACTACATTAATATCCAAAAGTTTAAATACATTAGCAATGCCTAAAAAGCCCGGGAAAAATGGAAGTACTAAAATATTTTTTGACAAAGTACGAGTGTTATTATTGACGCGATAGAAAGTTCGTTTTGCCTTGTTGAGACAAGATTCCATACACGCAGATGGATAACACAGATCACTTCCAATACCGTTGATTTTTTCTAATTCGGCATCGATGTATTCCGGACTGGCGATCCTAAGGGCGCGGAGAAACATTGAAGAAAAAATGGCCTTCTTAGTTGGGGGGTCATGTCCCGAGTAAAAGTGTACGTAGGACAAATTGTTTGTTTTTTTCCGATAGATACTAAACTTAAAACCTGGGCTTTCCCTATGTACACGCACATCCAAAAATGGGATTGAATTGTCTTGTTCCACTTCTAAAGTAAACTTAATAGAGGGGTCTTGATCATTTAACTGAAGGAGGAAGTTATCCAGATCACGATTCATTGGCCAGATACACAAAATATCGTCGACGTACCGCAACCAAGGGATGCCAACCCCCAGGATTCTCGGAATGTAAGTAATTTCGAAAAACTCCATATAAATATTGGAGAGGAGGGGCGACAAGTGGTTGCCCATGGCCATCCCAAAAACTTGTTGATAATACTCGTTATTGAAAGTGAATTTACAGTCTTTGATGCAAAGCTTAATAAGTTCCAAAACAATGTGTGAAGGTAGTGGCAGGTCATACTTATGCCCTTTTTGTCGATTTGTCAGAGTTATCCCACTGTATTGATTGGAATAATGCTTCAGTTTTATTCCACTCTAGCAACATTGTTAATAGAAATATTCTTGAGTCTGCCATTATCCAACTAACAAATAACTTCAACATAAGCAAAGGTCTTTTTCAACTCGATCCTGTTGTTTTGAATTCCTTCAGAACAGATTTAGATAAGAAAGGTAGAATGCTAAATCTTTGGTAAAATTTGTATGCCACCCTAATAACTTTTATTTTTCAATTTTTATATACAAAAAAATAGGGCAGAGTGCTAAAACCCTGGCAGATTTCCAGTATAAATTTGTATATGTATATATTTTTTTTATCTATAACATTGTTTGGAAACAAATCTTTTAATCTTGTGCTAAAAATCGATAATTGTTCAATTTTTATATACAAAAAGAGCAGAGTGCTAAAACTTGGGCAGATTTCCAGTATAAATTTGTATATATATATATTTTTTATTTTTTTTTTTTTTTTTTTTTTTTTACTTATAACATTGTTTGGAAACAAATCTTAATCTTGTACTAAAAATCGATAGTTTTCCTTATAAATTTGTGTGCCCTTCCACAATCCTTTAATTTCGTTTCTCCGTTTATTGTATATATATATATTTTTTTTTTCTCTTTCTGTAACCTATATATAGGCTGTAATTCTTTATGTACTTCAGTGTTCCTGAGGATGTCATTAGACGAAAGCGCTTGAGCACCATCTGTGTTTCCTTTCCTTCGTGGTTTTATTCATCATATATATATATATATATATATATTTATATTTATATACGTATATATATATTTATATATATATATTTATTTATTTATATATATATAAATAAATATATATATGTATATATTTATATATATTTATATATATATAAATATATATAATTATATATATTTATTTATATATATAAATATATAATTATATATATTTATTTATACATATATATATATATATTTTATATATATATACATATATATATATATATATATATGGGAATGAACTTAGAATGGTTCCCTGAGGTTTTCTGATACTCACAGACCGTGCATGGAACAAGGAACTCTTCAAGGCAAATAAAATCCACTATAGTCCGAATAAGTAATGGTAAATGACAAACACTATAGTTTTTTCTTTTTCATGATGTTAGCCCGACGTGGGCAACGCGTCACTCGCAAAGTGGTCCCAAAAATATAGCTTCCCTCACCAGCTATCTGGAAAGCAGATAGTATCCAGCTTTGGGACAGGATCTAGGGTTTAAAGCAGCCTAGCCCCGCTACATTTAGAACCTCAATATAAGCAAAAGACTCTGCCTTCACGCGGGATTGAATACATCAAAGAAAAAGGGGTAACTATTATATTTTTAGCCAAAAACCAAAACTTAAACCTCAACTGGCAGAATTGAGCGTCCACTTTTCAAGGCACATAACGTGTCCGTTTCTTGACACACAGACCGTGCATGGAACAAGGAACTCTTCTAGGAAAATTAAATCCACTATAGTCCGAATAAGTAATGGTAAATGACAAACAGCAGCTCAACGTACCCTATTAGCAACAATAGACATTAGTAAAGCATTTGATACTATCCCACGCTTCCCTCTCATAAACAAAATACTCAACACAAACATGCACAATAACACCAAAAGGTGGCTGAGCAACTATCTTTCAGGAAGATAACACATGTCACATTTAATGGCAAGTCATCCAAAAACAAGCTTTTTCCGAAAGGGGTCCCTCAAGGCTCTATTCTCTCACCAACACTGTTCAACTTATACATGCATGACATCCCGACACCCATAGATAACAAGCTTACCTTATCATCATATGCAGATGACATCACTGTAACATCCACCCACAACAACATTGACACCATATGTTCGCCTGTCCCTGCCAGTAGCTAATATATAGAGGGAACGGGAGACACGAGATACCACTATTTATTTTTAATTTTATATCTGGAACGGTTACCAGTTATTGAGTTTATTTATTTACATAATGAGGGTTGTCAGATACCACTATTTATTTATTTATATATACAGGGTTGTCAGTTACCACTATTTAATTTATTTAATTATATATATTAAAGGTAAGAGAGAGATGATCTCAATGCTTAGAGGGGTTGCTATTTACCACTATTTATTTTAATTTTTGTTTCTGGAACGGTTACCAGTTATTTATTTATTTATTTATTAGAGGCAAGAGAGAGGGAGACGTTCTCCTTAATTTGGTCATCAAAAGAACTAATTAAAACAGAAATACATTGCTTTTGTTTATTTAGACGCAAAACGAACCACGATTATTTAATCAAAGTTAATAATACAAGAAATACAGTGAACTCTTTATATTGTACATTATTATTTAAAAGAAAATTTTAAAGTAACTCCTGATCTCTATGGCATAAGGAAAAACTTTTTAAAATATATGATCTTTCTTTCAGAAGCAAATAATTTTTTCAATAATAATAATTAGTAAGTAAAATTACATTCATTAACTAGCCTTTATACTCTTATTACCTTTGGTAACCTTCGGTTAGCTTCTGCCAGAATTGTTCATTCTGACGAAGGTCAATCTTTTTTTACTCCACCTTAGACCTACAGTTTAACGTGGAATCCGAAACACCAGCAACACTGCGTCTTAACCACTAGGTTACCCAGGGGTACCCATTTATCAACCAACCACTTTCTCTATTGTGCGGAAGGATGAACAGCTGGGTTTTACCGCACATCGGCTCCCGTCACTGGTTTGGAACACGGAGCCGAAGGATCCGTAGTCAGCGACGCTAACCACCGACGCGTGACATTGAATAAAAAACAAATGGCAGAAAATGCAAGCAATATAATCTATCACACTGTATATAAATGTGTGTGTGTATATATATATATTTATATATATATATACATATATATATACAGGGTGTCCCATAAGTCCGGCATCATAGGAGAAATTCATATTTTTCTATTTCTACAAACCATAATTCATATTTTTCTCTTTCTACAGGCCATAATGTCTATGCTCGTGATGTCAATTTCCCGTCCACCATTCTATTCAGTGACGAGGCTGTTCTTTATGGAAGTGGTGAGGTAAATCGACAGAACATCCACTACTGGTCTCAAAACAACCCTCACTGGTATACCTCTTCAAAGGAACAAGGTGCATCTCGGGTGATGGTATCGTGTGGCATTTGGAAGGATCGCATCATAGGCCCATCTTTTTTCGATGAACATGTCACTGGAGGCACCTACCTAAGTATGCTAAAGGAAGAAGCATTTCCCAGTGTCTTGAACGAAGAAGGAAATTTCCCAACATGGTTCCAGCAAGACGGCGCTCCTGCACTTTACAGCACCCAAGTAAGGGAATACCTGTACCAACAATTCCCTGGTCATTGGATAGGACGTCGAGGGCCTGTGGAATGGCCAACTAGAAGCCCGGATCTCACGCCACTAAATTTTTATCTCTGGGGCCACTTGAAAGCGCTGGTATACGCAGAGAAAATTAGGAGTGTTGAACATTTGCGGCAGCGCATTATTGGGGCATGTAACACCATTACTCCTGACATCATTCACCGTGTGCTTGCTGACTGGGTATCACGTCTGAATTTGTGTATTGAAAACAATGGTGGACATATTGATCACGTTCTGTAAATAAAAGCTTTTGTTTTGCCTTTTTTAATTATTTTTCCTATGATGCCGGACTTATGGTACACCCTGTGTAATATATATATATATATATATATATATATATATATACACATAAGTTGTGCCTTCTCAATTCGTACAATTTTTTTCGTTTATCTTAATCATTTTTTACAGTATATTAAAATTGACAATAAACACTTTAAATATTCTATGAGAATAAATTTTAATTTACCTATAATTCGAATGAACGAATTGCATTAAAAAACAACGCTTTTTGTTCCAAAAAGACGAAAATTTGTAACGGTATAAATTCGACACAAAAAAGAAACCGGTGAAACGCCCGAGGCACTCCAAAACCGCAAAGAGGCTACATTGGAACGTGGATGACCCACTTTCTTCCCTAAAGACTCACCTCCTCCTCCTTTCTCTCTCTCTCGTGCGACTCTGCTTCCCCTGTTACTGTATATAAATCTATTTTTATATTTTATTAACTTTCTTGTTTTTATGTCTTATTTTTCTCTGCGTGTAATTTGCATGGTATATTTATTGCTTCCATTCTTTCTTCATAGTCCTGTTAATCCTTTAGCGTTGTTATTATTATTATTATTATTACCATTGTTATTATTATTATTATATTATTATTATTATTATTATTATTATTATTATTATTATTATTATACAAGCATCTTGCACATTTTTTTAAAGAAAAAAGCATAATTTTTCTGTACCTTAATTTCGGATTCTTTTTTTTCTACGAGGCTGGGCACTTTTGGGGGCGTTCTGCCTTGGCCCATCTTTTCAGCATATATATACGAGGAATGATCAAAAAGTATAGATCATTTTATTGCTACAGACAAATGAATGCAAATAAGAAATAACCGTTTACATATGTTGGTTGGTCGGAAATAGAGAAACGCGCGTTCGGAGACGAACGAAATGATTAAAACAGCTTTTCGAAATGATGCCCTCAGTGTAGCTAACGTTTACAAATGGCACAAAAAGATTAAAAATGGAGAAATATTTGCTCGTACCAGAAATCGAATCTGTTGAACATTTTCATCTGTAATGAGAAATGGAAGGGCGGCCACTGCGTTCCTTGTCTTCAAGCGGTTTCTCCATTTTTAAACTTTTTGTGCCATTTGTAAACGTTAGCTACACTGAGAGCATCATTTCCAAAATCTGTTTTAATCATGTCATTCGTCTCCGATGCAGATTTTCCAAGTTTGGCACGCGAGTTGCTCAATTTCCGAGATTTAGACGTACTGCAAAAACACACCCTTCGTTTAAGCGCTCCAACCAACTACTGACTCATGGTAGCAGATTTTGCTTCAGACTGCAGACGCCAGGGGGTCGTGTATATATATATATATATACCTTTCAACCTTTCAAATGTTCCGTGCGATGATTCCTCATTTCACAAAGATCAGGCTTGTCGCCCGTCCTCTCGAGTTGGCCTGATGAAGTAGTGAGTTGGCTTCTTGTATTCTCCACCTGACATAGCCAGCTACACCCGGCTCATCGGGGCTTGTTGTGTGCCATGCTTCTAATCTTCTTTTGTATTCCATGGAATTTTAGGTCTTCCCTTTTTTCCGTACCGTAATAGTTCAAATTTCTCGATGTTAAACTTCACACTGTTGTCTTCCTTCCACTTGTAGATTCTGTTTGTAGAGATCCTATAACCTCTAGGTTTCTTATTTTTCTGCTGATCTTTGTGGCTTCGGCAAAGGATGTTTCTGTGCTGTCTCTGGCAATGTCCTCATCTATATCAGTTAATATGATTATAAAGAGTAGCGGCGCTAATACTATTTCCTGTGGTACTTAGCTGAGGGCCTCTGATGAAGATATTCCTTGTACTGTAACGACTTGCCGCCGCTCACTAAGGAATTTTATGCCCATTTCCCTATCAATAATGGGGAAAGTTGAGGATCAAGCTGAGAGTAGTATGCTTGCAAATATATAATCATAATGCAAAATATTTGAAAGCATCGTGACAGAGCGTACGAGTAGGAAATTCACTCATTCACCGTAAGATGTGAACATTGAAAATAAATCTGCGGAGAGAATAAACCAAATTTGATAATGACACACTTTCATTATTCGTGAAGGTGACCAATCATAACTTCAATGCCCAAAGCGTGGGATCCGTTATATCGGTGTTACGACAGCTGATTGGTAAACAACATATCCGCCCAGTTACATTGACAACCAATCAGCAAACTTACGAACCGCCTATTAGTCATTTGGGGGTAGTGCTTGGGGATCATGCATATAAAAGTGAGTATTTTCAGCTGGAACTCACAGCAGTTATTTTCATTAGTGAATTAACACATTCCCTCCGTCATGAGTTATTCACAACAACTTTTCAGTTTACCTGCTTTATATGATGATGGAGACTGCTGTGGTGTCTACAATTAATCTTTTTAACGCAGCCGACCGGACGGATTATTTCCAGCGCAAACCGTTGATGATATTTGCAAGGACGTTCCTTACGATCCGGCGCAAGGAATTGCCGTTGAAATGTACGTCTATAAACTTATGTGCCTGTAATTTTAATTTTTTTGTAGCCATTTATTCGCGAACTTGTTATTTATTTTAGTGTTCTTTTCATTATGAGAAAACTCTCGAGCACCATTCTGTATTTCGTTTATTTCATCATATATATATGGAGGGCTGTAGTAATTTATATTCATCTCATTACATTTTATTGTAAAATGCTTCATTAAAATAACAGGTATCCGCAATTTTTAATTATAGAGTAGTTTGCAATAGTAATTAATATTATGGTAAAGTCCTGTTTTGATATTCAGCAGAAATCGTTGAATTTTTTTAAACTTATAACAATCAAGACTCCTTTAGAAGTTTTAAATAATTTTATAAATTCCATAATAAATTCATTTGAAATGTTATTCGGCAGTTTCTCTTAAAAGGTAACAAACTTCTCTGAGCGGTTCGAAGATATTTGATACTTCACATTGTAACGCTCTTCCTATATGTTTATATGTACTCTGCATAAGTTTTGATAGAATAGAATAGAATAACCTTTATTAATAATAATAAAATAAATACATTTTTTCAATTCACAATTACATGAATAATTTTGAAGCTCGACTATTTATTTAATTTAATTTGCCCGTTAAGCTTTAGGCTTTACTGGGCTTTACTAGACTTTACTAGGCTGTACAATTGAGTTTTTATCAAAAAATATTTAGAAAATGTATGATCTAATCAAATTAATTTAAAATTATCGTTTCTCCTTGAAGGTCCGATGAGGATTTGACTCGTGTTATAAAATCTTTTCGTGATAGTTTTGAAGAAACGCATGTAGTGGATCTGAATACGGAGGTAGAAGTATTACCGTGCAGTCAACCCGGCGAATGCCACATCATTAACGAAATAATGTAAGCTTTTTTCTTTTTCTTATGTTTCAGTTAAGAGCTTTTTTTCGTGTGTTTCAGGCAAGAAGAAGACGCAATGTATTTTCATCAATTTACTAAATGATAGAAATCATGTTTCACAAAATAGTACAATAACCACCTTAAATTAGTTTCCATTGCACTTTAAATAAGCTACAGAATGCACAAGCTAACATTATTGGAGACAATATTGATGCAATTATTCATTTTATATATACGATAAAAAATCATACTATACAACGAGTGCGCACATTCTGAAAACGGTTTTTTATCCAACTACATACCATTTCGTCGTTTCGTTGAGTGTGACACGGGTCGAATAATTTCTAAAAGTTTATAAATTCCTTACCATGTGATATATTCATGAGAAATGAAAGGCAGTACATCCCGCAAGTATTACTAAAATATCCTTGTACCCGGTAGGGATTCCATACAACTTCGGTGATATGCAACTGCTCGAGAAATTTTACAATAACAGGGTCACTCCAGGGATGAGTCCCGAGTGAATTAAAATAGTACATGCGGTCCCTATTTTTAAAATAGATTGCAAACCAATCAATCCCTTCACCACCAATAACATATATGTTCACAATAAGACTACCGCAATCTCTCTTAGGTGGCAATTTTAATATTTCATTCTTCGCAAACACACCGATAAATTTGGAACGTGTGATTCGTTCACTATTCATTACTCTCTGAAGTGTATTCGCATCTATTTTAAAAGTCAGTGACAACGCTCCTAAATCTGTCAACTTCTATGTGGGCTTGTGACTCGAGGTATACTAGTCACTAGTAGGCGCGTCTATCGGCTTGGCGAATTCAAATCTGACTGAGATGTTTCCACTCTGTTGTGGATTTAAGTGTGTATTTACATTAGCAGATAAGTCAGTTGTGATATCAAACGGATTATATTTTTAAGCCCGAAATTCTCGAATTTAAAGGCAATCTTTTTACTGTATATTTTCCATTCACCGATGCGTGGTCCTGCATTCCAATTAATAACCTTCTAGGTAGAACTCCCAGGGCGATGTTTTCTATCTGTTTCGATGCCAACCCTTTTGGCACCGTGTATAGATTGATCTGTGCTCTGTTAATTGGGTATTTTACTGCGGCATGTAGTAAGTTTTTCTCAATTTCTATTTGTTTAGGCGAACTTAATTTTACTCGCCGTACGCGGACGTATATCTCCATAATGTGACTCACAACGGGTTTTCCTCCCTCTTCTTGATCAGCTCCCAGATTTAACCAGATCTCAGGATTCGTGCGGGTGAGCTTTATTTTTATATCCACCCCATTCACAAGCAACTTCTCCTGGAATGTGAAGTCTGTATGCAGACGTTCAAAACACTCATATATCTTCTTTTTTAGGATTTTTAATTTTGTCCTTTATATTACTTTAGTCTTTAACTTGATAATAACCCTCGGCACTTATAAAGGTATCCTTCGCTTCTTTGGAAAAATTCAGCACATTTTCCAGAGAGGCTCGTCGGTGATAGTACTTCGTTCCTGCCGATATGTTGACCTAATTAAAATACACATCTCACTGGCTGAATATGGAGTACAGAAAGTTTATTTCTGGGTATACAGCATATTTGTCATCACAGTCCGTTCCATCAGAATGGGCTATACGTAGTTTAGCGTACATGTGCACACAGCTTGGGTCAAAAAAGTAAGGGCCTGAGCAGGGTATCATGAATTCTATTGGAGCAGTCACTGTGCTCAATAGAAACTTGAGTTCGGGGCCATGTCAAAGAGGAACAGAACCGATTTACAACGTTGGGAACTACACGGATGGATGAAGCGTGCCATGACGAGTCAGAAATAGTATCGCCTCTTTCAACAAGTAGTAAACAGTCTATAATTCATGAGATCAATGTCTTCAGCTTATATCACTCAAAAAAATGGTGAACCATAGGTTTCATTCGCTTAGAACACTTCTTTTTTGATATCCTTTTAAGTTTAACGCCACGTGCTGGTAATCCCTTCTTCCGGACAGCCCTCTTCTCACCACCACGCATTTTTCTCTTTGCATCTTTGACGATTTCGCCCCGTGTACGCTTTAAGTGTTGTTTAGAGCTCCTTTAGATTTAACCCCAGCCAATATGTCTTCTGCCGTGTTAAGACCTGATTGTAGCGCTTTCCTCCCGAGGTATCTGGCACAACTTTTCAGCAAGGGGACCGCTGTACGTAGTATGGTTGAAAAAATGGATCCAAGTCCACTACCACACTGGTATCTCACACCTCGCTAGAGTGTGAAAGGCTTTCTGTCCATTATAACTAGGTGCGTCGAAAGTGCAGCTTCACTGTTAAGCTCCCATCACCGAATGGTAATTTTTTTTTTCCATCAATCGTTCTTATATATTTTGAGATATTGGTTATTAGATTAGTTGCAACATTCACATAATGGGGCCTGTCATATTTAATATTCATGCTCTTCCCTCTATGATTGGGAATGTGTGCAATGCGCAGCAGTCGTGCCTGGGTATCCCCAACAAACTGGTGCTCAAATATATTGCTGTAAATATAACACATGTCTGGAGATGTATAGCCAGCAACCAGTTTCTCCAATTTCATCTGATACATTAGGCTGGACAAGTTATGTTGTACCTCGTGAAAGGTATCTCTTTGAAAGGCTGATCGATATCGTCCCTAGGTTATAATTTTGAACACTCCTTTGTCTTTAATATTTCTGTTAGCCTGTGATTTTAGGGTCACAGAATGTACAGGGTTTTGTTTGTTTACCATGTCGTATACTAAATCGTCCGTAAGATTAGAGTTTTTTAAATTTACGTTTAAGTCTCACAACATCCTCAGCCGCAACATAGCGGCCCGGACATAGTGTTACTACTGTGCTGTAATACCGTGCATCCCCAATCGGGGCAATACGTATGGTTTCATCCCGAGTTAACCCTGCCTTTTCACACTCATTACAGTCTCTAAGAATCGTAAAAACCGGTTCTTTATAATCAATATTTAAAAAGAGGGTATCCAACTTAATTTCACATATCCCCACCTCATACGAATCACGACCCAATTCAATGAGGCCATGGAGTTCTGTTACAAAGTTGGCTAGTGTGTTGTTAGGATGTACAGACAGGGACGAGGAGGACGGGAGTGTGACGTAAAAATGGTTAGGCGCCATGTTGCATACTATTTAAGCTTCATTACTGCATCAGGTTTTTTATACAGTAGGTGTTGAAGGTTTCTGGGTACCCTAGCCATTTCACCAGGTGCATTTTTCTCTTTCCTGAACCTTTGCTGCCTAAAAATTTTTCAATTTCAAACACATTTTTTCCTAAATTAAATGCCACTTTCAGCAACTCCTCGCGATGAAAGCCTCCTGCGATTTCTTCCGCATTCAAATCTTGAACGTAATACAATATTATCTCACCTTTAGATCTCATAGCCCTAACTTTAAAAATCTCATGTGTCCAACCTTGCTCAAATCTCTTCGCGAATTTATTTCCCGAACGCGACAGCCTTACATAATCACTGATTTTGAAACGTGCAGGGTGTGGCGGTGTTCTACGAACATCTCTTCTCACATCAGGCACTGTGCGCGTACCTCTTTCTAAAATCTCGTTAGTTGTCGCAATCGTGCGTTGGTGTGAGCAGTTGTAGGATGAGACCAATGATTCCAGAATGTCTATATATCTGTATGTGTTTTTATGTGTAAAATAGCGGTGCATGCGTTCCTTTATGGCACGTTGAACTCTTTCAAGTAAAGAGGCCTTATGTATAGAATTGGTTGTGTACTAGTTGATATTAAGCTCTGTCAACATGTTTAGAAAAGCTCGGCCTATAAATTCTTTCCCAATATCTGTACAAAAATATCCAGGAACCCTGTTTTCTTTCAACATCAACGTTTTAGTGGCTTTAGCAACTGTTTCAGGCGATTTATTTTTCAGAGGAATTAGCTATGCATAACTAGAGAATACATCTATTATGAATAGGATGTAGCGGTAGCCATCGTTATACATTGAATATCTTTGCATGTCTGTTAAATCTACTTACCAAATTGAGCCAATCGATGCCGCTATTGTCTTCGCTGTTTTAAACCTTTTTCTCACAGGCTTATGAAGTGCATAAGCGTCCTGCTTCCGCAAAAATCTCTCAACATCTTTTTTCCCTACCCCATCATTGTAAACACTTCTGTACAGTCTATCTACGCCACCGCAGGAGGCTGGGCTAGAAATGTCATAGAACGTCTTCTTAATATGTTAGCCTTTAGCGTACTTTAGAGGCACGTGGGTAGGGTTGTTGTTGTTGTTTGTTTAGCCGATCAGCCCACCCTGATCGAGCAAGCCGGCGGCACGCAGGTAACCGATCGCCCTCTTCCGGAGTGGACCAGAGGCTCAGAGCACTAGTGATGTTGTGTTGTGTTCGTTGTTGTGCTAGAGCGGTACAGTCTGTCATAATGTGTTCAATTGTTTGTGGTGTGTCCTGGCACAGGTGGCAGGTGTCGTCTATGGAGTTGTCTAGTCTGTGTTTATATGTCCGTAAGTTGGGGTGATGTCCACATCGGAATCGTGCTAAGTTAACTCGATCCGATCTGCTCAGGCTGATCTCTGACCTGTTAATGGGTGGTGGCTTCGTACCTAGGACCGCATTCGGACCGAGTCGTGTCAGAACTTTGTGGGTTAGGTGTGTGTGTATGTGTTTTCTGTACTGTGTGATGTCTGTGGGGCGTGGTATGGAATGGAGTATTTGGTTATAATGTCTCTCCGGTGTTACCTTAATGGTGCGAGGTGTTGGTGCATGATTGTACATGTAGTGGCAAGGGTGTTGTGGGTTAGTTGTCGCTGCTGCCATGAATTGTGTTCCCCTCATGTCTAAATGTTCCCTAACTTTCAGTATTTTTGTTTCTGTGTGCAGGTGTTCTATTGGTGTTGTTTGAGTGCATCCTATAATGATACGAAGTGCGTTGTTTTATATTGTCTGTAAGGTGTTTATGTGTGTGTTTGAGATAATGGGTGCCCAGCATGGGCTAGCATAGTCCATAACTGAGCGAATATATTGTTTGTATATCAGTGATGTTGTTTCCTGCTGGTGTCCAAAGGTTGTGCCTGTTAGTACCCTAAGCGTGTTAAGTCTTGACGTACATTTGTTTTTAATGTCGTGAATGTGGTTTGCAAAAGATAATGAAGTGTTGTATGTGACCCCAAGTATTTTGGTCCTGTGAGTGTGTGGAATGTTGATGTTGTTTAGTGTAAGCTGTGGAATTACCTGGTGTTCGTTTGTGTTGCTTGTAAGCAAGCTGATGGTTGATTTTATGGGCGCTACTTTGAGTCTATTGTGTGTGAGCCAGTCTTGTATACTGTTTATGTATGTTTGTAGGTTATTTGTAGCGGTGTCGATGTTGTTGTGGGTGGATGTTACAGTGATGTCATGTGCATATGATGATAAGGTAAGCTTGTTATCTATGGGTGTTGGAGTGTGATGCATGTATAAGTTGAAGAGTGTTGGTGAGAGAACAGAGCCTTGAGGACCCCGTTCGGAAAAGGCTTGTTTTTGGATGACTTGCCATTAAATGTGACATGTGAGTATCTTCCTGAAAGGTAGTTGCTCAGCAACCTTTTGGTGTTATTGTGCATGTTTGTGTTGAGTATTTTGCTTATGAGAGGGAAGCGTGGGATATCATCAAATGCTTTACTTATGTCTATTGTTGCTAATAGTGTACGTTGAGCTGGTCGTCTGGAATTGATGCCATCTATGATGTGCTGCGTGAGGTTAGTGAGTAATGTCGTAGTTGAGTGGTGAGGTCTGAATCCATGTTGAGTAGGCGATAGTGGAATGTGTGGGTTGGTGATTGGTAAGATTAGTCTTTCTGTTACTTTCGAAGGTGTGCATAGTAAAGTAATGGGTCTACAGGAAGCTGGTTCTGTCGGATTTTTGTTTGGTTTGAGTAGTGTCATAATTTTACCTTGTTTCCATATGTCAGGAATAATACAGTGTTGGTATGAATATATGCTGATATTTGTGAGAGCTAGTATTCCTTGTGAGCCCAAGTGTTTAAGGTGTATGTTAGATATGTTGTCTGGTCCAGTAGCCTTCGAATTCTTAATGTGTTTGATGATCTTGGTGGTCTGGTCTGTATTGAAGGTTGTAATGGTCGTGTCGAGTCTGTAGGTTTTCTTGCGTCTGGCTGTTTGTCTGTCTGAGTGTTTCTGGTTGTTTTCTTTGTTTAAGTGGGTAGGGTTGACCGTTGTTGTTATTTACCCTCTTCTTTCTCCTCTCCAGAGGTGCTACCGCTGGAGGTGATGGCGTTCTCAATTGTGGCACATGCGATGCATGCTCCAAGTCTTTTAACCTGTTCAGTTTTCCTGTCATTGTTTTGGGGACATTTATTTGTTGTAGTCTTGCTTTAATATACTTCCATCCTGATGGTGAGGGCCTATCCCACTTTCTCACCAGATCATGGGCGATGTCTACGATATTCGATCCCCGTACCTTTGCTCTTTCCACACTGATATCACTTGTATCGGTGCACTGTATGTTGGGATATTCATTCAATAGATTAAAAAGATTTAAACTTTTATTCATCAATGTATGTGGGAGGGTTCTTTTTAATACATGCTCGATATGTTGTGGGGCTGACCCGCTTTTCTTTGGTTGGTCAGCTCTATCGTCGGACACAGATCCTATATCGCCATGCTCATCGTTGGCCATGCTGTGCCTAATAACCACGGGGATCTCTGTCGAATTCTTATAATTTTCGTACTCATGAAGAAATTTCTGCAGAGCTTCTTTGTATAAGATTCTTTTCTCATCATGTGTTTTTTCACTCTTTAATAAGGCTAACAATTCGCTTTCCATTCTTTTAAGCTTGCTTTTACGGGGTTCTAGAACCGTGTGTGGACTCTTTGAACTTTGCAGTGAAGCATTCACCTCTTTGTACAATAATTCGTTTTTTTCTTCTTCACAGTTTTACTTTTACGAGCGAGTGTACGTATTTTGTTCTTGTAACGGCGTAGGAGAGCCTTCTGAGGTTTAATTGATATATTGCAATTTATAACGTTAAGACAGATTTCACAGTTGCATTTTAAAAAGCCGGAGCCGATATTTTTAGCAATCATCTGTTGTCTGTTGTATTGCCCGGGGCAGCCGATGATAGATTTTTATTAATTCATGGTATTTCTTGACTTGTAGCTTCTTTATAAACTTTCAAAAACTCCTTACGCTATTTGGGGAACATTTGATTGGCTAATACCCCAATTTGTGATACATCTCTACTTCCGCGAATAAGACTAGATATTGTGTATTTAACGACACATCGCGTATGTTTCTATTTTGAAAAATAGATTCTGATTGATGAAGAACACGCTTATGTTAAGATGGTAGAACACTGTAAATGTCTCGGCGAACGTTCTATCCATCTCCAACATTAGATCGTCAATTACAATGACTGTTAACGAATTAACATCATATACACCGTTGTGGAAGAAAATATCATCTTGGTACTACTTGAACACTGATTGATTCGTCGAATAGCACTATATAACTTTATGCACAAATTTTGAGAACATCTCTCCCTTTTCTTTAATGATTTTAAGCATAAACACCGTTTTACAACATCCTGTAGGGCCAGATATAATCTACAGATCTACAGATCTACAGAAGCTAGGCTAACAAAGACCCTAAGATCCACTCTAAGGTTAGCCCGAGAGAAAGAAGAAAGTAAGGGGTTAAAAGAAGATTCATGTGGATGGGCTCGTGTACCTGAATTTTTCTACAGAATCCATCTTTAACACGTCATACTCCTAAGTGGATCATTTACAAAATATATTAAAAATTTAAGTGGTGTTCCTTATATTCTACATTCTTGTTTTTCCTCTTCTTTCACAGAACCGTGAATATCGATGAGGTACAGCATCATGTCCCCATCATTGATATTACAGACGACCTCGACGACAGTGTACTGTAGTTGTTGTCACAGGCCCCAGAACGAGGCTGTCTTCGGGTTCGGGTCAGATGACGGGGATGTAATGTAGATGATTTTTGGGTAGTAATATCATTCAGACGCTTGGCAACTGTAGATATAGAGTATATTTTGGACCGTATAATGTAGGCTTCTCAGAGTAGTAAAGCCTTCAATGTGGACAACTTCACGGTAATATTGACCGTGTATTCCTTGTTGCGGGTCATAGTGCCACACCTTATACCCTTAACTTCAATTCTCCGGTTATTTACACGCAGCATATAAACGCCGATCGTGGGTGCGGCTTTATAGCAGTAGTCTTAACTCATATGTACACTGTGCTAAATACACGGGCCAAAAACATTTGGTTGCCTACGGTAGTGGAGCGTGCCCGTAAACTAGCTGTAGACTCTAAACTTGAGTTTGAGTGTAATATGGGTCCTGAAGAGCTGAGAAGGGTAGAACAGGAAATGAATGTTCGTATAGTTGTATTTGGAATGCATGATCGTCGTAGGACTGTGTATGTTTTTAAAAGCTGTGTGAGAGATCGTACAAGAGCCTTACTTATTTTAGGATTGTCAGCAACAACGTATCTCCCCATCCGTAATATAAGTCGAAAAAATGGACAGCATCATGAGTTGTGTAAGGGGTGCCTCGAGTTTGCGGATGATAGAGTGAAACATTGTAAGGATTGCCACATGGTATGTGCCCATTGTAAAAGCTCCAAATGTGAAAGCCGTGCGGTTGAAGCTGAGAAGAGGGACTGTGATGTATGCAGACGTACATTTTTCAATAATAACTGTTTTGAGCTCCATAGGTCAATTGGCACTTGCAGGAAAATGAGAATCTGTGGATGTAGCATGTTTCACACAATGGATAACTGGGGAATTTCAAGCATAAATGTGATGAAATTCCCTGTTTGTAAATGAAATGAGGCATGACTCATTTTCCATCTTCATGATATCATGTAGGGTCATTGTGCAAGTTTAAGCCCACTGCAGGGCCCTAATTATAACTATAGTTATCTTATGGTTATGCTCGTTTTGGGGCTGACCGAGCTTATCTTGCCGGTTCCGGTGCCTTCTAAAGGTAGAAGGTTCCAGAGACACGCAAGGTAAGCACCCTTTTCCTGTATTAATTTTTATTATGTAAATGTTAGTCTGTAACAATTATATCTACTTATTTCCATATATCGAATTGTATAACCACTTATATTATGTATCTTTATTAGCGTATGTAACAATTTTGGTTAGGTTAGTAATTGTGCTTATTTCTCTCTCACGCAAGGGAGCTACGAGACTTGAACTGAGACTCGACTCTAAACGTAGAGGATCAGAATTGACAATCACCACCTTGAACAACAGAAACCTTACTACATCTCGGAACCCATGTGACCAAGTGTCATCATCCTATTGGATAGCCTGGGGTCACGGCAAATTAGCTGTCTAATTCAAACAATCTTGATGAGTATTTAAGCACATTTAAGTTTTATTTACCTTATTTAACTTATTTAACTCCTATTATTTTGTCACGATTTATTCATTTTCTCATTTGTTTGTATTATCTTTAATCTATAACTTAATATATGTAATTATTTTTCCCCAAGTGTTGTTGATCCCTTTTTAAAAGAACCTCGTCAACCAACATCACCTGACACTGTTCTACATGCCATCAGAAATATAAGGCGGTACTACGATATAGAAACATATACGAATGCTGAAACCAATGAGGTTATCCCACATCTACTTGTAAGCCAGACTATCTGTGATGAGTGTATGGAGATCGAGTGTGATGAGTGTCACAAATGTGGTAAACGGACAAACGTTTTTAAAACGACTGCACACGACAGTCCTCCGAAACTCATTGTGTCCTATATTGCCAAGTTAGCGGACAAGTTAAAAAAAAATACTGGGTATATTCTTGCCCATAACTGCAAAATTTGACACACAGTTCCTTTATAAGGAGCTGCTTGAGCACGATTCATCTGAGACATTTACAGGTGATCCCTTGAAAAGAGGAAACAAACTTATACATATGCAAATAAGAGGTAATGTACAGTTTAAAGATACTTTATTATTCACACCTTGTATATTAGCCAAGCTACCGAAGGTGAGGGGCGTAGCCGCCGAAGTTTCAAAGGATATTTCCCTTAAACATTCCTCACTAGCGAAAATTTAAATTACGTAGGACTACCTCCGCCCAAACATTACTTTAACTATGAATGTATGAGTACAGGTGAACGTGAAGAGTTTGACCGCTACTACAACAGTTTTAATGAATATAATCCTTACAATATAGCTGATGAATGTGAGGGTTATTGCGTGAATGATGTGCGCGTGCTTAGGGTATGTTTCCAGGCATTTAGAAAGATGTACATAGACCGTTTCAAATGCGATCCGTTGCAAGTCGAAACCACGATCGCCATATTATGCTTTACGGTATTCAGTAACAATTTCATGCCTAAAGACACCTTAGCCGTCATTCACAGAAACAATCTCCACAGTTATGGGCAGGCTATTTATTGGTTCAAACACATACAGCAGGAGTCAGGTGTATACATAAAGCATGCCCGCAACACGGGGGAAGTACCCATTAAGGTTAATGGTCGTGTCTTTTGAGTTGATGGTCTAAGCGAAAACCTTGCCACTGGTGAGAAGACTGTGTACTCCTTTAACGGTTGCTGGGAGCACGGATGCTCCCTTCCTGAGGGCGGGGTCGTATGAGATATCCACGGTAGATCTCCTGCCGACAGTCTTGCATGGACCCGCCCCTGCGATCAGCTTATAGGCGCCCAGTTCACTCACAAGGTCTTGTGGGAGCATGAGTATGATGCACGGATGGAAACAGATGAACAGTACCGTGAAGAAATAAACAGATCAAGAGCTCAATGGTACTGGATCCTCTCAAATGTGGTGATAGCTTGTTCGGAGAGCGTACAAATCCATTCGAGCTATACTTTCAGCTTACGGAGGGCGTGAAACTCCAATACTACGACTTCTGTTCTTTATATCCCTACGTGATGAAGAACAATCCGTACCCCGTAGGGGCACCTGAAAAACTGGTGGAACCTGACCTGCCCACCATCAATGTGTTCTCAGCAAATTTGAACGGGTACTATTTCGGCCTTTCTTTCGTAAATGTGCTCCCCCTTCGCGATTTATGGATGCCGATCTTACCCGTCGTTATAGACCACAAGCTCATGTTTCCCCTGTGCGTGAATTGCACAGAGGAGAACAATGGGGCATGGAATCACGCAACCAACCAGCGTAAGATCAGCGGTGTATATACAAGCCCTGAGCTGGACCTAGCCGTCCGCCATGGATACAGAATATTGAAGATATAATTATGAGGTGTGGAGGTTTCAGAAGCTACCCAACCTTTTCACGCCATATATAAACACTTTTTTGAAGGATAAGGTAGAGGCATCAGGGTGTCCGCGAGGAGTTGATACCGAAGATGAAAAATTGGCTTATATATCGGCTTATATTCCCAAATTGTAAAGAACCCAGGCAAGCGCTTTAGTGCAAAGTTGTGTGTAAATAGTCTTTGGGGAAAATTTTTACAGAACACTGGCAAGGGGAACGTTCATTTGGCACAAAGTTATAGTGAAGTCTGGGATTGTGCCAACGCTCCCGATAAAGAGGTTATGGAGATCGTGAATGTAAGTAATACTTACACAATAAAGTACATTACCTAATTGGCCACAGATACCTCACGGGTTACAAACCTACCTGTAGCCAGCTTCACAACGGTCTACGCACACATCAAACTTTAGGGTCTATTGCATTCTCTTGGGCGGAGCGTTCTGTACGCCGATACAGATAGTGCGATATTCACAGCGAGGGAGGGTGAATACATGCCGCCTATTGGTGAATTCCTCGGAGAGTTGACTGATGAGAGCAAGGATGAGTATGGAGACATCGCATACGCCGACGCTTTTGTCTCAACAGGGACAAAAACTTATGGGGTACGGGTGAGGGTGAGGGAGGATATGAAATATATCGTGAAGGCTAAGGGTATCACGCTCAACCAGGCGAATCGGTGGGTCGTTATCTTTGATTCGTTGAAGGATCTAGTGTGCTTGGAAGATGAGTGCGTCCATCAGCCCCAACTAACTGTAGGTACCCACAATTTTCGGGCGCCGAAGCTTGGGGGCGTGAAGGAACTTAGGGGTATGAAGGTATGCCGTAACACCTATAGGAAACGTTACCAAGTGCCTTGTACCTATGATCCCGTACCCTTTCGATACCATAATCATTGAATGTTATATATATATATATATATATACAGGGGTTGGACCAAATAATATGAACACCCGCCGATTTCACCGGTTATCTTTACGGACTGCTCAGACACAAAGTAAACGGTCAAATGACTGGCAAACCAATTTAAATGCGTAACAGAGAGTGTATACGTCATGTTATAACCCTCACGTTGTTTTTACAGATCTGAGTGAATTATGAATTAGCAGTTATGAAAGACCTGTCAGACTTCCAAAGAGGGCAAATTGTCGGAGCGCGGATGGCTGGTGCATCGGTGACGAAAACCGCTCAGATGTTCAATGTATCCAGAGGAACTGTCTTTATGGTCATGTCTGCATACCAAAACCATGGAAAGACAAGCACCGACAAATGCCATAGTGGACGCAAGAAGAAGCTGTGTGATCGAGACCGCCGGGTGCTAAAGCGCATTGTGACAAAGAACCATAAGACCACAGCTCCAAAAGTGACTGCAGAGCTTAACTAGCATCTTGCAAGCCCGGTATCGACCAGAACTGTAAGTTGCGAGCTCCATGGAGCTGGATACCATGGGAGGGCTGCAATTGCCAAACCCTTCCTTTCGCACATCAACATTGAGCGGCGCAGAAAATGGTGTAATGACCATAAGAATTGGTCAATGGACCGGTGGAAGAATGTAGTCTACTCCGACGAATCCTCCTTTACGCTATTTCCATGTTTCGGTCGAGTTTACGTCTGGAGACAGCCTAAAGATGCTTATGACCCCGACTGCCTGACCCCAACCGTTAAGCATGGAGGCGGATCTGTGATGGTTTGGGCAGCAATATCGTGGAATACTCTTGGCCCAGCTGTAGTACTGCATGGTAGGGTTAACGCCCAGGTCTATCTGTCAATATTGGCTGACCAGGTCCATCCCATGGTCCAAACGCTGTTTCCCAATGGCGGCGCCGTCTTCCAGGATGATAATGCACCAATCCACACCGCTGGGGTAGTTAAAAACTGGTTTGAAGAGCATGTTAGTGAAGTAGAACGCTTGGATTGGCCTCCACAATCCCCGGATCTTAACATTATCGAGCATCTGTGGTGTCAGTTGGAGCAGCAGGTCAGAAGCCGATTCCCACCGCCGGCGTCTTTGGAGGAACTGGAGCAGGGTTTGCTCGAAGAATGGCTCAGGATTCCTCTAGCTGTCCAAAAGCTGTATGAATCAATTCCCCGACGCATTGCAGCTGTTATTGCCGCTAAGGGAGGACCAACTCCATATTAAGAATAAAAACCGCCATTTATCAAGGTGTTCATATTATTTTGTCCAACCCCTGTATATGTCTTTTGTTAACGATATGTTTATTTTATTTATACCTTAAATAATTCGATGATATGTTTATTAAATAAATCGTGTTTCATTTAGCGTTTCACTTTCTACTTTGTGTGTGTGTGTGTGTGTGTGTGTGCAGGAGAAAGTTCTAAGCTCCGCTCCCGGTATGATGGATCAATGGTCACGTGACTCCTGCTCTACCTTGGCATATCTCTACCCTGCGTGCTCAGTTGACCGCTGCAAGCCCTGGATCTCAGACGTATATTTGAAGAAATCCCACGTAGACGAAAAATAGTAATGGCTACCTTTAATATTGTGTGTTCGACGTTTATGACGTGGTATTCGGCAAAGTGTGAAAATATTGTGGATACTGAATGGCTCCCTATTCCATCCTCCCTTGATACTTTTAAGGCTACATTGAGTCCTGCGAAGCTTGATGAAGAAGAGGTACAAATACTCTACGGCTTTTCTGGCGACAGCATTGCAGGATTTCGTGGTACAAGCGATGTATTGAACTATGTTGGAGGACTAAACTTTATAAAAGTTTACATATACGTGAAGTGGAATAAACAACATGTGCAGAAGAGAAGCAACAGTTATGGTTAGTAAGTCTTGTTGATGAGTGGTGTGACAAGCGGTATTATGTGATGTTGCATCATACCGAGTACTCGTACCCTGCGGCTGAGAATGTGAGAATGTAAATCTTGTCATAATGGAGAATGTGAAGTATTTTCACCACTACATTAATATATACGAGGGGTCCCGCGTCTTAAGGTACCAAAGTGCCAAAATTAAAATTCGTCAGAAATCGACTCCAAAGTTCAGCAATACTCTGGCAATAGTATCTCTGTTATTAATTGAGCTAGAACGTTCATTTTTGGCTAAATTAGCGTTCTAAGTATGCTAATGATGTTGATGAGTTTTTTGAATAGATTTTCATATTTTATATTTTATATATACTGTATAAATTTTTAATTTTTTGATTTTCTTATTATGCCGAACTTTGGGTGAACTTTTGGCTGGCGATAGAGGTGAAAAAGTAGTTCGCTTCATAAGGTTTTCAGCCATACTTCTAGTGTCGTAAGATCATTATATCTCAAACCACGCGATAGATAAAGGGTGAAAATAGTGATATCCATCAAAAACACGTTTTCGCCTGTGGTGGCGCTTAGGTACCTTAAGACGCGCGACCACTCATATCATGACGAGGTTTGTAGTGAGGTTATGGCTAAAGGCCTGCGTGAGTTTTTAACAGAATTTAGAGACGAGTATCGTCTGCTAAGCAAAATGGAAAAACATGGTCATATGTTTCCCTCAAATAGTGCGCCTGAGTTTGAATAAAATGTTTAGTTCGGAAAACTCCCCCTGAACGAAAATGTCTGGTGCGCATTCTGGGGAGTGGGAGTGATAAAACACTAAAACCGGTATTGCTTCATGTATCGCAGATGGAAAATTTCTCAAAACCCAGTTTAATGGGATACAAGTATTCACATGAATATTTCACGTTGGAACAACGCCGTATACAATTCATCAGCTTATGGTGTGACTCACTCCTCCACACCTCCCGTCGAGCCGATCCGCCCACCTGTGGCTCATAGTCATCTCAGAGCTTGAACCGACTGGACGTGCACTCCTCAAAATAGAATACGATGGAGCTTCCTTTGAGCAGCATTCTCAATGATGTGTACGATGTGTCCGTGACGAAGTCATTGCGCGTGTTCAGGCGTAAAACCGGTACTATTAACTATGTACTGGAAACGACTTGTAGACAAACAAATTCTGGTAAACGGAATGTTGTTTATTTAAGTGTTGAGGAGATGAATAGAGTCTTTGTGGTAGCTGAGAAGTGGAGTGGAGATCGTTATAAAATACCCCTCATATGTCATTGTTTGTACGTTGTGTATAAATAACGATCTGCCATGCATTGATATACGATTGATGCGAAAGAATGCTTCTGATAATAACGTTCTTGTCCCTACGCGAAACCGTTTCATCCTCGACAAAATGTTTGAAATCGTCGGTTTCCGCAAGCTGAAGCCTATATTAGACGCACGTGTTACGGATATGCTTTATTTTAATACGGTTCTTGAATACGCATACACCGCTCTGCTCGACGGGTTTATCGAGTGTAGGACTGAACAGGGGGAGAATGTTCTAGAGCTGGATGCTTATTTGAAAGGTTTAGACTCTTCGAAATATCATGAACTTTGGTACAAAGCACTTGAGTGGCACAGGGCTGAGCTCACCTACACCGTTCACCCTAAAGAACTATTTCTTTATATAGTGAGCAGCTGTCGTTACGACTTAGAAGATTATTTCAACTGCCGCTATGCAGTGTGAAGATGAGTTCACGATTGAAAAGCTCCGATCGGTAAAGAATAAACCCTCGACTGGAAAGGAGTGTTTATAAACTTGTATTTAATAATGATTTTGTGGCTAACGATGACCTCTTTGTGCGTGCTTTTGAATGTATTCTGCCCGTGTTTAAATATAACTTGCCAACCGAATGTAAAGTGGGCACAAAAATAGTATTGAACGATACGAAGACAATTTACATCGAGTATAGGCATCCCTATAACTTGAGTGGTGAAATAATGTTAAATCGTATTTATTGCATGTACAGAGCAACAATAATGTGACTGTAGACTCGATTACATGCGAATTCAGTATTGTGGTTAAGCTCAGTAGAACAAAAAGTGTATAGATTTTGATAGTGTTGCAGTATATTTATTTTCAACATATTTAATTATTAAAAATAAATGTGTGAATATATAGATTTCTCCTGTACTATTATTTTTATGGTTATATTCCATCGTTTAAAACTGTATTTCTTATATTATTATTTTTTTTATTATATATATTCCATCATTTGTATAGAATAAACTAGTTTGATTGTATATTTTTTTCTATATATTTGATGAAATTGATTCCAATAATTCGTCTCAATAAAGAGAATGATATAATGGTGTTTTATTTAATTCTTTTCGTTGTGTATATATAAACGATATTATTTAATTAATATATATATATATATATATTATATATATATATATATATATATATATATTATATATATATATATGTGTGTACCAAGTGGCTGGTTACGCCTTCTAAACCGACTGGCGGATTTCTAAACCAACTGTTAAGAATATATGCTTTAATTAAATAAATAGCGCAATCTGGCAACTCAACCCTAATAATGTACACCTGAAGAAGCCATTTACGCCTTCTAAGCCAGATTGAGCCTTCTAAGCCGACTGGCTGATTTACACTTTATAAGACAGCTGGCGCTCGGATGAACTCTCATTATGCGTCTGGCTCCGCTGGACGAATCAACTCTCTATCCTTCTTCAGTTAACCGTTTAATGCCCAGTGTGTGAAATTTTCATCGTTAACTTTGGAAGCAATTTTAGACCTTATTTATAAGGTTATAAGGACGATTTTTGCATCAACAGATTCCGCCTACTTTTCGACCTAATTTGGGTATGAAAGGGTTAAGGCTTACTTTCTTAGGATAGGATTCCCCTTTGGGGGGGTGAGGACATCCGAACTTCTCCCCCAAATACTCTCCTTCTCCTCCTTTCTCTCTCTCTCTCTCTCTCTCTCTTAGGTTAAGGTTACCCCTTTGGGGGGTGAAGACATCCCAACTTCTCTCCCAAATACTCTCCTCCTCCTCCTCGTCCTTTTCGCTCTCTCTTAGGTTAAGTTTACCCATTTGGTGGGAGGTCATCCTCCCTTCTCCCTCCAAAGCTCCCCTCTTCATTGCAACTTGGGGGATAACCCCTCCCCCTCCATGTAATACCCATCCCCTTTGCAACATCATCTCCCTTGCAACATCCCTAATTTTTGCACCATTGCAATTGCACGCTACCCTTTTGCGCCCATGCTACTCCCCTATATTGGATATGGAGACGATCACTAGACACGGGAGAAATGTTGGGCATCCTGAAGACCACGAACATAGTCCCAATATATAAAGGAGATCGATCCGAGGCCAAAAACTATAGGCCAGTGTCGCTTACATCTCATTTCAGTGAAATATTTGAAAGAATAGTTAAACAGAAAATCTATGACTTTCTGAAACTCAGAAAAAATTCAATGATAACCAACATGGGTTCCGGTCAGGCAGATCATGCCTATCACAACTAATGGAACACTACAACAACATTATTGATTCACTTGAGAGTAATGAAAACTATGATGTACTATACACAGACTTTACCAAAGCGTTCGACAAGTGTGACCATGGAATCATAATACATAAACTGAAATATATGAGAATAACAGGAAAAGTAGGGAAATGGATATATAATTTCCTTAGTGAGCGGCGCCAAATCTTACTCTGAACCCTATAACTCCCCATACAACGGTGGATAGTAGAAAAGGAATAATGTGTCGTGTTCCAAAATTAAAGGCGAGACAGGGAACATCCCTAACCCTGAAAGATAATAGTTTTGTTGTGAGAGGACCAAAACTGTTTACTCAGCTGCCCAAAGACCTAAGAAACACGAAGGGAGTTGCAGTGGACATCTTCAAAAGAAGATTAGACGCCTGGCTCAGAACAATCCCCGATGAGCCGGGCGTACCTGGCTATGTGAGGTGGAGAGTACAAGAAACCAACTCACTACTTCACCAGGCCAACTCGAGAGGAGGGGTGACAAGCTTGACCTTCGTGAAATGAGGAATCATCGCACGGAACCTTTGAAAGGTATATATATATATATATATATATATATACACACAAGGCAAACCACAAGGAAAAAGAAAAAATTATTTCAAGGCCTTTCGTGTATTCAGCAATACACCTCGTCATTCCCTGACAAGGTGTATTGCTGAATACACGAAAGAACTTGGAATAATTTTTTCTTTTTCCTTGCGGATTTGCATTAGAGTTTCTCGTTTTCATGGGTTTTCACTATTTCGGTTTTCCGAGAAAAAATCGGCCATCGTCCCGGGATCCCGGGACTTCCCGGTTTATAAAAAATAATGATAATAAAGTCTTAAGATATTTAAGAATTAGAGAAATGTAGTTTAGGTAGTTACTATTAAATATAAATATATAAATATTTTAACACAATAATGATAAATATAATAAAGGATAGAGCCTAGGCCGAATTTCGAAAACTGCAGAAACATAAATATGGCATATACTATATAACCTAGCCGTCTCTGCCTACAAAGCTAATTTGCAGCTTTGCACTTCGACAAAAATAAATTATATTATAGTGTAAGTTATACGAACACAACACCTTTTATATACTTCTAACTAATTTTTAGTAAGAAAAAATATTAACAGCAAAAGGTTGCCACTGAATTGAAAATAATAACTGAAATTAAAATCCACCAAGAACACAAAATCAAAATGTTCGATTCAAGGAATTCAAATGACTGGCTTTCAATCCGAGTCAATCATCAAAAATACCAGTCATATTACACATGCAGAACATACTAGTAGACGTGCTAAGTGACTTTTCACTTCAAATCATGATGCAAAGGTCCCCTTTGGTATGGAAGTTCCTTAGGACCATAGGAAAACATTTATCCAAAGACACAAATTGTATCTTAAATCCAAGATGGCTGCCGTCGGCCATATTGGAAAACATGGCCGACTCAGAGCCAAGGAACCGTTTGTCATAGAAACTATTATGATACATGTTTTCCAGCTAATTTGAGGTCGCTGAACTCATATCTGGCATCAATTTTACATTTGGAATGCATTTAAAGGTCAAATCCGAGAAATGATACACAAAGTTGACATTTTGATAAAATTTATGAAAACAGAATTTAGAGGCATGGAAGCAAGAATTGCAAATTGAGTGATAAATTTACAAGTTATGTGGTATCTAAATAGTATAATTGATACATAGTATACTCGACCAATAACTAGCCGACTCAAATATATCATCACACAATGTTGTGACAATGTAAGCACATTCATGACATTCCTTCGTTCAGCACTAACCTGATTCCTCAGCTATCTGTACCTCACTCATCTTACCAGTGTGGGAGCACGAATCTTTACATCTACAGAGATACAAGCAGGGCTGCCTCTGCACGTAGCACTTACAAGGAGCCTTACAGTCTGTCTTACACTGGCAAATGACAAGCTCTGGTATGTCCCGCGAAATGGTGGGAGTTGTGATGTAGAATGGAGTTGGCGCAGAGTCGGGGGATTCTTGCTGCCATCCCCATTCCGTTGGGGAGACTGGAGCTGGAGCTTTGATGAGCGTATTACCCCACAGGTGTCCACTCTGAAGTCACAAGAGAAATAACTAATTAGTTGAAATAATACTTCTAGAAATACAACTGCATGCAGTAATCTCAAGCATGAGTGATGTCCCCATCCATGCAATGCTGTCTTACCTGATAGGCTACTCTGAGGAGGTGCTGATGCAGAGCGTCGCTGCTTGGAGGCATCCTTTGCGGAGGAAGAGGGAGAGTCTAGCAGCATCCACGGTTGTGATACCCTCCTCAGAGACACGATAGAGCTGTGTGACGAATCTCTGGAGCGTGGGTGTGTGAGTCTTGATCATCTCCAGGGTGAGGTTAGGGCAGGAGAGCAGCTCGAGAGGTAAGGTGAGTTCAGGGAGGGACTGCCACACTGACCAGGCCGTCTTCTTGCCTTTGCCATAGAACGCTGAGGTCGTGTCGCATTGCGTTAACGAATGAAACGCCGGCAGTGCCATTGCCTTGGATGGTCCAAGTCCGCGGGCGATGACATGCGCTGGACTGTACCTAGCAAGGAATGTAGAGATGAGTTAGACAATGGCCTCATGCTCTAAAAGCTATCGGTACACTGCAGACACCTGGCTTAAAGACACCTCAATAAAATGACTGTACCTGAAGTGACGCCGCGATCCGAAGGCAATCCAGAGTTCATCAATCCTTTGTCCGAGAGCCACAAAAGTGGAGACGCCCATCACTACAACATCGCTGTCGCTGGTGCGGACGATCAGTCGACGATGACCGGCGTAGGTAGCTGCAGCCACATGCAGAAACATCCGAGTGTCGGCTTCCTCGTGTGTGCAGGAGCAACTGCACCAACATCAGCGTCAGCCGGTGAATTCGCACAATCACTGAGAATGGTGGTGAAGAGCTGCTTGCCCTGAAATGAAGAAGTCAATGTAATTGAGGATATGCTGAGGAAGTCAATGTAATTGACTTCCTCAGCATATACTACAGACAGGAATATTTTAAGAAATATTAATTTCTATGGCAGTAGCTCGCAACAGTCTCTCAGCTAACCTGTGGAAGCGTCATGAGCTCCAAGCTGTTGGCCAGCTCCACGAACAACTCCTGCTTGTTCAGGTCCACACGTAGGAAGGCCCAATTGCCAGGAACTTTGGTCAAGAGAGAGTAACCCGCCTCCGTGCTCCGCTGCCTCTTTGCTCCCGAGTTCCTGACTTCAGGCTCGTCTTGGAGTAGACATCCCAGACAATGTCAACCCGGTCGTTTCTTTCAAATCAGGAGAGGATGTATGACAGAAACACCTCTGTGAAATAGTCTCCGATGGTCACGGCACTTCCAGGACGAAGCATTTGAACGAGCACAGCACCATCCAGCACAGCTGCGGTCATCACCGGTCTGCGATTGTCGAGATCCGCTGGGACAATGCAGTCCAGGATCTCGCTCTTGATTCCATGGTGCATGTGTCCCTTCCGAGTAAGAGAGGGAGGATGGGCAGAGGTCTCATGGGAGAACACCGACTAGTTGATGTTGCGACCAGAATGCGCTGCAAGCAAAATCTGGGTCACCTTGGCTTGTTGGTCCTTGACGACAGCCACCTCCGATTTCCGGCGTGGTTGCGGCGAGTTTTCACCGGGCTAACTGACTCTTCCCCTTGATGCTTTTTCCTCGCTCTCTGCACTTTTTGATTGTCGACAGCATTCCTGCAACTTTTGTGCCACACTACTTAATTAGACATCATCAGCTGCACTACATTCTGAGCACCGTCACCAGTACCGCCACCAATGTCATCTACGACTACAAAGTCAGGCAACTCCCCTAATTCCTTAAGCTCCTGGATGTTGTCCGTAACTTCTTTATAAGAGGCTGAAAGTCTTTCAGGTTTGTTTCTCAATTTCACAGATGATGAAGGATTCTTAGTGGGTTCATAGCTTTTGTCTGACTGACATATGAAGCATAAGCTCCAGTCGCGAGTGTCCATGATGGCAGGCGTGCTTTTAGAGTCACTCATTTCAGATTAATCATTGTGAATCTGAAACATGAAATTGAATTTCTAAAGGTCACAGAACTTAGAAACGTGTGTGATGACTCGTTTTCAGCTAAATTCAGCATGAGAAAGCCATTTCTGAGGTTATTTTGGGGTTTCAGGTTATTTTGGGGTGTCTCACTCCGTCAGTCTGGAAACTGCGGAAAATCCCCAATTTCAACATGGCGGCCAGCGGCCATATTTGATTTTTGGGGTCAAAATGACCTCCAAACCCGATAATAACCTCAGAAATGGATTTCCCATGCTGAATTTAGCTGAAAACGAGTCCTCATGCACGTTTCTAAGTTAAATGGTTCAAAAGTTAGAAATACGGTCATTAGCATAATTTATGCTGATTAGGCATAAATATAAGCATATATACAACTTGTGTCTTTGGATAAACTATTTCCTATGGCCCTAAGGAATTTCCATACCAAAGGGGACCTTTGCATCATGATTTGAAGTGGACACCCTATTTTGTGCACTTAACATGTCTACTATACAGGGCATATTATCGGTACTCTTCGAGTTGTACAACGTAACGTGATTCGTGCTGTCATAAATTTGTCATTATAGTCTTTGTTTGTATTCTCTAGATAGAGTAGTAAATTAACGTAGAACTACTTGAAATAACGTTTGTAGAATATTTTGTAAAACCCGGGAAATCCCGGGATTTGTTGCACTTGTCCCGGGATCCCGGTTGAGAAACCCTAGTTTGCATCATTCATTCATTTCACATGTTTAATTGTAAAATTCATCCCATATATATATATATATATATATATATATAATATACAGGGTGTTTAAAAACTTTCTGTACAAATTGTAATGGGGGATAGGCAACACCAAGACAAACCCTTTTCGTCTATAAGTGTATGTCCGCTGACGTCACCATTCGGCGCGAGAGGGCGCCGCTGCAATTGGCTAAAAGGTGAAGTGGGCTAGACTCGCGCTTGCCGCGGGCATTCTTAAATCGGACGTAGTACGCGTAACATGGAGCGCTTCACGACTGCTGAGATGGCTGACATGCATATGGTGTATGGGGCTGCCAATGGAAACGGAAGAGCTGCTGTGAGGTTGTACCGACAGCGCTTCCCAAACAGACGTGTGCCAAACCACCAAACGTTTGCGCATTTGCATCGGCGACTGCGAGAAACTGGAACATTCCATGCAAACATGCATGACACTGGTCGGGAGAGAAACGTGCGCAATCCTGACATGGAAGAAGAAATCCTACGGCGATTTGAGGACAATCCAAGCGCAAGCACGCGAGGTGTTGCACGTATCCTCGGTGTGAACCATGACCTGGTCTGGAGAGTGTTGCACGAGCAGCAGTTACATCCGTTTCATCGTCAGAGAGTCCAGGCATTACAACCTCGGGATTACCCTCTTCGTGTGGAATTCGCACGCTGGTTTCTGCAGCAGACAGCGGTGCAGCCTAATTTTCCGGCTTATGGGCTGTTCTCAGATGAGGCCTGTTTCACACGTGAGGGTGTGTTTAACATGCACAATTCTCACGTGTGGGCGCAGGCAAATCCACATGCTACACGGGTGCATGCTCATCAAGAACGGTTCGCCGTCAATGTTTGGGCGGGTATCGTCCATGGCAAGTTGATTGGGCCGTACCTGCTGCCTGCCCGACTCGACGGGCGGGTTTATCGGATACTTCTTGAAGAAACGTTGCCGGAACTGCTGGAAGATGTCCCCGTGGCTATTCGTAGACGAATGTGGTTTCAACACGACGGGGCCCCAGCACACTCCAGCAACGATGTGCGGGATTATCTGAACGCCACTTTTGGGGACCGATGGATTGGCCGGGTTGGGCCCGTAGCCTGGCCACCGAGATCGCCCGATTTAACATGCCTCGATTTCTTCCTGTGGGGACACATGAAGAACCTCGTGTACGAGACTCCCATTTACTCAGAAGAAGACCTCGTAGCAAGAATCGCTGTCGCCGCTGGAACTGTTCCCGAAATGCCGGGAATCTTTCGATGTGTACGTCGGTCAATGCTTCGACGTTGTCGGGCATGCATTGATGCTACCGGTCGCAACTTTCAGCACCTTCTTTAAATAAACATGCCTTCTTTAAATAAACATGTTACACGTACTACGTCCGATTTAAGAATGCCCGCGGCAAGCGCGAGTCTAGCCCACTCCACCTTTTAGCCAATTGCAGCGGCGCCCTCTCGCGCCGAATGGTGACGTCAGCGGACATACACTTATAGACGAAAAGGGTTTGTCTTGGTGTTGCCTATCCCCCATTACAATTTGTACAGAAAGTTTTCAAACACCCTGTATATATACATATATACAGTATATATATATATAATATGGGATTGACCCCAGAATGGTTACCTGAGGTTTCTCATGATACACACAGACTGTGCATGGAACAAGGAACTCTTCTGGGAAAATTAAATCCACTATAGTCCGAATAAGTAATGGTAAATGACAAACAATATAGTTTTTCTTTTTCATGATGTTAACCCCACGTGGGCAACGGGTCACTCGCAAAGAGGCTCCAAAAATATAGCTTCCTTCACCAGCTAACTGCAAACATACGATCCAGCTTTGGAACAGGATCTAGTGTTTAAAGTATTCCACCCCAACTATATTCAGAACCTCACTATAAGCAAAGGACTCGTTGTATTCACGTCGGATTGAATACATGAAACAAAAAGGGGTAACTATTGTATTTTTAGTCAAAAACCCAAACTTAAACATCAACTGGCAAAAATGAGCGTCCACTTTTCAAGGAACATAACGTGTCCGTTTCATGATGGGATTGAACTCAGAATGCCCACGTCAGTTGCCCACGTCGGGCTAACATCATGAAAAAGAAAAAACTATGGTGTTTGTCATTTACCATTACTTATTCGGACTATAGTGGATTTATTTTTCCAAGAAGAGTTCCTTGTTCCATGCACGGTCTGTTTATCATATATATATATATATATATATATATATATATATATATATTATATGTTTTACATGAGCATTCACCCCCTTAATCTCAAGCACTCATGCACCGAATATGCACAAGAAACGCGATATCTTGCACTCGCTGTTCTCGTGTTTGCTCTTCAACCAGCCTTAGCGTGACCTTGCATCCGCTTAGGAACTTCGCATGGAAACCTTGATTTTGAGAACTTCGCGCCCTCTTTGTCTCACGGTCAGCCTGGCTGACTCATGTGAGAATGGATTCTTTCGTATATAAGGAGGGGTCCAGCCTTTGAAAATCAGATACTTGAATGAGATCATCGGGAAAGATTAAAGAATAGACTTTAGCGGGCAAACTTATTAAACAGATCTTCTCGGAGTGTCTCTGCCTAGGTCTCCGAGGGTAACAGGGTGCGAGTTGCCCCGTATGTCATTAGTTTGTGCTTGAGACCTTAAAACGGGCCGGTGAGTGCCTAAGAAGAGGGTCTTCTTATTATTCGACCCTGGGTGATAGGGAGCATTTCACCCCGTAGACAATCACGTAATTGCGGAGTGCGATTCAGTATCAAGTGACGAAAGCATGAGTAGTTCTTCCGAAAAAGAAGTAAATGAAAATATAAATAAGTTACAAAGAGAGAGAAATCGTGTGAACGATATTTAAGACTTAAGTGCGCGTAAAAATGAGTTTAAAAGTATAATCGAAAAACATGATTCATTGTTAGAATGTGTGAACGGAAGTATAAATGAAAATACAGGTGTTGCGCAAAGCGATAGCTATCGTGTGAATGGAGTATAAGACACGGCCACATGGGACACTGATAATGAGATTATAACAGAACGCATGATTCACTAACTGTTTGTGAGAACGGAAATAAGAACGGAATCTCACAAAACGTGCAAATCGAAAGTGAAATTGTATGAGACAGATGACTCTAGAGCACGAGATGCTAATAAAATAAACCCAAATGAGTAGTTAAAGTCAAAAGTTAACTCTTGTGGTTTTCTCCTTCAGTTTTTTTATCACTTTCTTTTGACCAGCTCATCTTTCCATTTGCGACCGGATTTATAGTCTTACAACTTACAAAGATATAGAAAGGGACGAGAAAAAGGGAATAAGCATTGAAGAGACCTATTGTAAAAAGAGGAACAAGAGGAAATTTTCTCAAGGAATTGGAATTGAAAAATTAACCAATGAGCCATTAAATGCAAAAAAATTCACTTTTCTTCGTGAAGGTCAAACTATGATAATAAAAGCTCACTCTAATAGCGAGAGTTTATTTCCACAACAGTTTCGATGTCCACTGGCATCCTCTCCGTGTGGATACAGAAAAACGAATGAACAAAAAACAAGAGGGAAAACAATCCAGGGACCATTAAGAAATTCGCACCTAGGTTAGATCTCGTTCACCCGACACCGAAAGGGCAATTTTTTTTTATTAAAGGGACCCGCTTATAAGTACATTCGCACAAATTTAAAACTATCTCCTTGTTCTATACATACAGATTCTATTTTTTTATTATTTTTTTACATAATTATTACACTTATTATTACATTTATTACATTTAATATTGCATTATTATTTATTACAGAAAATATAAATTTATTATTACATTGATTATTACATTGTTGTTTATTACAGAGAAATTATAAACCGAAAAACGAATGAAAAAGGCGAGAAGGAAAAAATCCAGAGACCATTAAGAAATTCGCACCTAGGTTAGAGCCCGTTCCCCTGACACCAGAAGGGCATTTTATTAAAGGGTTCCACTTATAAGTACATTCGCACAAATTACAGCTATCTACTTGTTCTATACATACAGATTCTATTATTTTGACATAATTACTGCATTTATTATTGCATTTCCGTTTTTAAACATTTATTATTATTATCGTTACACTTATTATTACATTTATTTTATTACCTTTGCATTTACATTTATTTCCACATTTATTACTTCCATTATTACATTTACAGTTACGTTTATTATTCCATTTATATTTTACCGAAAAAACGAATGAACCAAAATCGAGTAAGGAAACAATTCAGAGACCTTTAAGAAATTCACACATAGGTTAGAACCCGTTCACCCGACACCGTAAGGGATTTTTTGACCAAGAATCTCATTGGAGGGTCCAGCTTTTTAGTACCTTCGCACAAATTAAAATTATCCACTTGTTCTATCCATACAGATTCTATTATTTTTCGTTTGACCTAATTATTGCATTTATAAAGTAACTTACTTGATTCCGAATCAATAGCATGATCATTTTGGCTGGCGTGATAAAAAATTGCATTAGTAGTATTACATCTTCTGAAGGCATATTTGTGTTCTTTAATACGGGTCTCAATATTTCTTCCCGTAGGGAATACGCTTTATATCGGAATATCGGGATTGAGGATCTGCCTGAAGGAAACGCCAGGAGACTCAAATCTTTTTACTTTAACGTGACTTTGAATGTCACTCATAGACTTAAGAATTACTTCATTATAACCTTTATAAACTGGAATAAAAAAATACTTTTATAAACAGTTCCAGTTCTGTGAAGATATATTTGCTTGTAATCCGCTTGTCTGAATTATAATTAAATACTTAAAATTTAAAGTTGACTCTCAGTTAATCCATTCTCGACGGGCGGAAATAAGAGCTAAGAGAAACTTCCCAGATTCTACAAGCGACGAAGAAATAGTCGGCGCACTCTGTGGTCACGTCTGGGCACAACATTGAGAAGGTCCAGACGATCCAGGAGTAACTTTATTTTACCCTCTTAGAATAACTGAAATTCCCAAGGGACGTATAATATATATATATATATATATATATATATATATATATATATATATCAGGTCATCCCATAAGTAATGTCGTTTTTTGATCGGAATTTGAAGGACAAAAAAAAACCAACTAAAACTTTTTAATGTAGTATATATTTTTCATCGGAATCAATGACACTGCCAACGTCCTACAAGCTTTTCAATGCCATGTTTATAAAATTCAGGCGTTTTTGAGGCAAAAAACGTACAAAGACTGGTGTGCAGGTCATCTAAAGAAGTATACTGTTTCTCGTCAAGATAGTTTTGCAGACTCCTGAAGAGATGATACTCTGAAGGCGTAAGGTCTGGAGAATATGGAGGATGTGGAAGTTTTTCCCACCCAAGCTCCTCAATTATTGCAGAAGTGATCCGAGCAGTATGAGGACGTGCTTTGTCGTGGTGGAACACGATTCCTTTCCGATTAACAAAGAAGGTCTCTTTTCTTTTAGTGCATTGTTCAATCGATCCAGTTGTTGACAGTAGACTTGAGCGGTGATTGTTTGGTTGTGTGGTAAGGTTTCAAAGTGTATTACACCACTTTTATCCCACCAAACACTAAGCAACACCTTCCGAGGGTGAAGAGTTGGTTTTGGCTGTGGTGTCGCTGGTTCTCCGGCACAAACCCACTGTCGACGGCACTTAACATTCTGGTACAGTATCCGCTTTTCATCACCAGTCACTAAACGGTGCCAAAACGGATCTTGGAGTTCACGGGAATGAAGAGCTGTGCTAATGTTTACCCGCACCCTCAGATTCTCGACCGACAATTCATGTGGCACCCACTTTCCTAACTTAGGCACTTTCCCGAGTTGTTGCAAATGTCGATGGATGGTGGACGGGAATGAATTGAGTTTCTGGGCCAATTCTTCTACAGTTGTTGAACAGTCTTCTTCAAGTGCGGCTAACAGCAGATCATCATCATACTCTGCAGGGCGTCCAGAGCGTGCTGCATCTGTCAAACAGCAGTCACCATTCCTAAACTTTTGAAACCATCTTTGACATTTCCTCACATGCAGAATATCGTTGCCATAAACTTCCTGAATGTTTCGCGTTGCTTCAGTAGCACTATTCCCTTTTTTGAACTCGTAAAGCATTATATGCCTGATATGCTCTTCTGATACGGCCATGTTTATGAGGGGTTCACATAAAGCAAAACATACGTCTTCACTGATCAAAGTCTGTAAAGTATGTAGTGGAACACGATAGATCTCCTCTTAGATATAACGTTCGGAAAATTTATGCTTAAACCGAGTAGGACTAGTTTAAATTTAATCTATCGTAAAAAACGACATTACTTATGGGATGACCTGATATATGTATTGAATATCATGCATGAACACGCACATTTTTTTTCACGGTGAAAAAATTACCCCCATCAGGATTCGAACTGAACACTTACATAATTTGAGAAAGTGGTGCTGAGGCCCAGATAAGGGAAACAGGTAAATTGAAAATGACTATAAAAGAAGAGTTTAATATGGAATGACTCTGTAATCTCTTTTCATTCGCTTTCATAAAAAACAGAAACCATAATTTTGACAAATACTCTCAAATATGAATATGGAAATTAGAGTTGTAGGTCCCGTTTACTTTCGCTCCTTTTAATATCAGCCAAAATTTATTAATCATGGAAAATGTTTAAAATTACCATAAATTTTAGATTTTCTTTCTTTTTAGGTGTAACAAATTTAATTAAATTTTCGTTAAAATTATGAGTTTAGAAACTCTTGCAGAGGTTTTCATAACTGGAAAAATAACGCTACACACACACACACATATATATATATATATATGTGTGTGTGTGTGTATATATATATATATATATATATATATATATATATCCTGAAGAAACTGAAAGTGCGAGAGATGTTAACCTATTTTGTTAATCATTGAGTTGCATCTCATTTGCGTTTATCACAAAGCTGACACGCACAATATCCTGTAGTTTGTTCCTCCTCTAAAATGTTCGACTAGACCAAAATATAACTGAAAAATAAAATTATTTTACATTTTTTTTGTGTTTTGCAAATATATAATTTATCATGTACATTATTCACTGAAATTTGGTTTTACGGGATAACTTTACTGTTTGCAGAATCCTAAGCTTTTAAAAGATGCAACTTCTTAACTAATATCAACTCTTGATAAACGGATGTGTATTTTTAGTATTGCACTCTGTCCAGCAACGCATCTTAAGACTTCAAGTTCCGGAAAAAAAAGAAAACAGTTCACTTAGAAACAAGATTTCTAAAAGAAAACAAAATTACTAATTGGGAACTTTTGGGAGAGGAGCTATTCTATTGTTTTTGGTGACCTATAAAATTTAATAAGCAAAACCCAATGAGTTATACAATAATTAGTAATTAATAATTTTTTGTTTTTTTTTATTTTCTTGAAAAACTTTTTCCAAAAACTGTTCGTTTAGCCGAAGGAACTGCAAGCAGAAACGAGTCGCCCACACGATTTATAGTTTAATAACCTTGTTGTAGATAAAAAATAATAGTTAATTTACATTGTACTCGTACACGTACATTCTTAAGTACTTCGATTCCCAAATTCTTCGTAGTTACTGGTTTCAACCAGTATTCTTATCGAACAACTCCCTTTCAAGTAAGTAAAGTATACTGTTGTGCGATCTGTGCCCATACTGAGGTGTGTGGGTCATGCGTTACTTGATATGACGTAATATTTTAAGTTCTGAAAAAAGAAAAGAGTGAATGTGATCTGAGTATTTTGTCGTCTTTCCAAAGTTAGATAAACTTTCTTATTTATCTTCTAAACATTTTAAATTATTATTTCAATTGTTGCTGATTACGTCTTTGCATATTTTAACTGCTATTCTTTCTTAGAATCTTACATAGTTGTCATGTTTAATTATGATAATCAGACCAACTAACTCCCGTGTTTTTATTACCAGCTTCATCGGGGTTCGAACCCCCTACTTCAGTGATCAAAGAAAACTTGTGAAATTGTCTCACTCACCCACTAAGTTATGGACGATGGCCAATTCGACTGATAACGGGAATGAATCCCAAAATGTTTGTGTTGATTTCTTAAGGGAAATAAAAAGATTCTACAAACCCTCGTGGGCATATCCTTCGTATTTCATGTACATTTTCATTGTACACACACATGTGTGTGTGTGTGTGTGTGTGTGTGTGTGTGTGTGTGCACAAATTGTCACCTACATTGCGCTAAGTTTCAACCGCAAAAAGGTTTTTGGGATATTTTCCGGTCCCAAATTGGACCATTTTGGAGTCCTATTTTGGAACCTCTGTTATCTATAACCTTGGTTTAGCCTTGGTTTAGCTTCCGCCTGAATTGTTCATTCTGATGAAAATCAAGTTTGTCACTCCACCTTAGACCTCAGTTTAACGTGGAATCCGAACCACGCCCCACCAGCAGCCCAGCTTCTTAACCACTAGGATACCCATTTATTACCAACCAATTTTTATTGATTGTATGGAAAGATGAACAGCTGGGTTTTGCTGCGCACCGCCTGCCGTCACCGGGTCTTGATCTCGGGGCCGATGGATTCGTAGTCAGCGACGCTAACCACTGCGTCGTACAAATTTTCTCGTCTATATACAAATTTTCTCGTTGATCCCAAAATCTGGGTGCGCGGGGACGGTTACACACGCTTCACCTCGAAATTTGGGCATCACTTGAATTTTCGTTTTTTTTTAGAATCTTGAAGCTCCAACTGACTCATAGCATGAGTTGTCAACTAGCACTATACTCTCGTGTATGCTACACATATCGTAGAGTCGTAGACTGAAAATTATACCTTGTAAGTTGTAACCTTGTAGACGTTCTGTGCGTTGGTTTCTCTTCACACGAAGGTCAAGCGGCCCACTTCTAGACCTGTCCTGATGTAGGAGAGAGTTGCTTGCTTGAGCTCTTGATCTCACATAGCCAGCCACTCCCGGCTTTTAAACACTTTTACTGTGACATCAATGGTGTTTCTTATTTCTTTAGGTAGCTGGTTAAATAGTCTTGACCCTCTAACAACCAAGATGTTTTCGGATCTTTTCAGTTTGACGGGGGGGGGGGGGGGGGCGAAAAAAAAAACCCAGCTTTTTTATTTAGTTAACGTTTATTACATTTCAGAATAATACATTTTAGTTCAGAGAAATGAAAAATAGTATCAAGAAAATAGAGTTGAAAGTGGAAAAAATAACACAAAGAAAGACATTACTAACAGAAGCCCGTGGTAAAAATACCACGCTTAAACAATCAACTGGGGCAATTTTTTTAATTATATTTCCAGGAATGAACACATACACAAATAAACAAATATTATTTGATTTCAGCTTTATATATATATAGATAATTTTGAAGCGTCTCCAGAACCGAAGCGACGAGCGACGGTCCCGCAGCCTGTAGGCTACGCGAACTTCGACCCGGTTTTGGAGCCCCGTGCCAAGTTATGGCTATGGAACCATCAAACTCTAGACTTTACCAACTGGTTAGGTTAATTGAATGCATGGTAAGTTCAACTGTACGCCCTTGACGATTGGCTAAGTCGTTATATTTTCGTTAGTTTACTGTCAAAACTAACGAAGCCCGTTAGTTTTTAATAACTAAATAAAAAAGCTGGGGTTTTTGTTTTTACCGCCGCCCGTCAAACCAAAAAGATCCCTATTTTCCTTCAGAGTTGAGGATGTCCCTTATCTGGCCTTTACGCAATCTACCTTTCCTATTTTCCAGTGTTGTTCGGATAGTTACCGGGTTCAGTCTGAGGTTTTTCTATTATTATTATCATCCACGTGTACTTTATGCTGTATCACTTCTTTCCAAGGAATATATCATAGATTTAATTTACGTAGTCTTTCCCAGTAATTCAGTAGAATCTCCACTAGCGACCATCTCCCAGACACGACCGATCCCCAATTACGACCAATTTTAGCCGGTCCCGAACTGATCTAATGCTAAATACCTTATATCAATATTCTCCGAGTCGACCACTCCCCTATTCCGAACAACGACCATTGAATTTGGCTCAGGTCCATTTTTTATCTATAATCCGACCGGAACCTTACAAGGTCACGGAACTCTAGTTGCCAGTGGTCACTCTTTCGTATAAATGAAGCTCAGAAATTATGCTTAGTCAGTTTCTGAACGGTCATATGCGTGGTTACTTTTTGAACTATCTGCTTGACATGGCACGAGAGAACATGATGGATCCCATCCTGGGCGTCGAGGAGTACGCAAACATGGACAGTAACTGCCCTACTACTGATCACCTTGATGAAGGCTGAGAGGATAGGCTACAGGATGATCTCTCCTGCTGCCCACTAAAAGCTAAAGACACCAGATGATGACCCTGAGCCTGACCCACCCCCCTGAGTCTGAACCAGAGCCTGCTATCACCTCACTCAAGTGAGCCATGGAGTGTGCTAGTCATCTTAACCCTATATGGACAACTGTTACAAATTTCTAACCTTTCATATACACGCATTTATAACTTAACCCTAGAGAAAATTCTCTCCATAGAGGGTTAAGTAGTTTTGCTTGAGCAGGGTTTACGGAGACCTGCTTTCCGTGGTTACTTCAATGGAAGAAAGCTTACAACAGAAATCTACTAATGCTAAGCAGGTACAGCCACAAATCACCAGCTTTTTCGCAAGGGAGTAACTAAGTGAATTCGGACTTATTGACTTTACTACATATTGTGCTCATTTGAAAAATTTATTCGGTTTTATTCAGTTTAAATAAAAATCTAAAGTTTATACAATTTTTCATATTACAGTGATTCAAATTCAATACTAATTCATTAATTTACCTATAATATTATATTCAATTTTATTCAGTTTAAATAAAAAATATTCATATAAATGTTTAATTATTTATAAACCTGAACAATCGATATGCCTTTTTGCCCAGACGTAATACGCTCTTCTCACAATTTTCTGTAAATAGACCACTCCTCTAAAGCGACCACTTCTGCTTCGTCCTGTGGGTGGTCTTAATAGAGAGATTCTACTGTAATTGAATTCTTCGCGACCATGGAACTTGGTTGTGAAATTTCTTTGAATTTCTTCTAGTTTATTAATTTCTTTTTTTTTTTACATAGGGCCGTCAATACTGAGCAGTATTTCAGTTTTGGTATGATCAGTATTTTCAGCAGAGGAGTCGGTACTTTGTTGTCCCTTCTTTCAAAGGTTCTCAGTAAATGTCGCGTAATTCTCTTTGTTTTGTTTATCGCTATCTTATTTTGCGTCATTAGTCAGTATAACTCCTAAATCTTGTGTCAAGGGAGTGGGGGTAGTTGCGAAAGATAAGATAAGGGATGGGGCTTGCATTTATGTCGAGAGGGTGCGGGAAGGTGACCCAGAAAGTAGAAAACGACGTAGACGTAGACTAAAGGGGGTCATTAAAAAAACACGTGGTCCTTTTTCGGGTGGTTTTCAAACCCGTCCCCTCCTTTTGGTCATTTGTAGCCAATGAATTAAACCCCCCTCCTAAACCACGTGGTCTTCTGATATCACCCCACCCCTTCTTAATCTTAGGTAAATTAAAATGCAAATTAAAATAAAGCAAATTAAAAATAATCAAATTAAAAGTATGGCGAATTTGTTTTTTATGAGCGTTAAAGATTCGAATCTTCTAGAATTTTCCGAAATAAAGGTACAGCGAATTTGTGTTTATAAAGATTCGAGTCTTCTGGAGTCTACGATATATATATATATATATATATATATATATATATATATATACACAGGGTGATTCAAAAGTCAGGTTACATAGGGCTTTTCTGTTTCTTTGCAGGTAAATGAGTTATGAGATGTTATCGAAGGAGGAGCGCATTGATGTGATATTCCTAGCTGGCTGCACAAGTCCATTGCCGATAACGGTGACCATATCGAACATGTGATGTGACTATTCCCCTGTATCATTACATAATACAGTATTTCCCTATGTAACCTGACTTTTGAATCACCCTGTGTATATATATATATATATATATATATATATATATATATATGTGTGTGTGTGTGTGTGTGTAAAAATGAACAATGAACCATTCCTATATAATCATTATATGGATTCAATGTCTTCATGAAGTATTTATGTTTGTATGGTTTTTATGTTTGAATGTTCATTTTTACATGAGAAACCAAAATCGCCTAAGCGAGTTTGGATAGAATTTCGACTTTTGCTTTCTATTTTTTTTTCAGTGTCACAACCATGACCTACCATTTCTATGGTTTAGTCGTATCCATATTTCCATTTGTCATTTGTTAGATAATTTATTATAATTAATTATGGTTGTCTTGCATCTAACCCTCATCCCTAAATTTTATCAGATTATGCATACACATTGCATATGGCATGGTTGTACTTCTTAGTCCTTAATACCCACTCTTTGTCTCTAATTCGTTTCTTTTAAATCTTCCCAATAATGACTTATACAAGTTATATTGTACATATGAAGTAAATAACTATGACGTCATAAAGTAACTTAATTACCTTCACATTTTCCCGTCATTAATTTCCATTCATCATATCTCTAGTATACAATGTATGGAAATTTGTTAACATAATAATAAAAACTGTACACTCTATACGTCATTATTTATATGTTGTTCATTCATACATCACTGTCCTATCTTGACCATTATCCTATATCAATTTTATTAAATATTCATTTTTACTCGTGTCATTCTACGAAATGGTACGAAACTTTATGCCTCCGTACCTGTTCGTTCAAAATCGTGCAAATACGTCGCATGTATTATTTTTTTATTATTTTTTTTAAGTGCGTTCACCCCTCGCAAGATATTCATAAATGCTTATGCAAGTGGTCAAATTCCGCTAAACCCAGCAAAATCGAACGCTTCTAAGATAAAAACTTCCGCTCGCTCTGATTCGAATTTATAGAACATTATTATGTGTGATATGTTACATGTGTGTATATATATATATATACTCTGTATGTGCCCATGTACTTTGTGTTGTACTAATAACCATATATAAATATAAAAACACTGTAAGAATTGTAAGTGACTAATGTACTTAATGACGTAATGTACTTTAATGATACTCTAATTAATGATAATAATTTAATATAATGTAATTAATGTACTTTAATAAAAACTATAATTAACGATAATAAGCGAATGTAAATTAATCCGTAATTGTAATCATTGTTGTTGTAGACCAAAATTACAGTGTACTCAGTAATGTACTTAGATTGTACTCAATGTAATTATGTCGCCCTTTAGAAATGTATACTCGGCGAAAATAAGGTTATTTTTTATATTTATTTTTTGTAATTTTTATTTGGAATCTTTCAAAAATCTGATCATGTGTTTAAAGGGGGAAACAACCTTCAAACTGCACTCCCCCAAAATTTAGATTATATATAAAGCATGTAATTGTAAAATGACTTCAACTTCGATCGCTTCGATTACTTCGATTAACACTCCCTTGTTAGCAGACTCTCAGCGAGGAGGGGGCAGAAGTCCCTTGCCTCCTTAATTTTTAGATTCCTGCCTGAGCCATGGTCGAAAGACGTCGAACCTCTAACCCTGTAAATTCAGAGCACTACCTGTATATTTTTAGAAGTAAATTACAGTAAAAGAAAGTATTTTTTTATCTTTTCTTTGAGCCGTGCTCTCGTCCGAGAACTCAGTCAATAGAGAAAAATAAATTCCCGATACGTTATAAGAAACATCAGGGAATCTTCAGAGAATTTAGTAAGTTTTCACGGAATCCTCCGAACCCACCCAGTGGCATACAAAGAGAAGAATTAACAGTCTGTCGACCCTATAGCGAGAAAAAAAAAATTAGAATGTTATAGAAGAAAAGCTATCGCGAGAAATATCCGTTGCTGCCTCCTAACCAGAACCCCCGTCATCCGAACCAGCCCAGGGCCATAGACGGAGGGGTTAACACACACATATATATATATATATATATATATATATATATATGATAAACAATATTATAAGCAGGATATTTTAATGCTTAGTATTGGCCACGTGGTTAACCTTCAAGACCCCCCTCCCCCATGTAGCCATTGGTGGTCAAATAAGGAACCTCCTCACCCCTTTTATGGACCACGTGGTTTTGGAATGGCCCCCAAACTGGAAAATAAATTAATAAATAAAAATAACCTAACCTAACCGGACCTATTTTTCATGCACCATTCTTCTCTTGATATATATATATATTAGTGATGCATGTCGCATCCGCACTTGCGGGATGCGGATGTGCACTATTTACTAAATTGCTATTTTTGAAGCAAATTTGCCCCTCATTCAGTTCAAATACTGAAACTTGTGCAGCCTTCATTTGATCTTTAATGTAACTGACAATCTCTGTTGTGTATTTGTATAATTAATTGTTCATTCTACAATACATAACAATGTCATAAGCACAGCACAATACTTTCCAAAGGGTTGTGGTTGGGGAAAATGGTTGGTGAGATGCAAGAAGAGTTGGGTCCCCGTCACGCATCCTGGTAACACACAGTTGTGTGGGAAAACTCGTCCAAAAAAAGATATGTAAAAAAATTATAATTACAAAATAATATTATCTAATATCTAATATTATCGAATATCTAATATTTATAACTAACCAAAAATCGAAAGTCAATTAATAAATTAAGTACGAATTTAAACTATCATATCAAGCTGACAAATTTATGCAGGGACATCCGCATCTGCATCAGCATCCGCACGGATGTCAAAGTTGGCATCCGCACCCGCGGATGTTTGAAATCTGACATCCGATACATCACTAATATATATATATATATATATATATTATATATATATTATATATACAGTAAAATCACAGAATAACACGTGATCTTATTAATACGCAAACAACCACAGGAAAAGGAAAAAGAAACACTTAATCCGAGCGCTTTCGTGATATATTCACATCTTCAGGGAAAAGAGAGAAATAGACAAAATTTACCAAATAATGAGTTAAATACACAAGCGAAAAGTTCCCAATCGGCAATTCAATTTAAAAACAATAAAACAATCTAAAGATTTTTTCAATAGGTAATTTAATATAAAGGCTACTAAATTATTGAATACATAAGAACTATATAAATGAAATTAGACAATTAACATGTACAGAAAACCAAAAAACAAAAATTATTATAACAGTTATATATTAGAAACAGAATTTAATTAAAGCAGGCAATTAAGTGGCAAGAATTTAAGGAAAACAGCAGACCAAGTGCTATCGTCTTACGGAATATTTCGAATATCTACAAACAATCTGGATAACCTTTTCAAAAGTCTAATAAACTATCAAGTACATAAAGATTATATGAAAGAAAAAATACAATTAAAATGTACACATAAGAATGTTAACAATTCTTAAAATATTATTTATTTAATTAAGGCAAACAGTTAAGGGGCAAGAATTCGGTCAAAAATAATAGGCCCTACCAACTTTCTAACTATGTACGAGTCTAATTTATAAAGCCCAGGGCTAATATTAAGAACCAAATCCGTATTATTCTTGACCACACTCAATTCAAGCATATTTCTGCTAACAATATATTTACTAAAACTTAATTTGGAGGCATTTTTCTATTCAATGGGATGATTAGTATCTCTTACGTAAATGAAAATGGCGTTAGATTCCTGGCCGATTCTTATACTGTATTTCTGCTGCTTAATACGTAACTCAAGCGTCTTATCAGTTTGACCAATGTAAAATTTGTTACATATTGTGCATAGAATTTTATATACACAACCATGTTCACTTAAAGGGGAGTTTTTAATCAATGAATTCTTAATTAAATCTAAATTTCTGAACGCAATATTTACGTTAAAACTCCTTAGCAGTTTCGGCAGATCAAGGAAATTTTCTCTAAATTCTTAAAGCGAAAGCATTTTTTGTTATAAGGAATCTTGTCCTTTACCTCTTAGGTTTTCTTTGTCATTTTTACATTTTTAAGGATTTATCTATGCAGTTCTTTGGATATTTTAAATCAAACGCAATTTTATATATGTATATATATATATATATATATATTATATATATATATATATATATATAAATATATATATATTTATACATAAAATTGCGTTTGATTTAAAATATCCAAAGAACTGCATAGATAAATCCTTAAAAATGACAAAGGAAGCCTTCGACGAGGTAAAGGACAAGATTTCTTATAACACAAAAAATGGTTTAGCTTTGCCATTAAGAGAAAATTTCCTTGATCTGCCGAAACTGCTGGGGATTTTTAACGTAAATATTGCATTCAGAAATTTAGATTTAATTAAGAATTCATTGATTAAAAACCACTTTAAGTGAACAGGGTTGTGTATATATAATTCCATGCACAATATGGTTCAAATTTTACATTGGTCAAACTGGTAAGACGCTTGAGTTACGTATTAAGCAGCATAAATACAGTAAAATATTCGGCCAGGAATCTAACGCCATTTTCATTCACGTAAGAGATACTAATCATCCCATTGAATGGAAAAATGCCTCCAAATTAAGTTTTAGTAAATCTATTGTTAGTAGAAATACACTTGAGTCGAGTGTTGTCAAGAATAATACGGATTTGGTTCTTAATATTAGCCCTGTGCTTTATAAATTAGACCCGTACATTGTTAGAAAGTTGGTGTAGGGCCTATTATTTTTGACCGCATTCTTGCCCCTTAACGGTTTGCCTTAATTAAATAAAAAATATTTTAAAAATTGTTAACATTCTTATCTGTACATTTTAATTGTATTTTTTCTTTCATATAATGTTTATGTACTTGATAGTTTATTAGACTTTTGAACAGGTTATCCAGATTGTTTGTAGATATTCGAAATATTCCGTAAGACGATGGCACCAGGTCTGCTGTTTTCCTTAAATTCTTGCCACTTAATTGCCTGCTTCAATTAAATTCTATTTCTAATAACTGTTATAATAACTTTTGTTTTTTGGTTTTCTGGACATGTTAATTGTCTAATTTCATTTATATAGTTCCTATGTATTCAATAATTTAGTAGACTTTAAATTAAATTACCTATGGAAAAAACCTTTAGATTGTTTTATTGTTTTTAAATTGAGTTGCCGATTGGGAATTTTTCGCTTGTGTATTTAACTCATTTATTTGGTAAATTTTGTCTATTTCTCTTTTCCCTGAAGATGTGAATATAACACGAAAGCGCTCGGATTTCGTGTTTCTTTTTCCTTTTCCCTGTGGTTGTTTGCATATATATATATATATACACAGGGACGGATCTAGAAGTTGCGAGGCCCTAGGCAGATCTAGAAATTGCGAGGCCCTAGGCCTATATATATGAAAATATGGACTTAATTATCGGTACTATACCAGCAATATTAGAATCCCGCATAGACAGAACTATGCCAGCACTTAAAAATTAAACCAAACCAAAATAATCACGCATGGAAATTGTATAAGAAATATAAATAAACCATACAAATAAGTATAAATTATAATATGAATCAAGATTTGTATCGAAAATATAAGACAATGATTTCTAAGATTTATATAATATTATAGGTAATGACTTTCCATAGTATACAAACGTTTTTCATATGTGATGTATAAGAGATGTTGACATTTCATTTTTTATAATAGTGAGCGATCGACTTATCAGGCTAAATATTAATGCTTTAATATTTGGTTCAGATGCTCCTTGAATATTACAGCAATGCTTTTCTACTTTTCTTCGAGCTAAACTCTTCAATTAATTGAGAATAATCTAATGAATTTTTTATATCGTTTTCTATTGATAACATAGCTAATGATTGCAATCTCGCTTGAGACATGGTGGAACGCAAATATGTTTTAATAAGTTTGAGACGCGAGAAACTTCTTTCAGCCGAAGCAACAGTAACTGGGATGGTTAATACTATTCGAAGTGCAACATAAACATTAGGATAAATCTCACTTAGTTGTTTTTGCACTATAAAACAAGGGCATTTCCGAGATCTGTTTTCTCAGGTATAAACCTGCAAAGTACTTTAAGTTCTTTATAGAGTTCTAAATCATTAATATCACTTGAACAGAACGGGCAAAACGGCTTGAGCGAGGCCCCCTTTGGCGCGAGGCCCTAGGCGATCGTCTAGTTCGCCTATAGCTAAATCCGGGCCTGTATATATATATATATATATATATATAATATATATATATATATACGCTTCAGTTGTGTAGTGGTTAGCGTCGCAGACTACGAATCCATCGGCCCCGGTATCGAGAACCGGTGACTGCAGGCGGCGCGCCAACAAAACCCATCTGTTCATTCTTCCACGCAATAAAGAAATTGTTTGCTAAATAAATGGGTACCCTGGGTAGCCTAATGGTTAAGACGCTGGGCTGCTGGTGGGGCGTGGCTCGGATTCCACGTTAAACTGTAGATCTGAGGTGGAGTGAAAAGCTTGACCTTCGTCGAAAACAACCGATGGAAAACCAAGGTTAACCAAGACACTATTCAAATCTGTCTTAGGTATAACAGTGATATTACCCAATGAGGAATCGAACCTCGACCTCAAACCTAACCTATAAAGTAACCCTGCATGTAGATAGTAGTAAACTATCCTAACCTAGCCTTACTCTCATTCACTAATCGTATTCTTTTATATGTATATATATATATATATATATATATATATATGTGTGTGTGTATATATATATATATGCGCCTTGGTGGTGTAGTGGTTAGCGTCGCTGACTACGAATCCATCGGCCCCGGGTTCGAGACCCGACGGCAGCCGGCGCGCAGCAAAACCCAGCTGTTCATCCTCCCACACAATAAAGAAAGTGGTTGGTAGATAAATGGATACCCTAGGTGGCCTAGTGGTTAAGAGGCTGGGCTGGTGATGGGGCGTGGTTCCGATTCCACGTTAAACTCTATGTCTAAGGTGGAGTGAAAAGCTTTACCTTCGTCAGAATGAACAATTCGGGCGGAAGCTAAACAAAGGTTATATATATACACACCAGGGGCAGTCAATATATTTTGCCCACCCTTTTTTTCTTAGCTAAATAATAGGCCATGGGGCTGAAATGTCTTTTGGGCTGTAAGTTTGAACTTTCTGCCTTCACATAACCGGAATTTTCCAGTTTGAACCTCCCCTCCTTGTATAAAACCGCTTTTAAACGCCCTTCTATAAAACCGATGGTTAACGCAGTTTCGAAAATTGCGTCTGACTGTGATGTGCGTCGTAAACAGAGAGCTGTTATCGAGTTCTCAACCGCAGGGAAGGAAACAGTTGGAAATATACACAAACGTCTACAAAACGTTTACGGAGATGCTGCTGTTGTTAATCGAAGCACAGTTGGACGCTGGTCTAAACGTGTGAGATCATCGGAGAGAGGGAGAGCCAGCCTCGATGATGAGCCAGGCAGCCGTCGCTCGGCATCGGCTGTGACATCTCACACTATGCAACGTGCTAACAGCATCATTCGATCAAATCGGCGCCTCACGTACAAGGAGCTATCACTGGAACTAGGAATTAGTGAAGAAAGTGTGAATACGATAATTCAGCAACTGGGATACTCAAAAGTGCGTTCACGGTTTGTTCCTCGCGAACTGACTGACAAGATCACAAAGCCCAAAGAAAAGAAACTGCTTCCGAGTCGTTGGTTCGATACGAGACAGAAGGGGATGACTTCCTTTTGACTGGGAATGAGACTTGGGTACACTACTTTGAACCTGAAACAAAACGCCAATCCATGGATTGGCATCACGCAGACCCCCCACGCCAGAAAAACTTCAAAATAGCTCCCTCTGCAGGAAAGGTTATGGCCACCATCTTCTGGAACATGAAAGGGGTGATTCTGGTAGATATTATGAAGAAAGGACAAACAATCAACTCAGAGGCATATATTTCTACCCTACAGAGACTCCAGAGACGTATAAAGCGAGTTCGACCGGAGAGAAAACTGGAAGACGGCCTTCTTTTGCCCGATAACGCAACACCAAACAACAGTTTGCAAACAAGAGAGGCCATCACAAAAATGCGCTTGACTGTTTTACCCCACCCTCCATACAACCTGGATCTAGCACCTTCAGACTTTCATTTGTTTGGTCCAATGAAGGATGCTATTCGTGGAAGAAAGTTTCAGAGTGACGATGAGGTTGTTGAGGACGTTAAGAGGTGGTTCCAGCGGAACCCAGCGGACTTTTACAGCAAGGAATAAAGGCCCTTGTTTCGAGGTGGAGGAAAGCCGTAGAAAAGGATGGAGACTACGTGGAAAAATAAAAACTTGTAAAAAAGATACTACTCGTGTACAAAATTTCTGGAACTTACAAGGAAATTTGGAAAGGAAAAAAGAGGTGGGGCAAAATATATTGAGTGACCATCGTATATATGAATTTTTTTCTTCAATTGCTTGCAAAGACTGATTTAATTGCAATAAGTGAATCGTGGCTTAGCACTGAAACACGTGACTTTGTAGGGGAGTATCAAATTAGAGGTTATAGACTTTTTGTTAAAAACAGAATAGGTAGGTGAGGAGGAGGTGTTATGTTTTATATCAAAGATAATATTGCGAACGCTATTGCTACAGAATTAAAGCACAGAATCCAAGAACCGATTGATTCGACTATAGCAGAACTTAAATTGAGCGATTTCAAACTTCTTGTTGCCGTTATATATAGGCCCCCTAATCAAACAGCTGATACGGATGAAGCGTTATATCGTGAACTAAAGAGAATAACAGAGTGAGCAGGTCTTAATTATGGGTGACTTTAATTGCGCTAACGTGTATTACGATACAATGCAGGGAGACGCGGAAGGTAATCGTTTAGTTAATTTCCTCGAGATAGCTTCTTATTCAAAAGGTTGGGGAACCTACGAGGTTGGACAGTATTTGGGATTTAGTAATAACTACGGATGATAGGCTTATCACTGATCTTCAAGTAATAGAACCGTTAAGCGTATATGGACGCAATGACCTAACTTGTTTTGGTTTTCCCGAACTCGAATCTTCCGAATTCTATACCCTTTGGCTAAATACATCTGCGCTGTTTACCTTTCTCCTAATTCTACTGCCTATCCAAAATTCTTTGACTACCTCACTTCCAAAGTGAAATACATTCTTTCCTACTCTCCCTTTGCTGAAATCTCCATTTTAGGAGATTTCAATGTTCACCACCACCTTTGGCTTTCCTCCCATTTCACTGACATCCCTGGTGAACTAGATTACAACTTTTCTATCCTAAATGACCTACAGCAGTTTGTACAGCACCCTACTCGTATCCCCGATCGCCTTAGAGACGGGCTCAACATTCTGAATTTATTTATTTTCTCTCATCCTTCTTACTCTGTCAAACTTTTTTCTCCGTTGGGCTCCTTCGACCACAATCTTATATGTTTCCTGTCCTATCGCTCCAATTCGGCCTTTCGATCCTCCCAACAGGAGGCACCTTTGGCATTTCTGTGATTTCCCATGGAATGATTACTGCTTCCATGACCGGGGCCTTCTGGGTGTGCTGAGCGCATTACAGAAGTGATTCTCTCGGGTATGGTGGCGTACATTACATATTCTATTCCTACTACTAATGCAAAAAAATTTGGATTAACTTCACATGTTCTAATGCTCTCAGCAACAGAGAGGAGGCTTTCAGAATGTACCGTCGCCATCCAACTCCCGACTCTCACTCAGCTTATTTTTCTGCCTGGAATCTTGCAAAATCTGTTCTTCGACCCGCCAAAAATTCCTTCATTCGACAAAAATGTGAAAAACTATCCAATTCTAATTCTTCTCGCTCTTTGTGGCATCTAGCTAAAAACCTCTTCAGGAACTTTACTTCCTCTTTTTCCCCACCTCTTTTCCATTCCAACGGCACAGTTGCCGTCTCTTCTCCTGCCAAAGCTGGACTCTTCGCTCAAACTTTCGCTTACAATTCAACCCTGGACGATTCCGGTGCTGTTCTTCCATCTCCTCCATCCTCTGACTTTATTATGCCTGAAATTAGAATCTCTTCCAAATATGTTTTTCCTGCCCTATCTGAGCTCAACTTAGGAAGGCGGATGGTTCTGATGGTGTTTCTCCCGTTGTTCTTAAAAACTGTGCTTCTGTGTTGACACCTTGCCTAGGCAAACACTTTCGTCTTTGTCTTTCATCCGGTACTTTTCCTTCCTCCTGGTAGTTCGCTTTCATTCAGCCTGTCCCAAAGAAGGGTAACAGCTCTCAACCCTCCAACTATCGTCCAATTGCTTTGATTTTTTGCCTTTCCAAAGTTTTTGAATCTATCTTTAATAGGAAGATTCTTACACACCTTTCTTCTCACAATCTTCTTTCAGATCGTCAATATGGATTCTGTTCGGGACGCTCTACTGGCGATCTTCTTGCATATCTCTCTGACTCTTGGTCATCCTCCTTTCGGGATTTCGGTGACACTTTTGCTATCGCGCTAGACATCAAAAGCTTCTGATAGAGTCTGGCGCAAATCTTTAATTTCCGAACTGCCCTCCTTCAGTTTCTATCCTCTTCTATTTATGCTTTGCTTTCATCTCTACTTTCCTTTCTGGCCAATCTATAGCTGGGGTTGTAGATGGCCACTGTTCTTCTTCTAAAGTTATTAACAGTGGTGTTCCTCAGGGTTCTGTCTTGTCACTCTTTTCCTTTTATTTATTTATGATCTTATCTTTTAATTCGCACTTCCTGTCCTATCCAATCCTATGCCGATGATTCCACTCTTCACTTCTCCACCTGCTTCCCAAAGCGTCCCTCACAGCAGTCACTTCATGATTCGCGTAGGACGGTTATGGGACACCTGACTTCTGATCTTCCTGCTACATCTGATTGGGGCAGAGAAAACCTTGTGGCTTTCAATGCCTCAAAAACTTAGTTCCTGCATCTGTCTACTCGTCACAATCTTCTAAACAACTATCCCCTTACCTTCAACAACACGCAACTCAATCCTTTTTCTTCTTCTCTGAACATTCTTGGCGTTTCCTTTCCTCGTGATCTTTCCTGGAAAGATCACATACTGTATACTCTCTTTCTAAAACAACTTCTAAGAGGTTACGTGTGCTGTGCCGTCTCCGCACTTTCTTCACCCACAACTCAGTTGCTGTCTTTGTACAGGGGTCTCGTTCGTCCCTGTATGGAGTATGCTTCTCATGTGTGGGGTGGCTCAACCCACACAGCCGTACTTGACCGGGTTGAATCAAAGACTTTTCGTCTCATCAATTCCCCGCCTCTTACTGATTGTCTTCAGTCTCTCTTTCTTCGCCGCAATGTTGCCTCACTCTCTCTTTACTATCGTTATTATAACGGACATTGCTCTTCTGAACTCTAACTGCATGCCTCCTCCTTTAAGGAGAACACGCAGTACCAGACTTTCTACACATTCTCATTCCTTTTCTGTCTACCGATTTAATGCAAGGGTTAATCGGTATTTTCAGTCTTTCATATACTGAACCGGTGAACTCTGGAACAATCTTCCTCAATCCATCTTTCCTCCAGTCTATGACCTCCAATCTTTCAAACGCAGAGTGTCTAGGCATCTCGAAATTCCCGCACTTTGATTTTGGCTCGCTTCTTCTTCTTCTATGGGAGGGGCGCTTTTTGCGGGCATTTGCCCTTGGCCCCTCATTCCTGCATAAAATAAAAGGAAAAGCGATCACAATATGGTAGAGTTTGTCCTCTCAGTAAGTCACTCGAAACCAATTAACTCGACTAAAATTCCTGACTTCCAGTCCGCAGACTTTTGTAACTTTAGAAATGAATTGTTATGCATTAATTGGGAAAACGTAATGGGGACCTTCAACGCAAAAATAATGTGAGAATCGTTTGAAACGGTGCTCAGGACTATAAACGAGGATGTGTACCGTTCAAGATTAAGAGTGCGAAAGTAAATAACGCCCTTGTGATTTACTTCTAGAGTAGGGGATATTATAAAGATTAGAGATAGGGCTTATAGGCTACATAGGTGCAATAAAGACAATTTGTGGTTACGAAACAACTATATATCTCTTAGGCGTGAAGAGAAAATCGTAATAAAAAAGTCAAGCGTGATTGAAATTTCCATAGCTTGTGACGGTAAAAAAACTCCAAGCGATTTTTTCAATACGTTAATAATAGGAACCCGGTAAAGAGCGTCTTAGGACAGTTGAGAAAATCTGACGGTGAGCTAGTTCCTAAAAACAAGCAAATGGCTACTCTGCTAAACGAATTTTTTACGTCACTTTTTACAATAGAAGATGTAACGAATATCCCTACGATCATAGACATAATACCGTTTGATAATGATAATACTTTAGGTAATATTGTGGTGAATGAAAGGGAGGTACTGCACTATATTTGTAAAATGAAAATGCTTAAATCACCAGGACCGGATTCCATCTATCCCATACAACTAAAGATTTAAAAGAAAGCATTGGTGTGCCGCGAACAAAGATTTTTAATGCGTCTATTTCTGAAGGGTGCGTACCAGAAAACTTTCAAGTTAGCAAATGTAACACCTATCTTTAAGAAAGAAGATAAAGGTGCGGCGGGAAATTATAGGCCAATCAGTTTAATGTCTGTTGTAGCTAAGCTACTGGAATCGATAATATAATTAGTGATCGAATAGTCGAACACTTAGAATTGCACAACTTGATTAGAAGTACGCAGCACGGTTTTAGGCGAACCAAATCTTTGCTTAATTAATCTTTTAGAATTTTCCCAAAGCGTGATTGAAGTTTATGATAGTCATCGGTAGATGTAGTGTATTTAGAATTTCAAAAGGAATTTGACACCGTACCGCACAAAAGACTCATTGAAAAAACTAAGGCTCATGGAATCAGGGGTGTAGTAATAAATTGGATAGAAGAGTTATTGCGAGGTAGGAAACAGAGGGTGGTCGTTGATAGAGCGGAGTCTTCTTGGGCTAACGTAGCGAGCGGCGTTCCTCAGGGCTCCGTATTGCGCCCCTTGCTTTTTCTTATATATATTAACGATGTAGATGTCGGCCTAGTCAGTAAGTTTCAAAGTTTGCGGTTGACACGAAGTTGGGTGGGAGGGCGATAAATGATGAAGATAGAGGTAAAATCCAAGAAGATCTGAATAAAATCGTAGCTTGGTCGGTCACATGGCAAATGAGACTTAACGTCGATAAGTGCAAAATTTTATATATAGGTTCGCGTAATGATAATTTTGCGTATAGTATGTCAGGGAAGGAGTTGGGAAGCGTAGATCAGGAGAAAAATTTACAAGTTAGTCACTGATGATTTAAATGTAACGAAACAAAGTATAGCAGCGGTCAATAAAGCGAAGAAAGTGCTAGGTTTTATAGATGGAATTTTGAATACAAATCGTGCGATATTATTGTTCTTCTTTATAAGTCATTTGTTAGACCCCATTTGGGGTACGCGATTCAACTTTGGAATCCGCGTATGCTGGAGGATATACACAAAATTGAAAGAAATCAAAGACGAGCAATAAGAAGATTCCGTCGCTTAGGTCAAACTCGTACGAGGATAGTTTAAGAAGTTAAAATTGACTGCACTCGAGAATAGGACGCTAAGGGGTGATCTAACCCAGGTTTTTAAAATTATGAATGGGTTCGATAACATAAATAGAGATAACTTATTGCGATCACTCAATAAAGTATTCATCTTTTTAATGTAACATTGAAAAGATTAATACTTTATTGAGTGACCGCACTACGTACAAACCTATAAACCAGGGGTTCTTAACCTTTTAGGCTGCGATCCAAATTCTGGTCTCGGGGCAAGCTCGGCGACCAATGCCTTCAAATAGTTCACTCGTAATAGATAATAAAATAAATAATATTGGTAAAATGATTAGGGATATCATAAATAAATGATAAATGACAATTTAATGACCGAAGTTTGCGTCGCGACCCAGAGGTTAAGAATTCCTGCTCTAAACAGAGACCCACTGGAGGATATTAATAAAATGTTTAACAGAAAATTAAGAGAAATATTAAAACAACTATAATGGGCTTTCTAAGCAGTTTCAATTTTGGCATAGTGACAAGGAGCACCATCATGTTGATAGACGACGGTACTAACAATCCTATCCCCGTCGTCTATCAACATGATGGTGCTCCTTGTCACTATGCCAAAATTGTTCAGGATTATCTAAATGGACGTTTTCCAAATCGCTGAATCAGACGCGGAAGCAACAGACCTTGGCCAGCGAGATCACCAGATTTAACCCCTTTAGATTTCTTTGCATGGGGCTTTATCAAATCGCACGTCTATCAGACGAAGATTACGAGTCTTGAAAACTTACGTACACGTATACGAACTGCTGCAGATAACATAACCCCGCAAATGCTCCAGAATGTGTTTAGAAATGCTGCGGAACGATTTGAGCTGTGCAGGGATACTGATGGGCGTCACGTCGAATCCTACTCTTAATTATTTAATAAATGTTACCACTTTATCATTTTACGATTGAATTCCATATAATTTCCAAGTGCTTCACAAAAATAGATCCTGACTTTATGTACACCCTGTATATGTATGCTCTTATTCACAAAAGTCCCTGTTGATGACCTACTTGATTTTTTAAAAGATATGATCTCTGAACATTCTTTCCCTGTTCAACACAACACTCTTATTGAGTTAATTAGGCTTTGCGTCAAAGATTGTAAATTTCAGTTTGAAAATAAGTTTTATGCTATGGCGTTTGGGTTGGCGATGGAAATCCCCTCACCGATTTTACTATCTTAGCACACTCAGAATGAAGGACAACATGCCAAACTTATATGTCCAGATGGTGCAGATCATTTTCGGACATGTTGTACATTTCTGTACGAGGGGGTTATTAAACTCAAAAAATATGGCCTGTTATCAGGGTTGGCCGCTCGCCTAATATCACTACCTAATATCCTGCTTTAAGCAGTTCTCCTTGCAGGTCATCGGGTCCCGAAGATTTGTCAGCTGGTAATGATGCAATGTGCCATCTTATTTCGCTTTGTAGAATTGGCGGCGTCTCCTCCGTGTCACCCTCCACTCCAACTCTGGTAATTGTTTGAGATTTACTGGTTCATCACTTTCTCGGAAGACTTCTTGATAGTATTCTTTCCATATTCTCTTTACTTCTTCTTTGGCAGCGGTTATATCTCCTCTCTCATTTCTTATTACATTAGAGTTAGGTTTACGCTGGTTACGAAATTGAAAACAGATTTTTTCTATCACCCACATTTTTTGAAGGATTTGCAATTTAAAACCCTTTGAGGTCGAGATGGCATTCCTCAGTTTGCTTCGTAATACGAGATTTATTGTTAATCATTTTTTTTTATAACATCTTTATATTATGCATATTATTTATATTTACATGTAATAATCATATGTAATATGCATATAATATGCATATATTTATTTAAGTATACTGCGTGTATATATATATACATATATATATATATATATATATATATATATATGTGTGTGTGTGTGTGTGTGTGTGTGTGTGTGTGTGAGTAGGCTGAAGGTGTGGGTTCATCTAAAACTTTGCACATTACATTATTTTAATCACTAGCTGGTAACTAGATAACTAATTTTTAGGTAATACAGATAGGAATGTGAGATACAAAAGCATTGAGGAATTAACCAAACTGATAAAATTCATATATTGTACTACATTTATATACTTGTATAGGTGCGGCCTCCTCATTTCTGTCAGTATGTAGATGTTAGAAAGCGTTCGATGTAAAATAGTTTGGTGTGACTCCTGCTTCAGAGGAAAGACTAGAGGGTTTAGGACTGCTTTCTATTGAAAGAAGTTGTAATAAACAGGCGTGGGCTCGCACCGGTTTTGTGCGTTTTGCACAAAGCAGCCAGAATTTGCAAAGAATGCAACTTTCAGGTTTGATTAAATAATCATCGCTGGGAAGCGACCGTGTAGTGAAAGATCTTTGGGACCTTTTCCAGTTTGTGTACCGTTTTTCATATAATTTATTTTTGCTTCTTTTCAGATCAAAAATGAGTGATATCAATTTTTTTATTTATTTTTTTAGGTTAATTGTACGCCCTTGATGATTGGTTAGGTTAAGTCGTGATATTTTGGTTAAAGCTAACGAAAATATCACGACTTAACCTACCAATCGTCAATGGCTGACAGACATTCCTGAGCGTGACCGACTGACAAACAGACATTCCTGGGTGTTTATATTAATAATTTTGAGGAATAAGAACGATGAAACGATACATATTGAAGTTTTATTGGCAGACGTTTCGGAAAAATTAATTATGAAAAACGGTATGAAAAACGGTACACAAACTGGAAAAGGTCCAATTTGCATTTGATTTGTTCATCCTAATTATTACGTAATATAGTATACTGTATAGTAGTATATAAGAGTTTATTGGTAGCATATCATATGACAATTCCCATAAACATGTGATGAACTCTATGTTGCCAGTTTTTATTTTTTTCCTGAAACTATTACCTTCTCATAGTTTGTTTCAACAATGCATATATTATCATCTCCACGAGCGTAGACAGTGCAAGAAAAGATTCTAACTAAGGATAAGTAAAGTTCTTTCATTGTCACAATATATACTTTTATAGATGTCAAACATAAAAATATAATAAAATTCTATATTAACATAAATATATATTCGATACACATTTACGTCATGGCTTTAACATCAGTATTAGCTTCCTCCAGCATCAATAATTTCTTGCAATCGTTGCGGCATAGAAGAGGCCAGATTGTAGGGAATGTTTGGTGTTCGGCGTAAGCTCTCCCAACTATTCCTCGTGTGAGCTAAAAGTGCTTCAAATGTTCTTTCTTTGCGTTGCTCCCATTCGTTAATCATTATTGCCGAAAGGTTTTCAATCGGATTCAAATCAGGAGAACGTGGTGGCAGAATTAGATTAATAATTTCTCTGGGTGATCTTCGTACCACGCTCTCACAACGTTACTCCTATGAATGGGACTGTTATCTTCCATCAAGTAAAATGGTTCCGGTGCTGGAACCAGATACGCACGAACACTGGGTAGCAGCACTCTTCCAGTATCTGGTAATATTGCTGTCCAGTAAAGCGTCCATCTACTTGAGTCAATTCTCCGACACCATAGACAGACATCCAGCCCCACACACCGAGATTGATGTGACCACTACGTTTGCTCGGGAAAACATTAACTTCTTCATAGCGTTTTCCGCGCTGCCTCCAACAATGCAGGGAACCATGACTATCTGTTGAAAATGTTTTTACGTCACAGTACACAACTTTTCTCCAGAATTCTTCCTCCTGCGGCAAGTATTGCAAGGCAAATCCCATCCGCGCCTCTTTATGCTCAATCGTCAATGCAGGTTTTATAGCTGGACGGCGAGAAAAATATCCTGCCTCGTGAAGTCTGTTGTTCACTGTATTTGCGCTACAACGAAGGTTCAGATGTCTGTAAATATGCGTCGCTGGAACAAACGGATGCTCTCTGGCATGATTAACAATCGCAGCATCTTCCTCTTGAGATGTTGAACGCGGAGGACCAGACCTCGGCAAAGTAGCGATTGACTTTTCTGCTTCATACCGATGAATCCACAGTTCCACAGTGCTTCGATGAACGTCTAGTCGTCTTGATATTTCTCTTATTGGCACACCATATTCATGCAATGTTACCATTGCTCCCCGCATTGCCTGGGTCGTCTCATGGTGCACAGACGGCCTTTCCATCTTTGTGTAAATGGATTATGTGAAGCGTGCTGGGACGATAAAGGAAATGAGGATACCATGCACCCCTTCTGAAATTGATTTCGGTTGTGAAGGGTACCAACCCTTCGAATGGTAATAATAATCAGCCAATTTCCTATTTTGTTGAACATATACATAAAAAAATTCGTCTTAAAAGACAAGGATCCAAAGATTGTTAGCAATAGTTTATATCCCAACTGAATATAGTCAGCCTTCAACAGTATAATCATATTTTATTTCCATAACTACTCATGACTACTCTGTCATAGTAAATAACCTTATTATGACTTAGGTAGTAGTGGTAATTCTGAGTGGCGGCCTCTATCCACATACGTTAAACCTATCAGGTGCGTCTAAGACCAGACTCTTCTGTTTCTGTCAATTCATTGTTAGTTTAAGGTAGTTTGCTCTTTGTCTTTCTTGGTCCAGGGCATTAAAATAAATATTTGAATTTGTGTTTAGCATTTCCTCCTCCCTTCGTAATTCCCCACCCAACCTCGTTTCCTTCGACATAGCAACGCTTACCTCCATCCTCATTCCACTTCCTTCATTAAACCTATTATCGCTCTTACTGTCCCTTCCTTCCATCCTTCAATGCCAGCGTTCTTAAACCTAGCACATAAATTATATAATATGGAATCTAACACCTTAGATCTCTACGCATTCATGTTACTTGAAGACGCCTGTGTCTTAGGGGAATCTAAGTGTTGAGAGTGGGCTTGAGGGGTAGTCTATAGATTATTACAGATGACCTTGAACGCTCCAACTATTTAAAAATTATTATTTATTACGCACATCATATGGCATAATACACACATGAATTTAAGTATCTCTTACACTATAGGAATGGAATTGAATCCTACCAGAGTTAAAAAGTCGCAAAATATGATAGATTAGTTTGTATTAAGAGGTCACTAAGAGAAAAGGATTTGGAGTAGAGCGGAAGGCAGAGAGTATATTTTTCTCGAGTTTCGGTTATTATTAACGTTATATGGATACATTGCCATGCGGTGTGATC